>CM060293.1:2485529-2683029 GCA_030684275.1 Acipenser oxyrinchus oxyrinchus | reverse complement strand
GACCCTTTATACAAGTTTCCCATGGTAAAAGCATACTGTAGCAAAGTGTAATAAACTACTCCACCGGGGCAGCAGTGTGGAGTAGTGGTTAGGGCTCTGGACTCTTGATCGGAGGGTCGTGGGTTCAATCCCAGGTAGGGGACACTGCTGCTGCATCCTTGAGCAAGGTACTTTACCTAGATTGCTCCAGTAAAAACCCAACTGTATAAATGGGTAATTGTATGTAAAAATAATGTGATATCTTGTAACAATTGTAAGTCGCCCTGCATAAGGGTGTCTGCTAAGAAACAAATAATAATAATGAAAATTGTTAAGCACGGTAAAGCACAGAGAGATATGTTGAAGCATAAAAAACAAAAACAACTAAACCTTGCACAGTAGGACCATGGGGAAAGCATATGAACACTGCTACATGACCACACAGTGGTGAACCTTTTCAAATGGAATGTCACCTCTAACTGGAATGACCCATACGCTAGTACCATATTTCTCTTATTGGTAAATAAACCAATAAGAGAAATATCACTGGTGTGAACAGCGTGGTGAACCATCAGCAAGTGACAGCAACAGGGTAACCCTTCACAGCTGACAGCCACACCTAACAAGGCAGTATCACAGAAAACAGGATCAAAGAGCATGCAATCCAATCCTCTGAGAAATGCAAACACAACACGGGTACTTACTCTGCAGTTGCCAAGCTCTTCCGCAGATAAAATGACTGTCCCACATTTCTTCCCTGGGATCCCACTGAAAAATAATAATAATAATTAGTGCCGAATATTAACATGCAGGTACAACATATTTTGCACACACAAGCTTGTGCTTGGAAAACAATCAAAGACGGAGTGACTTTAAATATGGAAGTTTAGGTATTCAGAATATATACCCTGCTTTCCTGGGCATGGTCACTGTATTGTACCAGTTTCTAATACCTTTAGAGTCATGACTGTGTTCTGTTCATTTTCCATACAGCGCTGAAACCAAACACACTATCACTTTAATTTAATGTTCCACTATTCGACAAGCATTTATAACTAACCAATCTATTGTCAGACCTGCATTAATCACAAATTACAAAATAATTTGAGTCCAATAACTCACCAATGACTTAATTAATAATTTATGACTAATAGCTTAGAGGGCATTTTTGTAACAGTTAGCAACTATTTGTTTAATAACGAGTCACTGGTGAGCCATTGGAGTCTACAGTTAGTAACTCATGCTTAATACGTGCCTAATGGTGGATTGGTAAAGTAATGCGACTCACACAAGCACGTCAAAGCTTTCTTCTCCTTTCCTATAAAGAACGACAAAAACAGAAACTAAACAATCCGGCTTTTTAAAAGTTGTTTCACTGCTCACTCTGAAGTGGTTCTTAATCCTGGTCCTCAGGGACCCCTGTGTCTGCTGGTTTTCATTCCAACTGAGCTCTCAATTACTTAACTAAACCCTTAATTGAACTAACAAAGTAGCTTAATTAGGACTTTTTAATTGTTTTCTGCTCTTAAACAGTTGCAGATTTCAGCTTAACTATAAAATGTTATGAGTAACTTGAAATCTGCAACTTTTTAGGAGCTGCGAACAATTAAAACAGCCTAATCAAGCTATTTGTTAGTTCAATTAAGGGTCTAGTTAAGTAATTGAGAGCTCAGTTGGAATGAAAGCCAGCAGACACAGGGGTCCTCGAGGACCAGGATTGAGAACCGCTCTAGTGGAGTCTAGCGAGAGAGGCATCATGGGACAAACCCTACCGCTCCCGGTGGGCTGCCACTGTTTCATTCCAGTGAGCTCTGCACCGCGCTGCCCTGGAGAGAAGCACTTAGAACAACTGGTGAGCAGTTTCTTCAATCGGCTCATCCATGTGATATTTCCTGTAATACATGTCTGATTGATACCAGGGACGCGGGAAGTGGGGGTGCTGGGGGTGCGGCCACACCCCCACACACCCAGGGAGGGGTGAGGTGGCAGTGCGGACGTACCGGCAACTTTCCTTGCTAACTTTATTTTATGAATGAACATTTGCACTGCCTCCAAAAAAGTCATGAAACAACTCTTTCAACCAATTAGTATTGCCGTGTCGGTGCTGGCACTTAGTGTTTCAACCAATTAGCACTAAGCATTGCTATGTGTGGGCGGGCGTTCATTGTTTCAACCTATCACTGATAGTATCAGCACCAAGCACTGTCATGTGAGACAGCGTTTACTTTACGGGTCCTGACCTAGCAGCTAATTTAGCTATGGAACTGTGCTTAATAATGTCAGATGGCAAAACATTAAAAATAAATCTGTAACTTCCAGAACCACATTTAACAGTTGAGAATAAAGGATATTTAACTGTTAACATATGTCAATATCTTTCTCAATAAACAAACCATTTGATGTTTTCAGTAAGAACTTAAGAAACAACGTTCATCGTTAATGAAGGCAGATTAACAAGGTAAGCTAACGTCTATTGTAATGGATGTATAACTGTGTTTCTTGCCACAGCATGACAAACTGCCCTTTTCATTTTGAGCCTCTAATAGTAAATAGTTTTCCTATTGACCATTGTTGATCGTTGATTTGAAAGGAATAGGGGAGTTCCAAAATACGTGTTCTGCATCTTTGTTAATTCTATATTGTTGCTATTTGTTAAGTTTAACAAGCCGTGTGTATCCAGACAGAATATCTGTAGGTCTATTTTACAAAATCAGCGGTGTGTAGTGTAGCGACTACATCCTCCTTACAAGTGAGAGGAAAGCCACCAGTTTTCATTAAGGAATGCAGAGCTACAAAATATCTGAGCTCGATTTAATCCAGTCCATGGTTTAACAATGCTAATTACAGCTTTAAAGACAGGTAGAGAGAACAGAAATACATGTAAATCTACCAACCCTATATTAATAAGTAACAGTTGCTACCAAATGCCCCTTGAAGTGCACTGCTTTCATACTAGCCTTTAAAATTGTTGTTTCCCGCTGCGTCTACAGAACGAATCTAGTGATTGTGGTATAGAAGGCGGAACTGTCCCGATTCGCAGGTGTCTGCAGCATGTTTTCAAGTCTTGTCTGTGTTACAGTAGAAACCAGCACAATGTATAATGTTTATGTGCTTGATGATTTGAATACTTTACTTCCTATAGTTAACTATGTTATGTACAGTTCAGGATGGGTTGATGTTTTATTTCCAACATGACACAGCTGTTTCGTTCCAGTTTTGTTTTTAAAAGTATGTTCGAAATCAAAAGGCAATCTTTTAGGATATTGTTTTTATATATAGTTGTTGCAAGTATTTAAATGCTTGTCATTTTTGAATAGGCTACATAATAATTGCAAATAATATAGACTGCAATGGCATTTATACAACTGTGAATAGACCTATTAAACTTGTCGAATAGAATGAAAGCAGTCTAGTGCCGAAGATTATAATGTAATTTATTTGTATTTTACTATTTTTAAAAGACATCTAAAGACAGCACAAAGTAGGCTATGTGTTTAGTATGTCATTGCATTTTATTTATGTAACATCTGACTTGCATGATAATATGTTGTCTTGTTGCTTTGAATCTTACATTAAATGTATAGACTTGTGTTTCTGATTTTTTCACTTTGTGCCGCTGTGTCTTATTCCTTATGAAACTCACTTGGTCTGTTCATATTTTGATGGTGAAATCCACCAAAATCACGATGTTGTATGTATTTAAATATTGCCTGAAGGTGTCTCTCCCCCCTCCCCCCTTTCATTTTCGATCCCGCGTCTCTGTCTGATACAGGAAACACGCAAATACCGCCCGCCCTGTTGGGTCTTATTGCTTACATATCGCACACGACCCCATGCATTATTCCATATAGATCACACCAGGGATGGAAAACTGAGTGCGTGCTACTTACATGCTTCTAAATAATATCAATGGGGAAAGCGGGACTCTTATATTTAAATAGGAGCTGATTTTCAAAGCCTTTTTACCCCAAAGAGTACATTATTATTATTATTATTATTATTATTATTATTATTATTATTATTATTATTATTACTATTTTCAAATGGGGAAAACACCATCAAAGTTACAAAACCAGAAATAAACACAGCAGCAAGTATTTGATTGTATAGTTCAAGTAAGTTAGGTTGTTTATTTGATTTACACTTTGGAGAAAACTGCTTTGTTAAATCCATCCATTGCCTGTATTTGTAACATGTGTCTTACTAATACGTTTAGACACGGTATGCTAACATCTATAATGTGTTAATAGACCTGGGGAGTCACAGCCATGCCACTGGCTTTGGGAATACAGTAAATGCCTTCCGGTAATTTCTGTTCCCATGCCTGGGAGAGGGAGGCATGTTTGTCTATACTATGCCCCTAGGCTTGGTCTTAATGCTGCTTCTCGAATGTTTAAGTTCTAACCAGCGGGATACAGTATGTATTGTTCAATCTAAAACCTGGTCGTCATTCAAGACAGTTGCTGGGGGGCTAATGGTATGCAAGACTCAAGACTTACTTAACCAAGTGACCTCTTCATGTTTCCAGTAATGGAAGCTACAAAACGGATCTCCTTCAGGCAGCGGATGAAATGAGAAGAGGGAGAGCAGAGTGCAGCGCCTCGTTTGGAGGTGAAGCCCGGGGAGACACTCTGAACTGCAGGTCCACAGACTGATGCATTCTGTAATACCGCTAAGTGTCCACAGGCACTGCGCTTAATTAATGCCTCCCCCTCCCATAGCTTGTGAGCTTTTTTACAGTGCCTGGCTCTCGTGTCTTATTAATCCCCTTGGATAACTCAATCACACGCAGCTGGAGCTCCGGTCGCCTGTCAGGATGACATCAAGCCCTCAGCGCTCTCAACACCAAGGAGGAAGAGAAGCCTTTATCTTCATCAGCCGCCCACGTCCTGTCTTCACTGGCTTCAAGGCATTAAGGAGCCATCCTACTTCAGATCTTCAGGTTTGCAGCTGTTAGCAATGCAGCTAGAACAGGGTTTCTCAAACTCGGTCCTGGGGACCCCCTGTGTCTGCTGGTTTTCATTCCAACTGAGCTCTCAATCACTTAACTAAACCCTTGATTGAAATAATAATTTTCTAAATTAGACCGTTTTAATTGTTTTCAGCTCTTAAACAGTTGCAGAGTTCACGTTACTAAGTTACTAAGTTACTAAGTTGCAACTATCAGCAGTGTGGAGTAGTGGTTAGGTCTCTGGACTCTTGACCAAAGGGTTGTGGGTTCAATCCCAGGTGGGGTACACTGCTGCTGTACCCTTGAGCAAGGTACTTTACCTAGATTGCTCCAGTAAAAACCCAACTGTATAAATGGGTAATTGTATGTAAAAAAATAATATGATATAATTGTAACAATTGTAAGTTGCCCTGGATAAGGGTGTCTGCTAAGAAATTAATAATAATTAAGTGTCTAGTTAAGTAATTAAGAGCTCAGCTGGAATGGAAACCAGCAGACACCCTGAGCTAGAGCAAGAGCGTAAACAGGATGCATAAACACAGTAGAAAGCTCCAGACAGCTTGTCTGCAAACCCTTGGCTCTTTAGTGTTCACAGTTTTTAATTCAAATGACTCCACATGACTAAGAACCAGCACTTCTTATGCCCAAAGAGCGGTCCTTTCCAGGGCAAACTTGAGAGCTGCTTGTGGTGCAGTTTGGGAAAGCTCACATAGCTAGTCCAGCCCTGCTCTGTGCATAAATAGATATGACTGCTCCAAGAACCATTGCTCTCAATCCAACACGTTTTACAAGATCCATGAAAAAAAATTAAATGAATAAATTAAAAGAAAAATAGAGATGCACTGTTTCACACAGCCACCGTTCTTATCCCTTTACATCACTGGCCCAATTAGCTTCACAACACAGCTTGTTTTGGTCTCATTTAGCCCCACTTTTGATCTTCTGTTAACTCAGCACCTGCACTGCACGGCACAAACTACAAAGCAAAACCGAAGAGCTCACTGAAGAACCTTTCATTCCCTGAGCACCGCTTTAATCAATAGGAGAATTAGAAGTCAGGCGTTGTCCGTATATTAATTCTACTCTTCCGTTCTAACAATGAGCAGAGCCGTTATGAAACTGATTCTGGGAGATAATCTGACAGAGGACTACTGCCTGGCTATATCACTGCGGGCTGGAAGACCACTCAGCATTGAACGAACGCTTTGGGAAAGTTACAAACAGCTTTCCCTGGAAGAACCACACTCCTTTTTCATTTAAAAAAAAATGCTTTAGCATTGACTTTTAGCTTGTAGTTCTGAGTCATGTATTCATGGAACTCATAGAAGACACAGGGTCCAATTCTGTTTATAAACATTCTCTTAGTTTAAACAGTGCTTTGAAAAGTACAAATTAGCTTCTAACCCTGTTTCAAATAGTTAGGAAACGGTTTCATGAAAGGATTTACAGTAATAAATCAAAATGACCTTTAAAAAAACAGCCCTGAACAAAACATTCCTTACAATAAGGAGTATACCCACAGTAAGAATTTGTTGCTTGCAAAAGGGGATTCTGGGAAAATAAGAATCCATTCATACAGCAGCAATCCCATGATTCCAAGCAAATACAGAGCGTAGACTGAAAATAGTTTGAATATGTCTAATGTTTTGCTATAGATACATGTATTAAAGTGATTGTCAAGAAGTAGCAGTGGGTTTAAAATTAGTCAGTCAAACGTCCCTCCCTGCTGCAGTTTTATTAATCAGTCGATTGGACTTGGTGTCTAATGCCAAAGCTCAGTTCATCAACAGCTCCATCACCAGAATGCTTCATTTTATTCTTTATAATCGATTCGTTTGGCTTGATTTAAGTGCACATACTGCTGGCGGATTCTGTAATATTGGATAATGCTTTCAAAGGACTCTCTGTTTTCTTGGTTTATCGTACTAGGTCCTATAGGAGCTGTAACCTATGCAGAACGTGCCAGAATCAAACTGTATTAGCAGTCTGTAACAGGGCGATGATAAATATGTGGGTCGTCACTGAATAATACTGAAGCAGACACAGAGTGATGGGTTGCCAGGATGCACAGGCACAACCGGGTGAAGATCAGGGTCAGGGCTTTCTTAGACAGGTGTCTGGGTGGGCACAGGGTCAGGGAGTTCTTAGACAGGTGTCAGGTCAGGCACAGGGTCAGAAGGTTCCTGGACAGGTGTCAGGGCAGGCACAGGGTCTAAAGGCTCTTAGACAGGTGTCTGGGCAGGCACAGGGTCTGAAGGCTCTTAGACAGGTGTCTGGGCAGGCACAGGGTCTGAAGGCTCTTAGACAGGTGTCTGGGTGGGGACAGGGTCAGAAGGTTCCTAGACAGGTGTCAGGGCAGGCACAGGGTCTGAAGGCTCTTAGTCAGGTGTCTGGGTGGGGACAGGGTCAGAAGGCTCTTAGACAGGTGTCTGCGTGGGCACAGGGTCAGAAGGCTCTTAGACAGGTGTCTGCGTGGGGACAGGGTTAGAAGGCTCTTAGTCAGGTGTCTGGGTGGGGACAGGGTCAGAAGGCTCTTAGACAGGTGTCTGGGTGGGGACAGGGTCAGAAGGCTCTTAGACAGGTGTCTGGGTGGGGACAGGGTCAGAAGGTTCTTAGTCAGGTGTCTGGGTGGGGACAGGGTCAGAAGGCTCTTAGACAGGTGTCTGGGTGGGGACAGGGTCAGAAGGTTCTTAGACATGTGTCTGGGTGAGGACAGGGTCAGAAGGCTCTTAGACAGGTGTCTGGGTGGGGACAGGGTCAGAAGGCTCTTAGACAGGTGTCTGGGTGGGGACAGGGTCAGAAGGTTCTTAGACATGTGTCTGGGTGAGGACAGGGTCAGAAGGCTCTTAGACTGGTGTCTGGGTGGGCACAGGGTCAGAAGGCTCTTAGACAGGTGTCTGGGTGGGCACAGGGTCAGAAGGTTCTTAGACAGGTGTCTGGGTGGGCACAGGGTCTGAAGGCTCTGCAAAACTGGGAGATTCCTTAAAGTAAATAAGGTCACACTTTATTTTAAGGGACACTTTTTTAGTTTATTAACTGTCAGCAAACATTGTTCATTTTGCGCTAAGGGTTGAAGGCATGAAGATCTTTCTAAACTAAAGTAACGGGCAGTGTTGTGTGATGCACTGCCATTACAGATTCTATTCCCTGTCGGTGAGATTTAATTTGCTCAACATTACTACAGTAACAATTCAAACTGATTTGAAATATATGATATTGTGTGTGTGTGTGTGAGTGTGTGAGTGTGAGTGTGGATGTGTGTGTGTGCGTGCGAGTGTATATGAGTGTGCGTGCATGCGTGCGTGCGAGTGTGAGTGTGTGTGTGTGTGTGTGTGTGTGTGAGTGACAAGGGAGGACTGCTGCTATAGAGATCCATTAACTTCACTTGGAATTCGCCCAAGCGCCAATTTCAAACTCTCCCGGGTCCTTGGCTGTGAATGGACACCAGGTGTGCAACTAGGGAATTTGACAGTACTTAGCACTTATCCATGTCAGCTCTTAGTCTTCAGAGGTCAAAAAGGACATGCTTATTCTATAACTCTGCATTGGCTTTTGCTTGGAGAAACTAGAGAAAGTACCTTCTTAGAGCATAATTTAATCTTTGGGGGCAATTTGATACCTACAGCCAGAATTGGTTCTGAAACTGGAACGATGTAACTCTGACAAGCAAAAAAAACTTTTTGTTGCACTGTTTTTTACATACAAATGAGATGTGTAAAATATCCTTGTATTTAAACCCAGGGTCTCACTGCTATTAGCCTTTAACTTTAGTCATTTGACTGAACCACATCACGTCTTGGTAACACCCAGAACTAACCATATGTTAATACATCAATGCTGGGGATTTAGCTTAGTGAAATGAATGACTAACACGACTCAACTGAACACGTAACAGACACTCTGGGACCCTGGTTTGTTGGTCTACAACTAATGTCTTGAGGTATTACTCATGCAGTAGATTTAAAAAAAAAAAATCCTGCTCACACTAAACATTTCTTAGACTTCGCAGATCGATTTGCTATTGAAGTGCACTTAGGCCTCAGACGGGATCTCAAATATAAGATATATTGTTTTGAGCTTGTGTGATGATTATGCTGCATGCTGTACATGAAAGGCTATTAAACCGTGCTGGCCTTGGGTTACAGCAAGGCTAATCTTGCCAGCTGAGGTGTATCTAATTTATCTGCTTGCTTCCCGAGACCACTTTCTCTCAGCCTCTGTGCTCTCCACTAGTTAATACAGTGTTATGTCATCCTTGCAGGCACAGAGAAGCCTGCTCTGCAAATCACCCGCCCTTGGCTGGAGCACAATCATAAATTCCCTGTGTTAAACAGGGCTGCATGACGTTTGTAGGATTTACACAATTAGCGGCTAGAAGATATATGGAGCGCTTCCTTTGGCAGGGGAGCGGACTTTCCAAACACACTATCATTCGTCGCTCAAGCGAATGTGTTTTTTGCTTTGAGGAACACACTATCATTCGTCGCTCAAGCGAATGTGTTTTTTACTTTGAGGAACACACTATCATTCATCGCTCAAGCGAATGTGTTTTTTGCTTTGAGGAACACACTATCATTCGTCCCTCAAGTCAATGTGTTTTTTGCTTTGAGGAACACACTATCATTCGTCCCTCAAGTCAATGTGTTTTTTGCTTTGAGGAACACACTATCATTCATCCCTCAAGTCAATGTGTTTTTTGCTTTGTGGAACACACTATCATTCGTCGCTCAAGCGAATGCGTTTTTTGCTCTGAGGAACACACTATCATTCATCCCTCAAGTCAATGCGTTTTTTGCTTTGTGGTAACTCTTCTGATCTTGCAGTAGATTCTCACCCTGCGCTTGATAATGAAAAACAAAAGCAAAGGTTCACTGACACAGACGCACAGAAAAGTCATTACTGTATAAAGGCTTTCTCCGGTGTCACTTTTCATCTGGAAAGCATGGTTGTAATTTCTACCTTGTGCCACTCAAAGGTGACATGCTCATTCAGTGTGTCAGCTTGTGTTTCCAGGGAATTATGACCACTTGTGTTGCCTTAAGCTATTAGTTCGAGATTTACATATTTTTTCAGCAAATCTTAAAACAGTTGGGTATAGTTTTGTGGATCGAGTTCTTTATTAATGTCATTATTACAATTGTTTTTAAACAGTCGAATGGTCTTACAATTACAATAACATTCTGCACACTCCTATTCGCCCCATTTCAAGACATTCGATTTCTTCGTAGCTCTTAATGCACAATAAAACAAAGAACATTCCAGTTACCATTGACTAATACCACACTACCTATCAATTAGGTCGTCCCTAAAGGATCTGGCAATACAATAAAGAGGCATTCAAAGTGGATGACGGATTAAGAACAATGTGCTGTATAATGAAATGAGAAGCTATAATTAATCCAATTTACCACAGTCCAGTGGATAAGATTTCATTACGGCTCATTAATCAATGGAGAAATCCATACCAGGAAGACAGTGATACAATAGGTAACTCTTACACATTTTACCAGTCTATACAGATTGCTCTAGAACAGAGGTTCTCAGCCTGTGTTCTGTGGTGAAACCCCAGTCTATACAGATTGCTCTAGAACAGAGGTCACAGCAGGCTACTCCAGCGACCCATTTCCAAACACTATCCTGTGTTATCACAACATGGCACTCTCACTTGTCTGTCCATTCTAAAGACTGTTGAATATTTATCATGCAACAATGAATCAATTACTGCTAAAAAGTAAATACTTACTTCTCCGAACAATTCAGGGATTTTCCGAAATGTGTGTATGAAATGTTATATAGAGTAGCAAATCCCCAGATCCTGTGTTGGAATGATACCCAACACTCGCCTGCACTCTACAGTCTTGAGGGGTGCTGGGCATTGCTTTATTGTTTCAGTAGAGGATTTGCAGGATTTACTGTATCATGCTTCATATATCTCAGGATTTCTAATGTATTGTTAGTACACGCTGTCATTTGCAAATGCAATACAATGCAAATGTTTGTTGCACTATTAAAGATTAGTTTTTGTTGTTTAGAAGTAATAGTCTTGATGTTTTTAAATACTAGGGCTTATGTAGTTAGTAGTTTAAATTCTTGTTTTTGGTCCCAATGCTGGTTCATAGCACTGGGGAAAATTAAACACCAAATTGGGAACCAGAGCTCCAGAAACCAGACGTTCTCTGACTGGCACAGCACCTCAACTACCTGATTAACTCAGCTTCTATCGTGACATCTCCCTGAACCAAGTCCAAAATAACTAAAACCCCAATCCAAGGCAAGCAGGATTTCTAAATCAAGAATCTGCAATGCCAGGGGAAATAAGGCTCTAAAAGATAAGTGTCCATCACTGTGAACTAGTAGTGTGAGTGTGTGCGAGTCTGCCTGAAGAGATACCATTAATCTTTACTCTGACTGGCTGCTGAAAGCACTCTGGAGAATGGATAGTGCTGCAAGTCTCTCTCCCTTTGCATGGCTCCGGGGTACTGCATTGAGAGGTTACCCTGTGCTGTGGGTCTTTACCAGCAACGTATAACTGCGTTTCCATTGCTGCGGGCAGAAAATCAACATCAAACTACTGCAAATGTACTTTCACCCATGGTTATAGGGACAAGGCAATCAATATGTGCTGTCAGGCCGTCAGTATTAAAAAGACAAGATGGAGAGCCCAGGATTACTTGTATTAGGCAAGGGTGTGAGTGACTCATCGTTTTAGATACAGGGTGAGGGGGTTTGCCTATATCCACTGGGAGCTTGTAAAGGGAGATCGCAGCGAGAACACATCCTAGCCATGAAAGAAAGGCCTTGCATTGTTACAAATAAGCGCATAGGAGCATATATAGCACAACCAAATAGAAATGCACAGCAAAACAACCTGCACACCGACCAACTCAAAACATGCAAGAAGCTTTACAATAGTGTGGTGCTTCAAGGAAAACTGCTTTGAAAAAAAGCAAAAAAACAAACAAACAAAAAAACCAACCCTGTAAATGCATTGGAAAATCGCTTGTATTATTGTGTCAACAACAGCTATGGATCTTCCTGTGGTTGAAGCTTTGTAGGGAGAAGATGAAATAGACCAAAAAAACCTCCATACATTCTGTATCTATGCAGGCCTGTTTGAAAACACAGCAGAAAAAGTGTTGTCCTTCTATTATCATTGGGTTATTTTCAAAGAATGTTTTTTGCTTATTAACTGTACTGGAAAAACATTGGCAATTACCTGCCATCCCTCCAATGCACCACTGTTTCTCTTAATAAGTGACCTGTGCCGACATCAAACAGCTAAATAACAGCAATTTCTTTCTTTTTTTAATCCTGCCTTCTTCTCCGTAGAGAAGTTACATTTAGATTGGCTGGCCACCTGGTATGTAATTTTGAAAGATGACAGAAATCTTGCTGGTGTGTGGCATCCACAGCATGCCACTGAAGACTAAGCACAGCAGGTACAGGAATGAAGACACTACACAGCCAGTACAGGAATGAAGACTGCACACAGCCAGTACAGGAATGAAGACTCTACACTGCCAGTACAGGAATGAAGACTCTACACAGCCAGTACAGGAATGAAGACTCTACACAGCCAGTACAGGAATGAAGACTCTACACAGCCAGTACAGGAATGAAGACTCTACACAGCCAGTACAGGAATGAAGACTCTACACTGCCAGTACAGGAATGAAGACTCTACACTGCCAGTACAGGAATGAAGACTCTACACTGCCAGTACAGGAATGAAGACTCTACACAGCCAGTACAGGAATGAAGACTCTACACAGCCAGTACAGGAATGAAGACTCTACACAGCCAGTACAGGAATGAAGACTCTACACAGCCAGTACAGGAATGAAGACTCTACACAGCCAGTACAGGAATGAAGACTCTACACAGCCAGTACAGGAATGAAGACTCTACACAGCCAGTACAGGAATGAAGACTCTACACAGCCAGTACAGGAATGAAGACTCTACACAGCCAGTACAGGAATGAAGACTCTACACAGCCAGTACAGGAATGAAGACTCTACACAGCCAGTACAGGAATGAAGACTCTACACAGCCAGTACAGGAATGAAGACTCTACACAGCCAGTACAGGAATGAAGACTCTACACAGCCAGTACAGGAATGAAGACTCTACACAGCCAGTACAGGAATGAAGACTCTACACAGCCAGTACAGGAATGAAGACTCTACACAGCCAGTACAGGAATGAAGACTCTACACAGCCAGTACAGGAATGAAGACTCTACACAGCCAGTACAGGAATGAAGACTCTACACAGCCAGTACAGGAATGAAGACTCTACACAGCCAGTACAGGAATGAAGACTCTACACAGCCAGTACAGGAATGAAGACTCTACACAGCCAGTACAGGAATGAAGACTCTACACAGCCAGTACAGGAATGAAGACTCTACACAGCCAGTACAGGAATGAAGACTCTACACAGCCAGTACAGGAATGAAGACTCTACACAGCCAGTACAGGAATGAAGACTCTACACAGCCAGTACAGGAATGAAGACTCTACACAGCCAGTACAGGAATGAAGACTCTACACAGCCAGTACAGGAATGAAGACTCTACACAGCCAGTACAGGAATGAAGACTCTACACAGCCAGTACAGGAATGAAGACTCTACACAGCCAGTACAGGAATGAAGACTCTACACAGCCAGTACAGGAATGAAGACTCTACACAGCCAGTACAGGAATGAAGACTCTACACAGCCAGTACAGGAATGAAGACTCTACACAGCCAGTACAGGAATGAAGACTCTACACAGCCAGTACAGGAATGAAGACTCTACACAGCCAGTACAGGAATGAAGACTCTACACAGCCAGTACAGGAATGAAGACTCTACACAGCCAGTACAGGAATGAAGACTCTACACAGCCAGTACAGGAATGAAGACTCTACACAGCCAGTACAGGAATGAAGACTCTACACAGCCAGTACAGGAATGAAGACTCTACACAGCCAGTACAGGAATGAAGACTCTACACAGCCAGTACAGGAATGAAGACTCTACACAGCCAGTACAGGAATGAAGACTCTACACAGCCAGTACAGGAATGAAGACTCTACACAGCCAGTACAGGAATGAAGACTCTACACAGCCAGTACAGGAATGAAGACTCTACACAGCCAGTACAGGAATGAAGACTCTACACAGCCAGTACAGGAATGAAGACTCTACACAGCCAGTACAGGAATGAAGACTCTACACAGCCAGTACAGGAATGAAGACTCTACACAGCCAGTACAGGAATGAAGACTCTACACAGCCAGTACAGGAATGAAGACTCTACACAGCCAGTACAGGAATGAAGACTCTACACAGCCAGTACAGGAATGAAGACTCTACACAGCCAGTACAGGAATGAAGACTCTACACAGCCAGTACAGGAATGAAGACTCTACACAGCCAGTACAGGAATGAAGACTCTACACAGCCAGTACAGGAATGAAGACTCTACACAGCCAGTACAGGAATGAAGACTCTACACAGCCAGTACAGGAATGAAGACTCTACACAGCCAGTACAGGAATGAAGACTCTACACAGCCAGTACAGGAATGAAGACTCTACACAGCCAGTACAGGAATGAAGACTCTACACAGCCAGTACAGGAATGAAGACTCTACACAGCCAGTACAGGAATGAAGACTCTACACAGCCAGTACAGGAATGAAGACTCTACACAGCCAGTACAGGAATGAAGACTCTACACAGCCAGTACAGGAATGAAGACTCTACACAGCCAGTACAGGAATGAAGACTCTACACAGCCAGTACAGGAATGAAGACTCTACACAGCCAGTACAGGAATGAAGACTCTACACAGCCAGTACAGGAATGAAGACTCTACACAGCCAGTACAGGAATGAAGACTCTACACAGCCAGTACAGGAATGAAGACTCTACACAGCCAGTACAGGAATGAAGACTCTACACAGCCAGTACAGGAATGAAGACTCTACACAGCCAGTACAGGAATGAAGACTCTACACAGCCAGTACAGGAATGAAGACTCTACACAGCCAGTACAGGAATGAAGACTCTACACAGCCAGTACAGGAATGAAGACTCTACACAGCCAGTACAGGAATGAAGACTCTACACAGCCAGTACAGGAATGAAGACTCTACACAGCCAGTACAGGAATGAAGACTCTACACAGCCAGTACAGGAATGAAGACTCTACACAGCCAGTACAGGAATGAAGACTCTACACAGCCAGTACAGGAATGAAGACTCTACACAGCCAGTACAGGAATGAAGACTCTACACAGCCAGTACAGGAATGAAGACTCTACACAGCCAGTACAGGAATGAAGACTCTACACAGCCAGTACAGGAATGAAGACTCTACACAGCCAGTACAGGAATGAAGACTCTACACAGCCAGTACAGGAATGAAGACTCTACACAGCCAGTACAGGAATGAAGACTCTACACAGCCAGTACAGGAATGAAGACTCTACACTGCCAGTACAGGAATGAAGACTCTACACAGCCAGTACAGGAATGAAGACTCTACACAGCCAGTACAGGAATGAAGACTCTACACAGCCAGTACAGGAATGAAGACTCTACACAGCCAGTACAGGAATGAAGACTCTACACAGCCAGTACAGGAATGAAGACTCTACACAGCCAGTACAGGAATGAAGACTCTACACAGCCAGTACAGGAATGAAGACTCTACACAGCCAGTACAGGAATGAAGACTCTACACAGCCAGTACAGGAATGAAGACTCTACACAGCCAGTACAGGAATGAAGACTCTACACAGCCAGTACAGGAATGAAGACTCTACACAGCCAGTACAGGAATGAAGACTCTACACAGCCAGTACAGGAATGAAGACTCTACACAGCCAGTACAGGAATGAAGACTCTACACAGCCAGTACAGGAATGAAGACTCTACACAGCCAGTACAGGAATGAAGACTCTACACAGCCAGTACAGGAATGAAGACTCTACACAGCCAGTACAGGAATGAAGACTCTACACAGCCAGTACAGGAATGAAGACTCTACACAGCCAGTACAGGAATGAAGACTCTACACAGCCAGTACAGGAATGAAGACTCTACACAGCCAGTACAGGAATGAAGACTCTACACAGCCAGTACAGGAATGAAGACTCTACACAGCCAGTACAGGAATGAAGACTCTACACAGCCAGTACAGGAATGAAGACTCTACACAGCCAGTACAGGAATGAAGACTCTACACAGCCAGTACAGGAATGAAGACTCTACACAGCCAGTACAGGAATGAAGACTCTACACAGCCAGTACAGGAATGAAGACTCTACACAGCCAGTACAGGAATGAAGACTCTACACAGCCAGTACAGGAATGAAGACTCTACACAGCCAGTACAGGAATGAAGACTCTACACAGCCAGTACAGGAATGAAGACTCTACACAGCCAGTACAGGAATGAAGACTCTACACAGCCAGTACAGGAATGAAGACTCTACACAGCCAGTACAGGAATGAAGACTCTACACAGCCAGTACAGGAATGAAGACTCTACACAGCCAGTACAGGAATGAAGACTCTACACAGCCAGTACAGGAATGAAGACTCTACACAGCCAGTACAGGAATGAAGACTCTACACAGCCAGTACAGGAATGAAGACTCTACACAGCCAGTACAGGAATGAAGACTCTACACAGCCAGTACAGGAATGAAGACTCTACACAGCCAGTACAGGAATGAAGACTCTACACAGCCAGTACAGGAATGAAGACTCTACACAGCCAGTACAGGAATGAAGACTCTACACAGCCAGTACAGGAATGAAGACTCTACACTGCCAGTACAGGAATGAAGACTCTACACAGCCAGTACAGGAATGAAGACTCTACACAGCCAGTACAGGAATGAAGACTCTACACAGCCAGTACAGGAATGAAGACTCTACACAGCCAGTACAGGAATGAAGACTCTACACAGCCAGTACAGGAATGAAGACTCTACACAGCCAGTACAGGAATGAAGACTCTACACAGCCAGTACAGGAATGAAGACTCTACACAGCCAGTACAGGAATGAAGACTCTACACTGCCAGTACAGGAATGAAGACTCTACACAGCCAGTACAGGAATGAAGACTCTACACAGCCAGTACAGGAATGAAGACTCTACACAGCCAGTACAGGAATGAAGACTCTACACAGCCAGTACAGGAATGAAGACTCTACACAGCCAGTACAGGAATGAAGACTCTACACAGCCAGTACAGGAATGAAGACTCTACACAGCCAGTACAGGAATGAAGACTCTACACAGCCAGTACAGGAATGAAGACTCTACACAGCCAGTACAGGAATGAAGACTCTACACAGCCAGTACAGGAATGAAGACTCTACACAGCCAGTACAGGAATGAAGACTCTACACTGCCAGTACAGGAATGAAGACTCTACACAGCCAGTACAGGAATGAAGACTCTACACAGCCAGTACAGGAATGAAGACTCTACACAGCCAGTACAGGAATGAAGACTCTACACAGCCAGTACAGGAATGAAGACTCTACACAGCCAGTACAGGAATGAAGACTCTACACAGCCAGTACAGGAATGAAGACTCTACACAGCCAGTACAGGAATGAAGACTCTACACAGCCAGTACAGGAATGAAGACTCTACACAGCCAGTACAGGAATGAAGACTCTACACAGCCAGTACAGGAATGAAGACTCTACACTGCCAGTACAGGAATGAAGACTCTACACAGCCAGTACAGGAATGAAGACTCTACACAGCCAGTACAGGAATGAAGACTCTACACAGCCAGTACAGGAATGAAGACTCTACACTGCCAGTACAGGAATGAAGACTCTACACAGCCAGTACAGGAATGAAGACTCTACACAGCCAGTACAGGAATGAAGACTCTACACTGCCAGTACAGGAATGAAGACTCTACACTGCCAGTACAGGAATGAAGACTCTACACTGCCAGTACAGGAATGAAGACTCTACACTGCCAGTACAGGAATGAAGACTCTACACAGCCAGTACAGGAATGAAGACTCTACACTGCCAGTACAGGAATGAAGACTCTACACAGCCAGTACAGGAATGAAGACTCTACACAGCCAGTACAGGAATGAAGACTCTACACAGCCAGTACAGGAATGAAGACTCTACACAGCCAGTACAGGAATGAAGACTCTACACAGCCAGTACAGGAATGAAGACTCTACACTGCCAGTACAGGAATGAAGACTCTACACTGCCAGTACAGGAATGAAGACTGCACACAGCCAGTACAGGAATGAAGACTGCACACAGCCAGTACAGGAATGAAGACTCTACACAGCCAGTACAGGAATGAAGACTCTACACTGCCAGTACAGGAATGAAGACTCTACACTGCCAGTACAGGAATGAAGACTCTACACATCCAGTACAGTAATGAAGACTCAGGGGGCTCACTTTAATTGAGATACCACCACCGTTCCTGTTTTCCCTCTGGGATTAGGAGTTGATTTGAAAGTCCAGCTTTGCTTTGCTGGGGACCGAAGATCACAGTTTTTATGAGTAAAGGGAGTTTCAAGCGTCTAACCTCGCCAAACAGTTGCAGCAAAGTGAAACCATAAATTTAGTAAAACGTTTTGATGTTTTTGTCAATTTCTTAATTTGTTTTTTGTAATTCAGAGTGTCTAATTATTCTTTCTTTCTTCCCAGTTTCGAATGTTCAATTATATTCCCTCACCGGAGCAACTAACGATGCGTTCATTATGAAATCTATTATAGTTTGATGTTTCCTATGAACAAGTCATGAATTAATGTCCACCTCATGTGAATTAAACTTGCTTTTCACTATTGTTTACTATCTGACTCCATTGCTTGAAGCGAGACTGGATTCAAAGTGTGACTGTTTTGTTTATTTATTCAGTCCTTGTGACCGAGGTTGGATTGAGTGCCTTCACTGAACAGTGTTGTCTGATAGCACTTGGCTGCAGTAGCCAATCCTTAGGTGAAAGGTCATCATTAAGGCTGAGATGTATCTGACACACACACACACACACACACACACACACACACACACACACTTACATTCGCACTCACGTTGAAACATTATGTCTCCCCAGACAGAGTTTCACCATGAAATAAACCACTGCAAAATGCTGTTAACATCTGGTGCTTTCTGGGACTAATATGAGAATCACAGTTGTACATCCTTTTTCCAGGCATCTGGTCTAAGTTTGGGCATTGAAATGATAAATGTCAGCAGACATTAGGCAAGACGACATTATGTCAGAGTGAGCTGTTCCCCAGAAGAAGATCACTGTGCAATTATTTGTGGGAAATGAGCTGGATCTGACTTTCTCGAGAAACCCTGTCAGTCTCTCAGTGAATGAGCTGACAAGGCACGAGCAAACACTGTACTTAATAACTTTTCTTCTTTTTACATCAATTATAAGAAGTTACGACCTACTGTTATTAACAATGAGACAAACAAACTCATTCCTCAGCTGTGTCAAAGTGCTTGTGAGATCCACACACAATGACATGAAATCCTTTCTGCAGTGTAGGGATGGGACCCCATACTGTACATCAACATGTATTCAACAGAAATATTTTTACCTGATCACATCATTTTGTTGTGAGCGCACGTATTAAATACTGTAACACAAATGCAACTACACATCTAAGCTATAATGTGCCTGTTTTTTAAGAGGATCCAAAAAAAGCTGAATTCCAAAGGGAGTTAAGTTTTCAACTTCAGAATTCAGCCCTACATGGCAATTCCTAGAAGTTGGAATAATGGCAGCATGCACAATTTCTCCAATTTCTTGCACTTGGCTTCTGGAATGCGACTACCACCAGTTCGAGCATACATGGATGACATGACTATAACAGTAGCCTACAGTAATTGGTTATTGGGCAAATTAACCAATAACATTGAATGGGCACAAATGCAATTCAAGCCCACTAAATTAAGGAACATCTCTATAATTAAAGGTAAAGTAGTAGATAAAAGGTTCTACATTAATGGTGAGGCAATACCAACAGTGTCTGAGAAGCCAGTGAAAAGTCTTGGGAGATGGTAAGACGGGGATCTAAAGGACACAGTTTGTGTGGGAGAAGTTAGACAACAAGCAGTGGAAGGGTTGAAGAGCACAGACAGCTGTGCTTTACCGGGCAAACTGAAACTCTGGTGCTTTTAGTTTGGTCTACTGCCAAGGCTGCTGTGGCCACTGACTGTGTACGAGGTTTCTTTGACAGCTGATGAGAAGCTGGAAGCTTTAATCAGTTCAAACGTCAGGAAATGGTTGGGAGTTACATACTGCCTCAGCAGAGTGGGACTTTATGGTAAAGGAATACTGCAGCTACACCAGTCTCTGCTCTAACCGAGTTTAAGTGCACCAAGGTCCGACTGGAAATGACATTAGTAGAGAATCGCGACAAATGCGTAAGGAAGGCAGCACCTGTGTTGAAAACTGGAAGAAAGTGTATGGCATAAAAAGCCGTGGAAGATGCAAAGGCTGCCCTATAAATCAGTGATAGTATGGGGCAAGTTCAGCATGGAAGAGGGGGTCTTGGTCTCAGTTCAGCTCCTCCTACATGGCACAAGGCAACCCCAGCTCAATGGAGGAAGCTGGTAGTCAATGAGGTGCAAAAGCAGGAGGAGAGGATGAGGTGTGTAAAGGCCATTTCCCAGGGCAAGCAGGGAGAATGGATGAGATGGGAATGTGGAACAATGCAAGATTGGCTGGCAAGACCTATGGACAATGGAACAGAGCAGGATCAGTTTCCTCATCAGATCAACATATGATGTTCTCCCATCACCACAGAACCTAAACCTCTGGGTGGGTGAGGATTCCTCATGTTCTTTGTGTTCATCACCTGCAACATTAAGGCACATTTTGACAGGATGTAAGGTGGGTGTTAGCCAAGGATGGTTTACTTGGCGCCAGGTGCTGCGATGTTTGGCCTTAGCATTGAAAGACAAGCGTAACATGACCAATAAGTTGCCACTAGCTCCATCAAAGCATTACACACAAAAGACAATATTCCTCCATCCAGGAGAGCAACCACCAAAAAAAGGTGTTAAAACCAAGCCTCACCCAGGACAACTGGAAGCTGCTAGAGACTGGAAAATGCTGGCAGATGGTCAACGGTTGGTCAACGGCTTATTTTTCCACCTGAGATTGCCACCACTAACCTTCGACCAGACATTGTCTTGTGGTCTGGATCAGCACGCCTTGTTCCTCTGGTAGAGTTAACAGTGCCATGGGAGGATGCTGTGGATGAGGCATATGAGAGGAAGAAACTTCGGTATGCTCAACTAGCTGCTGAAGCGGAACAGCGAGGATGAAGAGTCCGGGTTTACCCAGTGGAGGTGGGTTGTCTAGGATTTGTGGCACACTCTACAACCCGGTTTCTCAGAGATGTCGGGTTCAGTGGCCAAGAGTTGCATCACACTGTGAAGAATTTATCTGAAGCAGCAGAAAGGAGCAGCAACTGGCTGTGGTTGAGACAGAAAGATTCTGGCTGGGGATCTCAAGCACAATAGAAAGAAAGTAACGCTGATGTACGGGTATTATTATTTATTTATTTATTTATTTATTTCTAAGCAGACGCCCTTATCCAGGGCGACTTACAGTCGTAAACAAAAATACATTTCAAGAATAGTAAGCTGGGCTGAGTTGAGTGGGGGATAGAGGGGGGTGATGCTGGGACACCAGAATCACTGTCGAGCCCTCTTGAGGTGTCGTGGGCTAGTCGACGAAACACAGAGGATGGAAGGTGCCCACTTGAAGACCCCAGAGATTACCCTACTTAGCTCAATCCAGACGGTTGTCATGCTGATGCGCTGGGGAGACCGCACTGTGGTTGATCCCTTGAGCCGGCATCGCAGCCGTTGTGTGTGCTGATGCGCTGGGTAGGCAAAATAAGCTGATTCCTGGAGCCAGCATTACACTTCAGCCATCAACACCAGGCAGAAGGATATCTACATCATCAGATGGAAAGAAACGCAAATGGATGGAGACGTAGAAGAATCACATTAGTTTACTGTAAAGCTATGTCTTAATTGGTGTTTATCTTGGCGAGGGCCGAGTTCAAATCAGCATGAAGTTTTAACATCTACTCTCATGTAATAGAAATCAAATCAAAGTCAACGAAGGCTCTGGCTTTGCTGTAGCACAGTGTGGGAGTCGGTTCAGTCGAGTGAATGCAGATCTCAGCAGACTCTCTGCTGTTCAAGCTGCAGAATTAATGCTTTCATGTGAAAATCTCCTCCACTTTCTCACCCAGTTTCAAAGAAGTTGATGAAAGTGCAAGCAATGTATTAGACACCTATACTGGATTGTGGTCTATGATAGCATTAGCATGTGTCCAAATAAATATCAGTTTTTTAAGCTTCACATAGGAAATCTCTAATTGCTGTTGGATCCTGTACAAAACCAACATTCTGCTGTATTTTAACCCCTAGTATTTATGTTGGATCTATAATATAGAATCCTTGTCGTTCAGTATACACACTGGGTGTTTACAGAACTTTAGAATGTCAAGGGTTCCAGAGAACACTACTAAACTATATGGTTCCATACAGAACACCAAGGAACATGCGACTAAACTATATGGTTCTATACAGAACCCCAGGAACATTCTTTCCTAGGAGTGTAGAGCGATGCAGGTGATCTGGCATTTTCATCTATTATAGAACTCTCCCTGACCATTAAAAAGGGCTTTAATCTCAAATAAATGAACTGAATCAACATTTTTTTCAGCCTGAAACTTTTATTGATCTTTTTCTGTAGTTGCAGTTAATATTTTGCTAATTTATGAAACAGCTAGCTGGTCAGAGAACTCCAGCTGTGCTGCTGGATGCAGTTTACTGTGTGTATTGAAGGTCTCAGGAGGAAAAGTACTTATTTTCTTGTAGCTAAAAAAAAGCTGACGTTCCAGACTCACCAATTGTCTTGTTAATTCTATTGTTCTTGTACACTAACTGCAGCATTTTGTTTTGAGCTCATTTTCTCAAATTGAATTCCTTTGAGCAGCTGCAGTTATTTTCTTTTCTGTAAAAGCTACTGTTTAAAAAAAAAAAAGAAAAATGCAAATTCAGATTTTCTTCGACAACTCCAGTCAGGGCTAAAGCAGGAGAATATTCCCAAGCGTCGCTCAGACTCACACCTCCACAATCCTCACATTAGGTATTGCAGCATTGGTGTATTTCCCAAGCCTGTGTGCAGATTGCACTGGCTGCAGTCAGACGTCATGATATCCATTGTCCACTAAGGGAAACGTTTTGCACACCAAACTCGTTCCAGATTTTTACCCAGGCCTCCAAAAGGTTAGCAGCATTTCGAGACTAGTTATTTTTTTTAATTACATTTTCAGCCCAAAGCATTTCTGTAAATCTTACTAATACAGTGTACTTTACTTATTATACCTTCAGGATGATGAATGGGTTGTATGAATCAAATTAAAGTATTTTTAATCAGGCTACAATTTAACCTGGACTCTAGAATCTGTATTCTGTCATTCACCACCCACTCAGCTGTGATCTGATGCTGAAAGCTAGACTCTGAAGATTATACTGAAAGCACATCCTATCAAGCTCTATAAATAACACATCAAAAGCAAGTGTAATAACCACGTGAGCAGCTATCTGGATGTGCTTCAGAGGAACAGTAATTATTATCTCACCCCTATATAGGCATATAATGCAGTACGATGCTGGCCTTTATTAAGTTTCAGGTTGAGATCAATATTTGAAGTACCGGTACCTTATAAGACACTTATAAAATGTCAAAGCAGTACATGACTCCCCACGGCTAAATCACACAAATCCAGTTATTACATTTTTGTTTTCCTATTAAAGCATTGGTCTCTCGTGGGGAAACTCTTTAATCACAACATCCAGGCGAGCATCTGCAGTCCACTCGTTACTGCGCAGTGTAACTGGAAAATATGAAAACGTATGCAAAGCAATTCACACGCCAATAAAAAAGGCTGTCGTGCTGTGAGATTATTTTGCAGAAAAAAAGTGTTTGAGCTGTTTGAGTGTCCCACACTAGACCTAAACTGGACAAACAAACCACATAGCGACACAGTGCGTTCTCTTGTAGTGCCTCTCTACACAAGGCAGATGGTGTCACCCGTATCAAATTATTAGGAGGTGCTACAGCATAAGCTGCTGATAAACTGTGGAACAAATACTGCTGCACAAGCCAAATCTGCTATTAAAATAATTCTCAGGATATATTAATAAGCCTCAAGGTTGAAAAATAATTACTTGGAACACCAAACACAAATAACCAACATCACCCTAGCCCTAACCCTCCTGGTATTGGTACGTGCACTGTGATCTTATGCATTTACTGACATGCTAAAATGATCCATCCCTAAAATGATATTCTTCTTCTTGCAATGCTTAGTATGAGTTTGAATTTACAAAAATAAGCAGACAAGGAAAGCAAGTGTTTCTTAACAGCAAAGCTACAGGTGCCTAATTCACTTTGCAAACTGCAGTGGGCCAGGGCACATTTGGGGTTACACCATTTCAATACTTTCTTTTTTATTTCTCAGAAATGACAACAGTACTGTCTTGGGAGGACACCTTCTTAAGACTGACTGATAGACAGACTTTTAGCTGTAACTCTCCTGGGGTCACGCAGCTCCTGTACTTCTGCTGAGAAATGAACAATGATTTGTGTTCATCTTGAACTGAGCAGACCTGTGAGGTCCTCTTCTTCTGCTGAGAAATGAACAATGATTTGCGTTCTTCTTGCACTGAGCAGACCTGTGAGGTGCTGTTCTTCTGCTGAGAAATGAACAATGATTTGTGTTCATCTCGCACTGGGCAGACCTGTGAGGTCCTGTTCTTCTGCTGAGAAATGAACACAGGAATCGTGCGTGAGCAGTTTCTCTTATCCACTGTTCAGCTCCGCCTCGTTTTTCAACAAGCAAAGATTCTCATGGAAGACCCATCAAATATTCCGGTGGCAGACAGCTGTGCAATAATTTCAATTCCTCATTCTGCATTTCCAAAGAATGCAATTTTTAACATATGTGCAGTTTGTGTGGTGATGCTCATTCACGTTCCACCTGCCCTCTTTCATCTAAATTACATTCATCATTACTAATGGCCTCTACCCCATCAACATCCCGGCTCTATCAGATGCTCTTCAATATCACACCCATCGTTATTTTTTTTGTTAATTACCTAATTTCTGGCCTTACTGATGGTTTTTCTATGGGTATAAAATATATCCCTTCTTCCTCTATTACTTGTAAAAATCTCCAATCTGCCATAAAGGAACCAGAAGCCGTCGATTCTCTCATCAATTCCGAGATCTCAAAGGGATTCATGGAGGGCCCATTTTCAGCCCCTCCCTTCCCTCAATTCTGCACAATCCTATTGGTGTACCTACAAGGAAAAGGTCATGCAAGAAGCGCCTCTTCTATCAGCAGCATTAATTCTCTCATTCCCTCTGATCAGTTTTCTCTTCATTACATCACCATATCTGATACTATCCATTCCATCAAAATATCAGGACAGGGTTCCTGGTTAGCTAAAGCAGACATTTCCAATGCCTTCAAAGTCATGCCTATACTCCCTTCTCTCCTTCATCTTTTTGGTATCTGTTGGAAGGGGCAATTTTACTTTGCTACTAAACTAACTTTTGGATGCCGCAGCAGCCCTAAGATCTTTGATTCACTCCCCGAAGCCCTCTGCTGGAGTCTACTAAATATTAATCGCATCCCCTTTCTGCTACACTTATTGGACGACTTTCTCCATATATCTCCTCCATCAGCCCCTCCAGCTGAAGCACTCTTAAAACTCAGGTCTCTCTTCTCAGCAGTCGACGTCCCTCTCTCAGAGGAGAAAACCATCAGTCCAGTTCACTCTCTTGAGTTCCTAGGAATAACTTTGGATACAATTTGATTTGAAGCCTGACTGCCTCCAGATAAACAGGAATGCATTCTCTCTCTCATTCAATTGTTTGAGATCAACCATTACATTTCTAAAGGGAACCTTCTTTCACTCCTGGGACATTTCAATTTTGCAATTCGCATCATTCCTCAAGGTAGGAAATGTATTTCTCGTTTTCTTGCTCTCTCCACAACAGCTAAAAATCTCAACTCTCCCATTAATATTACAGCTGAAGCCTGGAAAGACATTAGGATGAGGGGCCCATTTTGGCAGAAAAAAATCTATCTTAATCTTTTGTGATAACCAATCTACTGTTCATATTATTAATAAAGGCCATTCCTCTTTCCCTCTAATAATGCAACTTCTTCGCTGGCTCGTCTGGATTTCAGTTATCAATAATTATGAAAGCACAACACCTTCCAGGTATCACTATTAACACTGCGGGCACTCTTTCTTGTTTACAGATCACGCAATTCAGATGTCTGGCTCCCTCAGCTCAACCTTTCCCTCTACCCATTCCTCCATTCAGCGAATTGGTTTTCAACAAAATCCACACATTTGCAATCTTCTGTCTTCAGCTCATTTCTAAAGCTGTCCTTCCTCATCAATCTCATTCTCCCATTCATTCAGTATAGGTGCAGCAACATCAGCAGCCAACCTTAAAATCAACCAGTCCTTCCTCAGCAGTGGAATCTTACATTCACTCTTCTCTCCTTGATATTATTTCGACTCAACAAAGTATAGCTAGCATGCTCGGAGTGGGGGCCATCTCTCTGCCAGGACCACCAGAGGTTTCCTCCCACTAAAAAGGTTTTTTTTTCCTCTCAGCTGAGTGGTTAGATTAGTTTAATAAAAAAATAATATATATATATATATATATATATATATATATATATATATATATATATATATATATATATATACAGTACTGTGCAAAAGTTTTAGGCAGGTGTGAAAAATGCTGTAAAGTAAGAATGCTTTCAAAATAGACATGTTAATAGATTATATTTATCAATTAACTAAATGCAAAGTGAGTGAACAGAAGAAAAATCTAAATCAAATCCATATTTGGTGTGACCACCCTTTGCCTTCAAAACAGCATCAAGCATCAATTCTTCTAGGTACACTTGCACACAGTTTTGAAGGAACTCGGCAGGTAGGTTGGCCCAAACATCTTGGAGAACTAACCACAGTTTTTCTATGGATTTAGGCAGCCTCAGTTGCTTCTCTCTCTTCATGTAATCCCAGACAGACTCGAAGATGTTGAGATCAGGGCTCTGTGGGGCCATACCATCACTTCCAGGACTCCTTGTTCTTCTTTACGCTGAAGATAGTTCTTAATGACTTTCGCTGTATGTTTGGGGTCGTTGTCATGCTGCAGAATAAATTTGGGGCCAATCAGATGCCTCCCTGATGGTATTGCATGATGGATAAGTATCTGCCTGTACTTCTCAGCATTGAGGAGACCATTAATTCTGACCAAATCCCCAACTCCATTTGCAGAAATGCAGCCCCAAACTTGCAAGGAACCTCCACCATGCTTCACTGTTGCCTGCAGACACTCATTCGTGTACGCTCTCCAGCCCTTCGGCTGAACAATCTGCCTTCTGCTACAGCCAAATATTTCAAATTTTGACTCATCAGTCCAGAGCACCTGCTGCCATTTTTCTGCACCCCAGTTCCTGTGTTTTCGTGCATAGTTGAGTCGCTGGCCTTGTTTCCACGCCGGAGGTATGGCTTTTTGGCTGCAAGTCTTCCATGAAGGCACTTCTGACCAGACTTCTCCGGACAGTAGATGGGTGTACCAGGGTCCCACTGTTTTCTGCCAGTTCTGAGCTGATGGCACTGCTGGACATCTTCCGATTGGCGGGAAGTAAGCATGATGTGTCTTTCATCTGCTGCAGTAAGTTTCTTGGCCGACCACTGCGTCTACGGTCCTCAACGTTGCCCGTTTCTTTGTGCTTCTTCAAAAGAGCTTGGACAGCACATCTGGAAACCCCTGTCTGCCTTGAAATTTCTGCCTGGGAGAGACCTTTGCTGATGCAGTATAACTACCTTGTGTCTTGTTGCTGTGCTCAGTCTTGCCATGGTGTATGACTTTTGACAGTAAACTGTCTTCAGCAACCTCACCTTGTTAGCTGAGTTTGGCTGTTCCTCACCCAGTTTTATTCCTCCTACACAGCTGTTTCTGTTTCAGTTAATGATTGTGTTTCAACCTACATATTGAATTGATGATCATTAGCACCTGTTTGGTATAATTGTTTAATCATACACCTGACGATATGCCTACAAAATCCCTGACTTTGTGCAAGTGTACCTAGAAGAATTGATGCTGTTTTGAAGGTAAAGGGTTGTCACACCAAATATGGATTTGATTTAGATTTTTCTTCTGTTCACTCACTTTGCATTTAGTTAATTGATAAATATAATCTATTAACATGTCTATTTTTGAAAGCATTCTTACTTTACAGCATTTTTTCACACCTGCCTAAAACTTTTGCACAGTACTGTATATATATATATATATATACAGTATATATATATAATAATTGTAATTAATCACTGACTATCACTTCTAACTAACAATTTTCTCTCTTCTTTGCATTGGTGGCGCAGTAGAGGGGAGCCAGGGATCCTCTTTTGGGGGGAAGTGAAGCGCATTTCCCAACCTTAGAGGCTGACTACGTCACATTGCCCTCTGAGAGGAAGATTCCCGCTGGTCAGAGGAGACCCCCAACCAAAAAACTTTAACTACATTTCATTTTCCATTAAATCTATTCATTCGCACCCATGCCAGTCTCCCCCTTTCGGAGAGCAAAGCTTGCTCCCAACGTCCCTTCCTTAGTTTCCCCTTGGAGGTCTATCAGTTCGGCCTCATCTCAGCAAGGGCGGTTCTCCGAGTAGTCAAGGGGAAACCCCTATTCTGTTGCTAAAGTCACAAGCACTTAGTCTTTATTCTAGTAGTCCCTTTACACAGGCCTGGTTCCTGTCTTGTGAAAAACAGTAATAGTGATGTTTGAGATCAGCTGACGACTAGTTACATTTTAATGTGTTTTGTCACTTTTATGAAATTCATACATGCCGATTGGGCTCATAATTGGATGCAAGACTATTTATGCTGCCACAAGCCTCGGGGAAATTGTAACTTACCATCTGCTGAGGAAAAACAGACATCACTTTTCCAGAAGTGTTTGTGTGATGTTCTGTCCTGTTTATACACTTCCCCTGACCAGTGCAACAGATTGTCTGGAGCCTAGACAGATCCCATCTGCTTACTGATGGGAAATTAGCTGGCTCCCAAATTATTAGTGTTGCCATTTTTGATTGAATTGTATTGAAATTCATAAACAGCATCCCTGACATGAATTCTGTCATTTCTGAAAGCTGTGTTCTTGGGCTGACAGCAGGCTCTGTGTTGACAGGTGCTTCCATATCCAAGCCTGTGTAAATTACTTTTGAAATGTTCTTTTGAAAGGTGAAAAACAAAAAACAAATCAATGAATTTATTAGATCTACAAAACGCAATCTGAGTCGTTCTCATTCTGTTACATTATCAGGGATTGTATTCCTTTGAAACCAGAGTGTCCAGTTTTGTTGGTTACATTTAAAAATCAAATGCATTTAAGAAGCATACAGTACTGCTTCTTTAGGTTTCTTTATCATTTAAAGAGTACAGTGTAAACTACTTTTTATCATACGGTAACCACACTTGACCTCAATATATTCTGCGTTGATTTTAAAAGTTTGGTACTGGCTGTATTTATTTAGAATTGTATCATTTTCTCAAGGAAGTACCTGCATTTACATAATTACCCAATTGTGCTGCTGGGAATAGTTAGGTTCTATTGTAAAATGAACCTCTGAAACTGTCTTCTGCTGCCTTCCCCCACAGTATGAAGCTTGGTGTACTTCTTGACAGCAACCTCTCCTTTGATGCCCACATCTCCTCCGTGGTCAAATCTTCCTTCTACCATCTTCGAAACATCTCCAAAGTCCGTCCCTACCTTTCCCTCCCGAATGCGGAGATACTTTGTCATGCATTTGTCTCCTCTTGACTCAACTACTGCAACTCTCTTTATGGTGGTCTCCTGGCTCGCACCATAAAATGACTGTAGCTAGTTCAGAATGCTGCTGCCAGGATCCTTACCAGATGTCAACCCCCATCTTGCCCAGCTGCACTGGCTAACTGTAAAGTTCAGGATTACTTTAAAAACTCTCCTGCTCACCTACAATGCCCTTCATCACACAGGTCCCGAGTACCTCCTCAACCTCCTGACCCGCAAGCTGAGGTCCTCCGACTCTGGCCTGCTTGTTATCCCCAAGCAAAAGTGCACCACACTTGGAGAACGCTCGTTTAGCTTCATGGCTCTGACTCTTTGGAACTCTCTCCCAGCTTTGGTGCGTGATGCTCCCACCGTCGCTCGCTTTAAATCAACTCTCAAGACCCACCTGTTCTCTCTTGCTTTCCATGCTCTTTAAGCCTGATATCTGCTATTAGCTGCTGTGTTGTTGCTATTATTTAATGTATTATGCTACTATATCATGTATTATGCATTTTTCACTGTATTGTATTAGGCATTATGTTTACTGTATATCATGTATTATGCACTTCTCTGTATTCAAAGTATTATGGATTTTGGTGTTACTGCACCTTGTAAAGCACTTTGTAAAGATTGATTGATTGATTGATTGATTGATTGATTAATTGAAAAAACAAAATAAATAAATATTCCTTAAAACAGTCCTAAAAATATAACTAAAAGAATAAATTACACTCTTAAGTTAAAGTCAGGAAAGCATTATTCCAAAAGGAGTTGCTGCGCGTATGTGTGAGTGTGTGGGTCTGTGTGTGTGTGTGAGTGTATGTGTCTCTATGTGTGCATTTCTCTGTGTGTGTGTCTCTCTGTGTGTGTGTGAGAGTGTGTATGTGAGAGTATGTGTCTCTGTGTCTCTCTGTCTGTGTGTGTGTGTGTGTGTGTGTCTGTGTGTGTCTGTGTGTCTGTGTGTGTGTCTGTGTGTGTGTGTGTGAGTGTGTGTGTGTGAGAGTTTCTGTGTGTGTGTGAGTGTGTGTGTGTGTGTGTGTGTGTGTGTGTGTGTGTGTGTGTGTGTGTGTGTGTGAACAATACTTTGTAACCTAGATTCCACAGACTCATTGAGAGAGTTTATTTAGCTGTTATTAAAGTTTACAAGCAGCGGACATTGCCAGGAGATGTGGTGCAAGCTACTGCATATTGGCAACATGTATTTAAGTATGTAAAAAGCAACCTGCTGTCTGGAGGAAAATCATTCAGTTTGACTTTTTTCCTGGTAAAGGTCTGAAACTCCCAAGGATGATTTCAAATATATCTAGCAAAATACATTAAGAGCTTTGAACACAGTGTATCGATTCTGCCAAGTATATCCAGTGAATGTATTGTACCTGCAGTGTTTCTTTTGTACAAAATCATGTTCAAATCTATTCTGTAGTTAGATATCAACTCTGTGTGAATAAAATACAAATGACAAGACAATGACACAAAGACTACAATAGGTGCATTGTCCTGCACTGAATTCTGATATACTCATGAAGAAAGTTTCAGACCAAAATGCATCGAAAATGCTGAAAATTATGCGATGGCCCGTTCAGCATTCAACGCAGCCCAGAAATGTAATCTTTTTTGTACAGCTGTCATTTGATTTGTTTTGTGAAATCTGATCTCACCTGTGCTCTGTGCCACTGAAAGACATTACAATCCCATACCTGCCAAAACCATTCTGTTAGCTTCTGCTATAAAATCCCCTTTAAAATGACACATACGTGTATAAAGAATACATTTTTACTGTTCTCTAAAGACACCTATGAGCACCTATGCCTCCACATTGGAGGTAGTGTAACTTGGAGAGTGGTGAGGGATGGAATGGGTCACCTCGCTGTGTTGTTGATGCTCAATCATTGGGATCCTTTAAGACCTGACTCACTATGAAACAATATCCTTCAATATGATCCTGTTAATCATTTCTTTATGTCTTTTTATCTTGCTTGGCAGTGTTGTTGTTAGTTTGCACTTAACGATTACAGGATTACTGATTATCACGGTTTCCTTCTCATCTGTCTTCTGGAAGATGTTTGGCTGCTTGAGGTTCAGTGAGACTGTCTGCAGTGTCAGCAATACGCCTCCTGTACTTTAACAAGGTCGAGCAGTGATCCATTCCACAGAAACATTCCAATAAAGCTCTGGATTCTAAACTCGCTTCATTAATCATACACGTCCTTGGTTCTTACTGGGTATCCTTTTGATTACAAGCTTACAGCAGCTAGATCCATGGAACACTGTACAAAATTCTCTTTTTTAGCATTACAATTTCATGAACCATTAAGAGCAGCTGAAAACTACAGCTACACCAGCTCTCACTAGATAACAATGAGTGTTTGGCTATTGATGAAATGTCTAACAGATACTATATATATATATATATATATATATATATTGTGCAAAGCAACAAATATATCGAGTTGTCCATAGAATTTTGTGAACCTGTTGATTTTTTTATTTTTCATGTCGTATTAAGTTAACGGTCCTAGTCTGGAAAAAATAATACAGAGAGGGTTGTTACAATATATACAGCCCATAATCCAAACAGTGCCACCAAAAACGCATTAAGCAAAATCTAGTGAATAAATGACATGCTCCCCGGTAATAATTATAATCTACAGGAGCTCCAGTGCAAAGATCCAGTAGCTGATGAGAGCCTATGGTCCATCGCGTTCCCTGCAGTGCCTGTGACTGACATCCCCTCTCCCGCTTATTGGATTTCTTCAATCTTTGAAAGTAAAGTGTCTGAGGCGGGTCTGTTAGGTCTGATAAAGCAGCTCTGTTGCCAGGAGATCAATAGCTCTGTCTTCTGTGCATCGACATGGATTTACTTTGCTTTAAAAAAATGCAACTACAGCTTTGTGCACAGTGGTGTGTGTATCAATACCATCGCCTAAAGGATTATACACAGAGAACAGTTTACAGAATTCCTTGAGGCAGTGCCTGCGTTGGAGCTGACCCCCACACACTCCTGTAGCAGGGGGATTAAAAATCAAGCGAAGCTGAAGATGTGAGTAGTTATATGCAGTATTAGATATCACCATGTTAATTTTTAACCAATGAAAATGCAGCATTTGGTTTTGACAGGTGCCCTTAGCCAATCAGGATCGACCAGAAGTCCCGCCTCCCAGTTCTTGTGATGTGTTTGTAGTTTTTAAGCAATTCCAGAAATCCCACCCTCACATCCTGTCACGTGTTTGTAGTTTTAATGCAATTCCGGAAGTCCCACCCTCCCTTCCCATCACGTGTATGTAGTCTTTAGGGCAATTATGTAAACCATGTTCCATGTTTGTTGTTTGTCACAGTAAAATGGTGAATTAAACAAAGGTTTGGGGTATTATTTTTTAATTTGTGTTTTAAATTAGGAGGCGGGACTTCTGGTCAATTCTGATTGGCTAAGGGCACCTGTCAAAACCAAATGCTGCATTCTCATTGGTTAAAAATTAACATGGTGATATCTATTACTGCATATAACTACTGATGTGCACTTCATTATTTATTAAACGGAACATTCAGATGCTGACGGCTGATTGGCTGATAACTGTGCCTCAGAACTCCACACAGGATCCTTAGCAACAGACAGGGTTTTTTTTTTTTCTTCTGCTCGTCAATAAGCTGCCTCAAAATATAAAATCAATTCTCATAGTTTCAGCACATATTGGAGAATGAACACATTAATTGATGGAGTGCTTTTGATAATCCAGGGGTTTTACACACATGTACAGGATATTTTAGCTGCAGGTGCCTTTTACAGTTCTTTATATTTTTTATTTGTTGCTTTTTTTTATCTCTCCACACATTTATTTTGAGTCAACCGCATGCAGCCTACTCTCACATCAAAAAGCCATGGCTTCCTATAGTATACTAATTGTAGCTTCTCTGAATCTCTGAACCTACTGTAAGCAAGACTGGGGATCCAATTCAATTTAGCTGGAGAAAATCGATTTTTAATTCATGCAATAAACAAAGCAAATCTGGATACGTTTTAGTGTTAATCGAACAGCATTACAAATCTGTTTGTTGCATACAGCGCGTCCCCTTTATTGTGCTACTTGACTTAACATAAAAAAAATGTGAAATATTGAAAGCAGTGAATTAATGCAGCAGGGGTGGTACTGTAGCACCAGTGTACAACACAGGTTAAAGTCCAATAGAGGTCAAAACACCGAGGGGTAAAGAAGCTTATAAAGGGATTGGGACGGAGATTTTTAAACAACCTTCACATAAAAACGATCACCTTCATAAATTCAGCACAAACTACGAGCCAGTGATTACTTTCCATCATGGGCTGGCAATGGCATCCCTCTCTAACCCTGGAGTGAGTAAGCAGATGCCTGTTTGAAAGGGGCTCTTTGCAAACCTCTTTCATTTAGATCCTCATGCATGAGCACACTGCAGCCTGGCTGCTATTGACGAAAAACAGTAATGAGTTCACAAACAATAACTTGAAGCTCCTTTTTGCTGGGAAAACTAATAAAGCGGCCAGCCACAGGAAAAATGTATCTGGCATTACGAGCGGCGATAATTCTCTCTGGAACACTTTCCACTGAACCCTGTTATTACTGATCCTGCTCTTTAGTTTCATCAAACACATCTTGAATCTCCGCTACCCTAAAAGCCCACGGTATTACTCACCAGGTGCATGACACAGCGAGCCAGGGTGAGCTACAATACTGTAAACGCATAGTACAGCAAGCATGGCAAACTGCAGGTTTACAATGGTAAACAGGTAACATGTTCCTTTAAGGATCTGTTTTATACTATCTATAAACATGTTATTAATTATGCAGTTATAAACAATAGCATGAAATTACTTGTAAAATCCTTTTTGCTATAACATGCTATAAGACATGTTACATGATTACTATTCATAACCACTTGTGATGGATCCCTAAGCTAAGTACCACTTCAGTAAAGAATCTGTTATAAATGATTAATAATGCACTTGTAATGGTGTGTTATAAAGGCTATTAAAAGGCTTATAACATATAATCATAATAACACACAGAAAAAAAAACAACATGTAAGGCCTGGATTATATCAAAATGATCACACAGTATTGTTTTGGCAGTGAATTCATTGAATTCAGATATTATCAGCAACTTTAGAATATGATATGGAGCTATTTAAAAAATGATCTAGGGATAAACGGCTATCCGTTCTTAATAATCTTCAAAGCCTTTAATAGTGTTGTTATAGTTACAGTGATCCTGTAACTGGCTTGTGAGCAGATCCAGACAGCTGCTTACCCCAAGGGCTTCTCCAGACGGCTTGCTGGTGAGCCCACGATCTCCCCCAAAGTGCAGAAAGTCTGCCCGAGAAAGTCCTGGTGAACACAGAAAGCAGGGTCAGAGACACGCTGCAGAGCAACACCTTTAAAAGAATTTGTATGCATGCAAACACGTACGTTGAGTTCAGAGGGCTTCCAGTAGGTGGGCAGGCAGCAGCGTTAACACAACAAAACACATCATGTAACATAAAACACAAGCACAGTACAGGACAGTAAATCATACAAAAACAGGTATATACATTCATAGGGATCTGTGTACAGGGATATACATTCATAGGGATCTGTGTACAGGTATATACATTCATAGGGATCTGTGTACAGGAAGGCACATTCATAGGGATCCGTGTACAGGTAGGCACATTCATAGGGATCTGTGTACAGGGATATACATTCATAGAGATCTGTGGACCTGTAGGCACAGTCATAGGGATCTGTGTACAGCTATATACATTCATAGGGATCTGTGTATAGGAAGGCACATTCATAGGGATCTGTGTACAGGTAGGCACATTCATAAGGATCTGTGTACAGGTAGGCACATTCATAGGGATCTTTGTACAGGTAGGCACATTCATAGGGATCTGTGTACAGGTAGGCACATTCATAAGGATTTGTGTACAGGTAGGCACATTCATAGGGATCTGTGTACAGGTATATACATTTATAGGGATCTGTGTACATTTATATATATATATATATATATATATATATATATATATATATATATATATATATATATATATATATATATACTGTATATTTACTAACAACTCAACAGCAAACAAAAATAATGTAATTAATCAGCTGTCTGGTATGTGAGTGACTGCAAAACCCCTTATAAAAACAAACAACAACTACATTTATATTTTAATCCATCAAAACGGATAACTCATGAGCCGTGCTTAATTTGTAAATAAAGAGGTGCTGGAGCATATCTATATATAGTGGCATTTGTATTACCAGGATAAAAACATATATTCAATTGTTTATCATTATAAGGGATTTAAGCAGGTGTTAGTATTCGAGTCATTTCTTATAGCTTGAAAATGAGAAAAGATATTCTTACTTACATGTTTAGACAGATCTGGGCTTTTTGAATCCACGTCATAACTGCAATCACAAGCAATGCAGATTTTAAAGAAAACACATTAGAGATGTGGCCTGTCAATGTCCTGACATCTGCACACATGCCTACTGTAGCTACATGTCTGTACATGTATGACTTGTGCAGTATGTGGTCATGATTAAGAACTAATTAATGAATAAGCCAGAAAATGAATAAGACTACTGCAAAAGCCAAGGTAAAAGCTACCTCGACGTGTCTTAAATATGTTTGCATTGAGACAAACAATCAAAACAACTAGTATTTGTAGAAACAGTTGTCTAGTTGTCCTAGGGGTTGATTTTTAAAACCTATAACCTGTCACGGTAAGCCACAACTGGAATTTTTTAGAGCATTTTACAGCCTTCATGGGGAGTCCTTGGCGCTGTATTCTTGCTCAATTCACTATATTTATTTTATACAGATTGCATTTCAGTATTATCTTTAATTACACAAATTCATTTTGCAGTTTGTTTGGGGATAAAACAAAGCTTTCAGATTTACAGATCATTACGTTCCAGGCCTTCCCCCTCCCATAGGGTCGGAATAAGATGCTGTAGAGTGAAATGTCAAGTGACATTATTAAAAATAAACTTGCATTATCAGCTGACATATCCCTTGATGAAATGCCCCAAGGGAACATCAACAGATTCAAGTTAATTGCATGCAAATGAATGCAATGAATCATGCCCCTATTGGGGTGAATATTTAAGCACATATTTGCCAGAAATGATTAAATGTGTTGCCACAGAGCTGGGCAAATCAGTCTCTTCAGGTATGGAAATGCCACTGATCATAGTCATTTCCCCAAAACTCCGTAGGCCTCCAGCTAGTTAAAAACCACAGCATATTTTATTAAGAAATACACTTATTATCAACACTCAGGGAGTGTTGTGTAAAGTTTGACTGCAGTCTGCACTGTTGTGGATTTATACTTCATGCTTCACTCACAGAGATGTATCACCTTGTTTCAGGACATTACCCCATATTACAATGGACTATCCAAACTGTGGGATTTAGTTACCAGTAGGAATTTCCCTTCTATCTGCTGAGCTCTCTGTCTGCCAGCCTGTTTCTGGAGAGTGAGTGGCATCTGCTTCTATAGCAGGTTGAATGTCCTTGAGCAGTTATGTCTTGAGTGGTTATGTCTTGAGCGGTTATGTCTTGAGCGGTTATGTCTTGAGTGGTTATGTCTTGAGTGGTTATGTCTTGAGTGGTTATGTCTTGAGTGGTTGTCTTGAGTGGTTATGTCTTGAGTGGTTATGTCTTGAGTGGTTGTCTTGAGTGGTTATGTCTTGAGTGGTTATGTCTTGAGTGGATGTCTTGAGCGGTTATGTCTTGAGCGGTTATGTCTTGAGTGGTTATGTCTTGAGTGGTTATGTCTTGAGTGGTTATGTCTTGAGCGGTTATGTCTTGAGTGGTTGTCTTGAGCGGTTATGTCTTGAGCGGTTATGTCTTGAGCGGTTATGTCTTGAGTGGTTATGTCTTGAGTGGTTATGTCTTGAGCGGTTATGTCTTGAGTGGTTGTCTTGAGTGGTTATGTCTTGAGTGGTTATGTCTTGAGTGGTTGTCTTGAGTGGTTATGTCTTGAGTGGTTATGTCTTGAGTGGTTGTCTTGAGCGGTTATGTCTTGAGTGGTTATGTCTTGAGCGGTTATGTCTTGAGCGGTTATGTCTTGAGTGGTTATGTCTTGAGTGGTTATGTCTTGAGTGGTTATGTCTTGAGTGGTTATGTCTTGAGTGGTTGTCTTGAGTGGTTATGTCTTGAGCGGTTATGTCTTGAGTGGTTATGTCTTGAGTGGTTATGTCTTGAGTGGTTGTCTTGAGTGGTTATGTCTTGAGCAGTTATGTCTTGAGTGGTTATGTCTTGAGCGGTTATGTCTTGAGTGGTTATGTCTTGAGCGGTTATGTCTTGAGTGGTTATGTCTTGAGTGGTTATGTCTTGAGTGGTTATGTCTTGAGTGGCTGTCTTGAGTGGTTATGTCTTGAGTGGCTCTCTTGAGTGGTTATGTCTTGAGTGGTTATGTCTTGAGTGGTTATGTCTTGAGTGGCTGTCTTGAGTGGTTATGTCTTGAGTGGCTGTCTTGAGTGGTTATGTCTTGAGTGGTTATGTCTTGAGCGGTTATGTCTTGAGTGTTTATGTCTTGAGTGGTTATGTCTTGAGCGGTTATGTCTTGAGCGGTTATGTCTTGAGTGGTTATGTCTTGAGCGGTTATGTCTTGAGTGGTTATGTCTTGAGCGGTTATGTCTTGAGTGGTTATGTCTTGAGTGGTTATGTCTTGAGTGGTTATGTCTTGAGTGGTTGTCTTGAGTGGTTGTCTTGAGCAGTTATGTCTTGAGTGGTTATGTCTTGGGTGTTCTGTAGACATGGTTTCCGGTGCTTGGATATCAAATGTCTGGCTTGTTTCCGAAAATGGTCTAATTTATAGTGTAAGCTGCCTAGGGACATCTCTTTATAAAGACCACCTGTTTACAGAGGCACACAAGGCCACATTCACTTGTTTTCCAAAAATAGCACACTGTAGTATGGGTACAGAGCTTTTCAATGAAAACACACATTATATATAAGCAAGAGAGAGAGAGAGAGAGATTTTGCCAGGGACTGACAAACAGGAGGAATTTGTAGGTTTTTGATGGCATTTGTTTAGTTTAATTTGAACTTCTCTGGCACAGGATTCCATATTGAAACTTTGAAGCCATGCAGTCCCATCTCCTACCATGACCACAACGTTTCATATCCTTCTGGCATCATCACTTGGTTAGGGCATATTTAACTGTTGGTTTTTCTTTCTTATTCCCAGGTCTCTTGCCAGAAGAAATATGGGTACAAGCACCCTTGTCTGAAAGATATACAATTCCTGGAGCAAATGTTCCAACCTTCCAGCAACGGCATAACCCAGAAAAGCAATAACTTACAAGTCAAAGCGTAGATTCTGTTTTTCTTCAAAGAAGTAATCTAGGATGTATTTCCGGATGAAGTCTGGGTTCAATGTGTTGTCAATCACTTCTGTTCTTCCAAACTGTTAAGAGAAGAGACACATTGAGACACGTGAGCCAGACACTGAAAGACCATCACAGATAACCCCTGTGCAGTTAGTCAGCTTGGTCATCCATGGTGACTGCAAAGTGAATTCCTGCTGCACCAGCCAGGTTAACATCTGCACAACAGCCTACACCCAGCTTACTACATTCCACGTGTACTCATACCCTTCTGAAGGTAAAAGCAAAGCAGTGTTATAAAGCACAGTGAAAGCATGGTAAAGCAGAGGTCAACAATGGAAAGAATAGCTAGGTATAGTAAAGCATATTAATACACATGGAAACCTAGAGTAAACTATAGTAAATGCATAATATAACCATGGGAAAAAGGGGGGGGGGGGACTGCAAAAATACAGTGCAGAAATACAGTGGTAAAACTTGTATAGGATTGCTTTGTAATCAATTCTAAGTCATCATTCAAGGGCCTCCCCCACATATTCACTGTATCAGTCAAGGTGTCCTAATATCCCATAAGCATATATGGCAGTTCTTTCATGAGTTCATTATATCATGTGTCTTAATCAATGCAGATTGCCATTAGCATACTCAGTATGCACTGTCTGCTCCAGACTGGAAGGTTTAGTTAGAACCCTTGTGATGCTAATTGCAGCTGGATTGAGCTTTTTATGCCCACTAATTAATTCCCAAACCGGAGCAGACTGATGATATATAATTAGCTGCTGCCTAATTAATGGACTTCACACCTAATCATATGTAATTCTGAAAGCACTCAGTGCTTGTCGGATTTACGTTTCCTTTCCCATGCGTTGTGTTATTTACTCTTAATTCCTGTGGATGGAAGCAGGTGGTTGACAGTCAGCAGAAGAACAGGAAGGTTCTCCTGAGGACTGGGAGAGCTGGGAGGCAGAACAACCCTCTCACTCCATTGGGTAGCCGTCCCAACGTCCAGGGATGGGTTGAACCACACCTATGGGACAGTGGGGAGGACTCCACACTGCTGTTGCTTCTGTTATACCTGCTCTGAGAATCTATAGAGAACTATACGCTGATAAGAAGTAGGAAGACACTCTATGAACACCAACCTGTGATAACGAGAATGGAAAACCTTTGTGTTAACATGAATTCCATTCATTTGTTGCATTGTAATCAACACTTAACTACTGGCAAGTCCGAGAGTAAGTGATGAACAAACTTATGTGTAAAAATCTTGGGCTTGGCATTCATCTTATAATCCACTGATTGGCCCATTTTCAAGTCTCTCTATTGAAAACACAAGCATAAAGCACAGCTGTATTTGACTGTTTAATCAGCTCAGCTGAGGAGATGTAACAGTCAGTGTATGCTAACAGATTGTCAAAGGTCGGGGTGGACCTCTGACCTCACCTACAGAGAAACTGCTCAGCTGCTTAACAAACAAACCAATCCCTGTGACACTGCAATGATACCCTTGACCCTCTCTTCATGGGTGCTGCTTTAAAAAAGCACAGCAGTACTCACCCTGAGCTCTGGAATGAAACATTGACCTCAGTCCTCTCATGATGAGCATGTTTTTCTATTGCTTTTATGCAGGGGTGAAATTCTGCCGTTACTCACCGGTACTCTGTACCGGGACTTTTTAAATCTGCTTTTCATCCAACATGGATGCATTCCATCCACTCACACAGTCCACTAGCGCAACGTTTCTCAAATCATCAATCAATCAATTAATCTTTATTTTATATAGCCCCTTTCAAAGTGGACCACCATCACAAAGCACTTTACAAGATGCAGTAACAACAAGAAAATCCATAGTACTTTAAATAAAGAGAAATGCATCATACATGACATACAGTAAAAAAAATGCATAATACATTAAATACATGATAGTAGCATAATACATGAAACAGTAGCACAGCTTGCTTTCATTCAGCACAGTTCATGCTGCTTGCATTCTGTTTCCTCACACTGCTTCTGTTTCTGTTAGCTGCTATTGGCCACCATTAACGTCAGTATAATCACTGCATGTTGATTGGCCGAGCTTTCATTCTGATCAGATTTCATTTTGGCATGAGTCACAAATCTCCGCCCATTTCGCTTTGTGTCAGCGCTCGTTCGTGGATCAACGAGAGAAGACCTTAGCAGTGCAACATGAAAACAGCGGTATAGAGTAATTATCATTATTATGAAGTAATACTTATTTTCTTTAGTGTGTCAGAGAAACTATCAGAATATTCGAACGACCATTGCTGCACATGAATTTGAAGGCAAAAAACCACGTCAGTGTTCGCCATAAATTACATAGTTGATAAATATTAGAAATAATTATCATAACACGTTTTGCCTTGCACCGATTTACCATATTGGCAGAATTTGCATGAAATTTTCTAAAATGGCAAGTGATGTGTGGGACAGTGGGGATTAACATTAAAAAAACATTAAAAAAACAGCTTCAGATTTGTGAGTCAGAATCGGGATACAGATGGAGGTGTGCTTCACGCTTTTCAAACACTGGCCCAACTTGCAAGGTACATGTTAAGCATAGTGATCAACGTTGTGTTTTGTTGTGATCCTAGTATTTTCTGTTATGAGGACTGTAATAAACGAAAACCAAAAAGGTGAGGTGTTTTTTCTTTGTACAATGCCCCCTTTTCTAAAACATTTTGAAGAGTTTATTTAAGTTAAATGTGAGTTTTCACTTGCGTGTACATCTAAAAAAAAAGGCAGACGTAAACCACAGTAATGATATTACTTTATGAAAATGTGTCTTTTGCCACTTTGTTTCTTGTGCAGAAACCACAATACCAGGGATAAAATAAAAATAAAAGTCACTTTTATACTGTTTTTGCCTGAAAAATCTTTTTTTTTCTGGAATAGATCATGGTGATTAATCTACACAGAAACACAACAGAGAAGCACACAGAACACATTATTGTAAGATAAGTAATAAGTTCAAAATAAATAAAAGAAACAGGCATATACGTTCTAATCCAAGGCTGTTATTGTAGCATGGCCAGGTCCTGTTGTAGGAGAGTACCCAGGGTGTGGAAAGCATGGGGATGATTTCAGAGAATACTATGGAGATTAAAATGGCCAGGTACATCATTAGTAGTAGCAGTGCCTGTTACATAATACATTTGAGGGGTTGTGCATTGTTTGACTCAGATCTTTTTGTATCATTTTTTCACAGCACAGTTTTTTATAGTTTTTTATATGCCATTTGTTTTATAACATCATCCCTTTTTTAGGATATCTTGAAACAAAACTCCCTCTACAGCAGCTACTGCATAGTGTAATATTTCTTAATGCTTGTCATTTAAGGTTTAACTTAAGTGTTATATTACAGTACATGACTGAGTGATACAAGCAGAGGGGACAAAGCTTACAGTATTTTCAGCTTCTTCGTTTATGGTGAATTGGTTATAATTGAGCAGTTATTTTTTAAGGCTTATTTTGTATTTGTAAATGTATCGTGTACCAATATGTATACATTTTTTAAAGTATTTATTAATTGGCACTCCAATTGTTTCCATTTTTAAAATGTTTACACCCGGCTGTGCATACGAGTACCTGCACTTTCTTGTTGAGAATTTCACCCCTGCTTTTATGCTAAGCAGATTTCTATTCAACAAGATGTATGCCATCGTTTGTGTAAGTCTTTTGGACGTTTTGAAAAGTAGAGCGCAGTTCAGGAGAAGGTCAGAGAAATGCAGACCTTAAAAACAGAAATGATTCTGGGATTTGTTCAGAAAGCAGCTGCACACAGCAAATTGGCCAGTGTTAAATAAACTCTATAGGAGTCCAATCTAACACTTCCCCAGTGCACATATGGCTCCACAGTGTAGAAGTTACACTTTTGAAAAAGTTAAACAAATACCACTTGCATAGTGTTGCTCATCTCTTTCCGTGTATAACTAGCACCCCTTTATTAACCACCTAAGTGTTAGGAAATAACACTGGGAGGGTGACATTAGCACTTCTCTAGTGACAATTGTACTCTGCATATAAACTAGGTGCACTTAACTAGTGTCAGATATTGTTTCTTTGCCACAAAAGTAAATGAAAATACTGTAACAAGCACAGGAATAACTGGAGACACCACCAAGGATCACAGGTACAACGTGAGTCAGCAAGTCAGCACTATCCACACACTCAAACACATACACACAGACAGCCCTTTCCCCACCCCAGAGCACTACCCCGCCTCTCAATAGGTGACATTCACATATTACATAAAACAACACAGGAAGGTTTCAACAGCTACAGGGTATGGCAAAATAACTAACACAACATTTATAACAACGACAACAGTATTTCCCACTCCCAGCATCCTCTGCTGCTCATTAATATATTTGTGGAGGCCGGCTCCGGGCACGGCACACAATCTGCCAGCAGGTGGCAACGGCGAGGCAGTCCAGCCGTGCCCGTTACAATATAGCTGCCAACCTTGAACTCCTCCAGCATGGACAGAAACACTACAGAAACCGCAAACTAAAATCTCGGATGTTGATATTATTAATCTGGATTAGTGTACTTTATTTTACATTAGTGTATATTATAGAAGAGATTATATATATAGATAGATAGAGAGAGAGAGACAGTATATAGATATATTGTGAACTAGCCGGCACCACACACAGTTCTTGCCCCTTTAAAAATAGACCCCAACACACTTGAATGGATTTTTATGCGCTGACGCGCTATTTTTAATGCACACAAAAATAAAACAAACACAAAATAAACACCTAACTCCGATTTTGGAGCGCTGACTGCACAAGTTATTCCCTGACTAACTCGCAGGACAGCTAAGCCGTTTCCCCACCAAACACCATAAACAAAAACCACACAGGTTTAATACAGCACACTTTTTACCTCACGACTGCCAGGAAGAAGAGCACCTCTTCTGCCTCCTTCTCCTCCACAGCCACAAGCACACTGACTGCCTCTCTTTTATACCCTGCACCTGGCTCTAATTTAATAATAAGCACCAGGTGCAGGGGATAATTAATAATAAAACAATTAACAAATCAAAGTAACAATAAAGCAAAACAATCAAACAATAAAGCAAACTAACAAAAAGGTGCTCATACATATATATATATATATATATATATATATATATATATATATATATATATATATATATATATATATATATATATATATATATATATATAGACCTGGATTATCCAAATTGGTGGATTTCAGACTCACAGTTTCCAACTCTGATGCAGTTTATTTAGGCTCCTATCACTCATTATACTGCAGGATGCAAAACTCCTGACTCCCTGCTGTAACCATAAAGAGAGCTGGCAGAATATCCAGCAGCTTCTACCCAACCATCCTATACTCATTTCAGTCTCTTCAATAGATTCAGCCAGGGAGTTCTCTGTCTAGACCAGAGAGGGGAAAACCACAGCAATCAAAAAAAGAAGAAAACTATAAACAAACAAAAAAACTGTCTACTGGCAGAAACATTCTCAGCAAAAAAAAAAGAAAAACATTAAAAAAACAGATTAATGTTCCATAACTGAAATGCTAATAACCCTTTTGGTTGGTAACATGAGGACATTAAAGGAACATGTCTACTTTAAGCCTTATGTGGGGGTTGTTCCCACCTTGATTGGTGCCAAAACAAGTGCATTTAAACAACACCTAAGTAACACCTAATTACTATGTTTACCCATAGCATGACTATAATTAGCAGCACGGGTCATTATCCACGCTCCGTTTTAAAGACACTTCCAGGACACAAAATGGAAAGTTTGAATTGCTCTGTTCCTTGCTTGCTTAATGTGTCTGCTTTGAGTGCTGCAGTTACTGAAACCAGTTCAGAATAGAAAGTGCAGTGAAAACCAGTTTGTTTAGGAAGAGCAGCAAGACCTGGCACGCTTGCTAATGCTTATGGCTGCGATTTCAAAATGTATCAGTGTGGGTCTTGGGGAGTACCTATCATGAGAAGAATCCAGTCTGGTATAATGTGTGTGCTCCCCTCTGCAAGCTAATTACAGACAACAGAAGACAACGCATACCTTCGATTGGAGCTGTATGAGGTGGCATAAGGCACTAAAGTAACCCAATTAAAATTTGGTGTTAATTGCTGTAGCTTCAAGCACAAATGCATGCAACATTGGCCAAGCTCCACGTCTCCACATGCTGTGCAGTCCTCACACATCAACTGGTAAGACAAAGCCAGCTAGGATGTGTTGCCCAGATACCTGGCACAGACTGTCATCCAAATCTCTGTGGAGACACTGTCAAACTCTTGAAACAGAAGTGCAGGAGAGAGTCAATTTTCCGATCTTTGATCAACCGTACTGTCTAATCAACCGAACGCACCTGTAATCACGTGATGAATTACGTGTGGTGTATTACGCACACAGCTTCTGCTGCTAAAACGCCTATAAGATTTAGCTGCCAAAAAAGGACCAGCAGACTGAGGCAAATGAAAGTTACAGAATTATTCAGACCACCAAAACCTTCAATGGAGTATTGTGTGCTTTAAATTATTACAGTTAAGCAAATTAAAACAGTCACCTCGTTCTTGATTTCTCTTCTATTTCGTCAGTAAGGCCTGGAGATCCTGTCTATGTTATTGAGCAGCTAAGAACTTGTATTTTTTCATTTCAATTGCACGTTAATGCCTTAACAGCAAGTATCAAAGTATTGAAACATTTTACTGAATATTTGAAGTTTAATGATTCCTAAAGTTCTGTAATGTGTCAAAGTTGTGCTGAATTGGATTCTTTGATGATTTTCAAAGTTTGGTATGTGGTAGGTTTAATTACAGTATTTCATTACCTTAACTGTAGGTGTTAAAGTTTTACTGAATTGCATTAATTTAATGATTTGTGAAGCTTTGCAATTTTGTGTGCTTAATGTGAAAGAATAGGTTACTATCTATATATCATCAGTAATGCAGTCTGTATTTAAAGTATGAACAACAGCTGCAACCACTTTGGGGCTGTGCGTCCCGTACAGAAAACACTGAAGCTGCACAGCTTTTAGCTGTCTGCTCCTGACGTATCGCATTCATCTGCAACACAAATGCTGTTTGAACCAGGCTTTAAGAGATTTTTCCATGATTCTGAAACAAACAGGATGTTGTAAAGAAAGCTTCTGTAAGTTGGTAAACTTCTGTTCTCCAATGCATTTTTTCTTCTGTCTTTACAGAAAACAGCTCGCTCACAATTTCTTTTTGCATTAGCTGTCACCGATTTACATGCTTGCTTGCATGCTGAGCTATCTCATTCGCTGACTCACATAGCAACACCAAATACTGCGTGTACACAACCAAACAATTTACAGATAGTCACAGGTTTGCATTTTCAATGCATGACATGCTGAATTTTTAAAGGAAATACAGGACGCGCCTAATCAGAAGTGTTTTTACATCCATTGATCCAATCCATGATTTTCACCATTTCCATGACCTTGCTTACTAAGTACTTGTGTTTGTTAACTTTATTCTATACATTATTAAAGGTACAGTAATTGTTATTAATACATGTTCTATTATCCATACAAATCGACTATGCAAACTATTATCGGTCCCAATTAGTTCAGATAATTGACTCACTACTGTATAGCGCTGGTGCTGTGCACAAATGGAGAATAGCTACTGTGTGTGTGTGTGTGGGGGGGGGCAATATTTAGAACTAAAAAGATAGCAACGCACAAACAATTCTATTCACATTTGTCACTGCACATGTTGCTACAGTGTAGTTACATTATTCATTTAGTTAAAGAGAGTATTTGTCAATTGAAGTGTTACTGACATATTAATGTAAGTTGATGAGCAGGAAATGCCCATTGGGATAAACAGGTCTACCTCTTTGTGGCTGATCTCATCTCCCTGCTTTTGAGATCTTTTCTAGTGATTTTCTAACTGCTACAGTTCATTGCTGGGTTATACACTAGAGACGACAAAAGCACATCTAAAAAATATTTGCTTGTTGTAGAAACCCGAAGTACGCCTTCGGTGATCTCAGTAACTTCAGTGACTGGATAATAAAGCAAGGGAAATAGGTCACGCTTGCCAGGCAGAATAAAGCCTTCAGCTGCTCTCTGGTTTGATTTGATACAGCTCCACCAGGATCTTGTCTTTCAACAGGAAGGAAGCAGCCATGCTGATGGGTGGCTGCCGATGGGTGCTGCTGGATACTTTCCTTCCCAGATGTTATGAGCGGCTTGTAAGAATGAAGCTTCCCTGCAGCCAGGGGTGGAACAGGCGATCTGCAGCTTTTCCCTGTGGAACGGCTGTTTCTGAGAGGCGATCTGCAGCTTTTCCCTGTGGAACGGCTGCTTCTGAGAGGCGATCTGCAGCTTTTCTCTGTGGAACAGCTGTTTCTGAGAGGCGATCTGCAGCTTTTCCTTATGGAACGGCTGTTTCTGAGAGGCGATCTGCAGCTTTTCCCTATGGAATGACTGTTTCTGAGAGGCGATCTGCAGCTTTTCCCTATGGAACGGCTGTTTCTGAGAGGTGATCTGCAGCTTTTCCCTATGGAACGACTGTTTCTGAGAGGCGATCTGCAGCTTTTCCCTATGGAACGGCTGTTTCTGAGAGGCGATCTGCAGTTTTTCCCTATGGAACGGCTGTTTCTGAGAGGCGATCTGCAGCTTTTCCCTATGGAACGGCTGTTTCTGAGAGGAGATCTGCAGCTTTTCCCTATGGAACGACTGTTTCTGAGAGGTGATCTGCAGCTTTTCCCTATGGAACGACTGTTTCTGAGAGGCGATCTGCAGCTTTTCCCTATGGAACGGCTGTTTCTGAGAGGCGATCTGCAGTTTTTCCCTATGGAACGGCTGTTTCTGAGAGGCGATCTGCAGCTTTTCCCTATGGAACGGCTGTTTCTGAGAGGAGATCTGCAGCTTTTCCCTATGGAACGACTGTTTCTGAGAGGCGATCTGCAGCTTTTCCCTGTGGAACGGCTGTTTCTGAGAGGCGATCTGCAGCTTTTCCCTGTGGAACAGCTGTTTCTGAGAGACGATCTGCAGCTTTTCCCTGTGGAACGGCTGCTTCTGAGAGGCGATCTGCAGCTTTTCCTTGTGGAACGGCTGTTTCTGTGAGGCGATCTGCAGCTTTTCCCTGTGGAACAGCTGTTTCTGAGAGGCGATCTGCAGCTTTTTCCTGTGGAACAACTGTTTCTTTCATTCTCTGTAACTATTAAACTACCAATAGTGCTGAATTAAGAAATATTAAAAGGAACTACAATTCAATGACAAATATTTCAACTTTTTCAATGTTTCTTCAATGTATTCAAAAGGGGCCTGTGGCAGGATAGCAGCAGAGGGAAGACTCAGAGACAGAAAATGCAGTGAAACCAAAATATTTTAATTGACAAAACACAAATAAAAAGGCACAATGGCCAACCAAAAAGACGAACACAAAAACAGGCTCTAAACCCGAACTATGCAAAAAGAATCACTCACTCTCTCACACACGTCTTCTCACTGTTAGAAACACTCACCAACTAACATACCCAACCACTCCCTTTTATACAGGTGCCTGGGCTAATTGGGCAATTCGCACCTCATTAGCCCAGGCACATTCCACACATTCCTCACACAAATTCACTGAACCACACCCCAAACTCACTCATATCTACTCTAAACAATACAAAAAACACAAAACCACCACAAAATAGGCTGCACCCCATCACAGGGCCCTATCAACAAATGCCTTTTTTTCTCTTTCTTTTTAACTAGATTGACAGTGCACTGGAATTCAAACCAGTGCACCCCTAGTTAATACAGCCCATGGCGAGAAACCTTTTTGCTCAAAGGGCCATATTGGCTAAATAAAAGACCAGACTGCACATAGCAACATATACGAACCAGAGGAGGCAATTGCTGCTTGTCCAATACCTAGTTGCTGATTGATCCCTAAGCCTGTTCTTAAAGGATGCCATGATTCAGCAGCAACTTGGTAATGTATTCTGTGTTGCTAGTTTAGTTTAAACACCACCTTCTTTCTGGAGCAGTTAGCAGACTAAGCCTTGCAGTGAAAACAGATTTGAACTTAAAGTTGAGAAAATAAACTTTGTAGTTTTTGTTGTTACCAAGCGGAATAACAAACAGACACACAAGACAAATCTTATCTCAGAGGCAGAATATCCAGACAGCGGAACGAGATTGTATTGAGGAGGGGGCACAGGCAGATGATAATAGGAAGAGATTCGGTTTCAATGATAGCTTTAAGGGGGTGGAGGAACTCAGAAACGAGCGAGCATGTTAAAAAGAGTTTTCAAATCCTATCAGACTCCGTATGGAGGTGGCTATTTGTATGTTTGCACATACCAGAGGTTTGATCTTAACTGAAAAAGAAGCACAAACTGTATTTAAATCTGTCACTATGAGTGGGCCATGGATTGCTGCTTATGCACCACGCTGCAGGCAGTTTTAATTCACTCCCGTTGCTGTGACGCTATCTTAGGGTAATGTCAATTGGAATGGTTGTCAAAAACCTAGCTGAGTGCACAGAATGTTAATGTAAGGAGGACTGCACTGTCGAAAACACTTATTAACACTAGAAGGACCGGAGATATACTCATACCTAGAAGCCCCGCAGCAGTCTTTCTGACTGCTGTATTCAAAACACTGTAAATAGTATAACGAAAGGAAAAACAGTCGGATGTAATTTTTTTTTATTGTGTAATTTATCACGTGACTACAGAGGCATTTGGTTGATTTTACAAATCAAAACAAGAAAATGTAAATAAATAAACATCTGAACAGACATCGGTTTATAACATACATATTTATAAAACTGAAACGATAGCAATACATTTTTCACTTTTCAACAGCAATCGGTTTATTATCAGATGAGCAAAAGCAACTGAACAACGTAGATAAATAAACTTAGAAAAAGCACAAGGAGTCTCTTGCGGCTCTCAGCGCGGTTGCGAGCTTCAGCTGTGGGTACAGGCTTGGCAGTCTCCCTCTGTCCCAAATGCTTCTTGCGAGGTTCCTGTGCTAACTGTAAAATATATTCTCTCCTTGGTAAATTCTTCTCTGTGCATTCCTTGTAAAGTACCCAGGAGTTGATGGCTGCTAGATCCAATACATTGTAAAACACCTGAACAGACCACTGTCAGTCATTCACTCAGGCAGAGAGTACAGACTAATCTAATTACAGCTAAACACAGTGCGGACTGGTAAATAAAAATAATAAAGTAGAATACCGTTCTGTATAATCAAAATACAATTGTTTTCTGTGTGGCAGTCAATGTGACTGCTCCCAGGGCTTTTAGGTATAATGTAATATATATATATATATATATATATATATATATATATATATATATATATATATATATATATATATATATATATCTCCTTTATTTCTGTACTCCCGCATTTCATGCTTTGTGAGAATATTTAATACATACAGACAGAAAGGTACATGAACGCGCAGCCCCATATGTGTTTCACAACTGGAGAAAATTATATTTTAAAACCAAAAATCACCAAAATGACTGCTGCAGGGCTTCTAGTGTTAAGCAACCGTATTTCAGTCAAGAAAACTCATGTGATTGAGAACAATATTTATTAAAACTTAGACAACAAATACTACATTATACACATTTGAATTACATCTTTGGCCTTTGGCCTCGCCCTTCGAGGTACCACTGCCCATGATTTAGCTTGCTGATAGTGGAGAGGCTGACTGTAGGGAAGCCATGGGCAGGGGGGCAGGATAGCTGCCCTCCCCCTTAGACGAAGCCGGAAAACAGGTGGAGGCTGGGGAGGAGGAGGAGAGCTCTGATGTATAGCAGGGACGAATGGATTGAGCTAATATATAAGCCCTTTCTATCTGATCATTGGACGTGTTGTTTATCGAATGACGAATTATATATTAGCCATTTGACTGGCAAACGACTGGTAATGAGGGTGCCTAATATGCTTGATGTTTACGATTTTAATCTAGCTTAAAAGTGAGCTCCTTGCCTGAACCACTGCTTTGCTAAATTCATACAGAACATTCAACAAGATGAGGTAAAGCTGCAGCTTTGTGACCCAGACAAACAGAAAAGAAGATTTCAATTTATTGTGGAATAATATGGTAATATGTCAGCATGTCATAAAGCATAGTGAAAGTATTGTAATACACAGATATGCATGATCCTGGGATCTGGGATGTACTGTAAATATAGATTACATGGGAAACGCATGGGGAGCATCAACATCTCAGTCACATATCAGTTTAAGATCCATATTTCACTCATCATATAAATGTAGTTTATTGCGTTATTAAAGGTTTTGACAATTATCAATTACTTTACATTAAATGCCTCTAACTATACCGTAATTGCATAGTAATTGCACAGTAATTGCATGTGTAATTGATTTCAAATACACAACCACTGCAAATACAGTCTGCAAATACAGTGAAATTACAAGACTCAAGCAACAGCAAACATTTTTTAGTTTGCAATCAAATATGTTGTAGCATTGTAACTACATCGCTATTACACTGTAATTACCGTGTAATTAGATACACTTTCTCTTTAGCACTGCAATGCTGTAGCTGCTGTTATTATTACACTACGGCAGATGCACAGATGCGTTTTTGATTGTTTAAAATTAAGGCTATGATTTGGTCATAGAGGTCACGGAAATTGGGAAATGTACTAAAAATAATTGTACCAAAATCGTAGCCTCAAAGCAGATTTACCCAGGTACTGCTCATCAGGGGAGGACTGTTTGAGTCTGTTTTTTTTCTTACCTCTCTCCACTGCTTGGATTCAACTCCTTGAATGTACAGGACGCAAACTGTGAAAAACAATATGGGAGAAATGGTTAATGGTTAACAGGGAGACGTGACAGAAAGCACCAGCAGAAGTTTTTGCTTCTGCTCTGCAAGGAAGGCTGTAATAGAAATTCAGAGAAAAAATGCAGAGCATCTAATATGCAGTATACAAGAGGATAGTTCAATGGTAAATCGATAGTTCAATGGTAAATTGCTCTAAAGGCATGCATCGCTTACAAACGAAAGGATCACTTTGTGTGTCTTAAAGACAGTCCCAAAGGCTAGCGTGTACACCCAGCAGGGTGAAAGGTGCAGAGGGGAGGGGAAAAGCCTCCAAGCACTGTGTTAAAGTCAAATGGAAGAAGAAAGAAAAGAGAGGTCTGCAAAAAATGTCATGTTCCTTTTCAGCTGCCGTGCTTTGCAGTGGTTGGGAGTTGCTGATGGACTCACAAGCATATCTCTAAAGGGCTGGGTATTCTAGATTGCAAATCTCTATTCAAGTCACAGCAGAAATGCACTGTGCTCTGTGAGTGAAAGTCTCTGCGGATGCAGGTTTCAAAACCTTATGTCACCTGAGACTTTGTACCTGGGACAGTATTGTAAAGAAACTGCAAGAAGGTTCTGGTGACCTGCGGCAGCCTTGTGCTTGTGATTTTCAATTGTAAAGCATGAAACTCAGAGTTATTGCTGCAATATTCCATGTGCTTCCACCACATTAGCTAACAATTATAACGGGTCATTGATTAATCAACGTTAAATATAATAAAGTAAGGCAACATTGGCACTTTTATTAAACTGCTTCAATTCAATATCATATGGGATTTAATACTACTACTACTACTGCTAATAATAATAATAATAATAATAATAATAATAATAATAATAATAATAATAATACTCACGTGGGTCTGATTTGGAGAATGTATCTTTATCTAAAAGATTCCTGGAAAAGACAAAAAAATAAGCCTTGTTAAAATACAAATTCAATTCTGTGCTAACACACTTGTGAGAGAAATGGACAGTATTTTCACACTTTATTGTTTATGTTAGAAAGTACAAATAGAATATAAGCCATGCTGAATTGTCACTGGCGAACTGCTAGACTGAGTTTATTCATTTCTTCCAGCTGGTCACAGCAACAAGATATAGGAGAGAGAAGAAAAAAAAACATTACTGAGCAGACATCTTCCGTCTCTGAAGTGGTGGCTGCAAAAAACATTTATTAAAATAGCTGGAAAGCACCATGAACAAATGCTGTATCTGAGGGCGCCATGCATAAGTGCTGTATCTGGGGGCACCATGCACAAGTGCTGTATCTGAGGGCACCATGCATAAGTGCTGTATCTGAGGGCACCATGTATAAGTGCTGTATCTGATGGCACGGGTTCAAAGTCTTGTTAGCCACAGAGGAGAGGGAGTGCAAGCAGTGTCACAAGGTGCTTTCCCAAGGAGAGGAGCTCTCCAGTCTTTCTATAAAGGTTACAGAAATTCCATGATACTATAAACTAATACTGAGCATCTGAAAAGTGTGTTTTTGTATTGAATTGCAATGGTACACCTACTTACTGATTCAAGGATATGCCGGTCCATTATTAAACACCCTAGCCTTGTTTTTTGCACACTCTAGCCTTGTTTTTTGGCAGACTCTGCGCTTGTATTTTTATTTGCACACTTGCTGCGCAAGTACCAGTATACTGTAAGTATGCATGCAAATCTCAGTTAAGGAACTACTGGCTCTACAGTACACCAAGCTCCAGGCACTTGCACTGGTCTCAACAGAGTGCAGGCACCAGGACAAGTCTTTATTCTTTGTACACTCTGTACACTTTTTACATTGTTTAAATAACTGGTTTGCAATCCATTGACTGCACAAAAGGGTTGAAAGAAAAGTTTTATGAAACTGTTAGAAGGGTCATATCACAAGAGAAGGTTCCAAGCCAAAATCACATTGTCAGACTTCTTTATAATGCAAGATAAAGGGTGCTCTCTTAAAGCACGAACTTGCCAGTTATGTTAATTTAATCAGAAAAAAAACGCAGATTGCATTTAAGAAGCAATCAATTCTAATGCTAATGCTAGCTTTTGTTCGTAATTACCAGCCTCTGTTGCTCTGAATGACATGACAGGGCAGAACACCATTGGTAAAAGGGCAGATCCAATTGTCTTTGATATTTTCTCTGTCACCTGAGAGCCTACTTCAGTGGGATTGCAAACAGCGAGCATAAGCACAGCCTGGTTGACTTGAATCCACTCATGGCTTAACCTTTACTGATTGCTGATTGATGGTACACAACCAGTTGTACAGTGTTGCGCTAGTCCATGGATTGCTGTTGAGAGAATGTGTAGGTGTTGATTTCAAGTGCCATTGAGCAATAGATGCATGTGCAATCCACTCATCTCATCTGAGAAAACGCAGTGTTTCCACAGTGAAGCAGCAGAGGACACTGAAGTCAGTCTTTGAACTGACAGCATAGCAGGAGCCATCCAACCCCTGTCACGTGCAGCAAAGTAAAGCTTACCAATACCAAGTCAATGAAAACAAAAGACTGCAGGAAATATCGAGCTCAAGAACAAAAAAACACTTTCTATAAACATCACAATACTCAGGGACACTGTACTGTGGATTAATACAGAAAAACAAGATAAAAAAGATTTTTTAAAAAAGGAAGACAAGAGCCAAGATTGCAGGTCAGATACTGCCTTGTTTTATCTTCATTTGTGACCCAATAATAACTCGTGCTATTTTATTCAGTTCTGGATACACAGTCTCAGAGGCCTGTCTCTGAAGGATCGCTCTGAACTTTAAACGAATCCAAAGCCTTGTGATTCATGACTCTCAACCCTGCCAATACAAAGCTCCTCTAACAGTTATAATGGCTCTATTACTCCACAGTGCAGTGGCACTTTGCCAGTCGAGTATAAGAACTGAAGTTTGTTCTCTGCGCTGAAACATCTATTATCCAAAACTTATTGGGACCAGGGGGTGTTCGGAAAAAATCGATTTAGTCAGATAATCTAATTATTACTGCAGAATCATTACTATGACATTTCTGATAAAGAAAACAGGAGCAATAATTATAATATATAATCTACATTGAATGTACAGTACAGGGCTGTGCTGTGTTGTAATCTCCACAGAGGGGACTTGGTAAAGACTGCTAGAAATGAGCTGTCAGATGAAAGGTGTTCTCTTAACCTTGAGAGTACAATTGGAAGGAACTCAGCAGTCATTTGCAGGGACTAAGAGGATTTGGGGAATGCACCAAAAGATTTTTTGGTTTATCGAACAGGTGTCAAGATTTCTTATCTTGTCTGCATCCTGCAACCCTGCCAAGGTCTTGGATTTCCATCAAGGAGCTCATTCTGCTGCTAATGCAACCGACCCTGAGGGGAGCAATTCGGTTCTTCTTCATTTACTTTTTTTTCTAAACAGATCTGGACAAGAAGCTTGATGCCTCTGCTCAGTCTGATTCATGGTTTCTATTGTTCTTAGCAGAACCTGACAGATTGTCAGATATCATGAACGTGTGCAAATGAAATGTCAAAAAGCATTTAGGTTCCGTGCTGTGGGTCTTCCATTCCAATCTGGTTCAGTTCAGAACAGGAGAGGATGTGCTCTGATCCAGAGGCTGTACTTTCCTGTAATGAGTCCTGGCAGATCTCTCTTAAGGGTCGTGAGGGAGGAATAACAAGTCATCCTGGATTGGCAGTGGAACATCTTTACTGTCAACCCCCAGCCCTTTTATTACAATGGATAATAAAAAAAATAATAATAATCAGATGCTGATTCAAACTGAATGCTCCAACCGCTCACACATAGGCAGGGAAAATACGAGTACTGTGCTATAAGAAAACACCTGGGTCTAAATTCTCAAAGCTGTTCACTCCAAATCATAAGAAAGGAGAAACATACCCAATAAAGTTACCAAACCAGATAGAAACAACTCAGACTTTTAACTGAGCAACGTCTAAATAGTCTTTTTCGTTTTAGAATTGTAATGGAGTTTTTTAGATACAAATCGTGCTAAGTTGGAGTAAACAACTTTGAGAAAAGTGTATTCTGCTGTATTTCTAAAGTACACAGAGCCTAACGATCTTGCCTCCTGCTGTCTCACCTGTTCCCTTGCAGGTTATCAGGGTCATTACATCACAATAATAACTTGATGAGTAGTGGGTCAGTGTTCTAAAGAGGTTTGCCAGATATTGCACCAGCACCATTTCAATTTATTTTGACATTGCTACTTGAAGATATTTGCATACAGAATGAAATCCCTGGAAGCAAGCTCATTATTGAAATCGGTACTTGCAGCTCGCTGAACTCACAAAGCAAACACCATTGTCTCGAGATTGCTTGTTTCGTTATTCGTCTTTAATGTACAGCATGAATTCCGCAAAATGTACTAATTCCTGCTCTCTGTCACTTCATCATGGAAGGGGGAGGTTACATGAAGTGCATCACTGCATACTGGAATAGATTCCCAAAGAGGAAGAGGCTACATGAAGTGTATCACTGCATACTGGAATAGATTCCCAAAGTGGAAGAGGCTACATGAAGTGTATCACTGCATACTGGAATAGATTCCCAAAGAGGAAGAGGCTACATGAAGTGCATCACTGCATACTGGAATAGATTCCCAAAGAGGAAAAGGCTACATGAAGTGCACCACGGCATACTGGAATAGATTCCCAAAGAAGAAGAGGCTACATGAAGTGCATGAAACACATGGAACACAGGTCTGCAGTCGGCTTTAGAGATACTTCAGAGATGAACTGTTTCAGTGATTGATAAAAAGCTTCCTGTGTCTCCGCAGAGCCTGTTTCACCGATGTGGCAGGGCAGGGGCCCTGCTTATGTGAATGGTGTGTGGGAATGTAAGGTTGGCAGGGATGGGGTTAATTCTGTCCCTGCTAACAATCACAGGTGTGGCCATTCCCCAATTAGGTAACTGAGTGCTGATTGGGGAGTGGCCACCTGTATAAAGGAGCAGAAGTCCTTTGTTTGGGGAAGGGAGTTAGGTGTGTTTTTGGCCTGTTTGTTGAACTGTGTTTTGTTTGGTATCTTAAGGCGAATGTCCAGCCTACAAGAGTATATTGTTTTGTTTAAACTGTTTATTTTGGCCCTTGTGCCTGTTTTGTTTGTTCCTGTTTTTGTGGTTAATAATCGTGCATGACAGTGCTTCACTGCAGCTTCCTGTCTCTGAGTCTCTCTTCCTTGGGCCCACAGCACTATTCTGTCACAACCATACAAAGAGTTTTCGTTTAGTTTTTTAACAGAATGCTACGGTTCTGCCACATTGCAGCTGACAGCCTATAATGTGACTCTGAGCTGTATTTCCTCTCCCCCAAAACCTCCCCCTGTTCTTGGGTCACTCTACCAGCCCTATGTGCCAGTCCTTAACAAGGCCTTGTAACATTATTTATGGATCAACCTTTCATTACCGCTCAGAGGGCTTCAATAAAAGCAGGAGTAAATGCTTCTTCTGGACCGGTATTCTCAAGGAATACCTGTCCTGCTGCAGTGCTATTCAAGGGGGATGAACTGCTCACTGTGTGGAAAACAAACATCACCACAGACTTCCACCCAAGCCCTCCCTGAAGGAATGAAAGGTTCATATATCCCTTCAGAACAGAGCATTGCTGTCTTGTCTGCCCATGGTGGCTCCATACCCTATTCACAGTGATATGTGCTCTACCGTGTGCCGTAACGTCATAACAAATGCATTACGATACCGTGTGGTTTTGAGGAAATATATAAACTGAGCCTGCTCACTGACCACCTCTAACTCATTTTAAAGATTTCTTAAGCCAGCTCTGCTCCCGCTCATAGTTTTTCTCTGAGTGAGTGCTTTCTCTCCTCTGCGATCTCAGAAGATCTATAATTAAGCAGCTCTCTACAGATGCACTGCACAGTGATGGTCCTGATAATAAGTACCCATCCATCCGGGACCTTATGAAATGAAAGGTCTTCCCTTCAGCCTCACACACACACTTTTAAACATTCTTATTAAGCACTCCAGGAGGCGCTTGTGTCGTGATTGGCAGAGTGCATTAAAAGAACTTCAGTGCACAAAGTTATATGTGCAAACACACCTCTGATCATTCCTCCCAAGGACCTGAAGATGTTTTTGCACTCTGTATTAAAGATTAAATATTCCTTCTAACAGTATTATTATATTATTTTGGGTGAAGAGTGCTAATACATTATGTGGAAATAAAGCTGTTTTATTTTAATTAGAAATAGGCCCTTTGCTAATGCAGATTCATTTTAGTTAGAATAAAACACATTCACTTTTCAATAAAATGTTCAATTTGAGCTGTAAGGCTCATGGATACATCTTTGAATCTCAAGGCATGATGCCATTATTCCCTTGCCCTTTCACTTGTAAGCAGCATTGTTGTAGTGTGCACACATTAGCTTTCAATTAGCATAATAAAAGATGACAGCTATACCAGTAAATACCATGATGATCCCAAGCCTCTAGCCACATTGTACAGAGTTGATGCAAGCTGAATCTCCTCTTTACTGATATACAGAGTTCATGCAAGCTGAATCTCCTCTTTACTGATATACAGAGTTCATGCAAGCTGACTCTCCTCTTTACTGATATACAGAGTTCATGCAAGCTGAATCTCCTCTTTACTAATATACAGAGTTAATGCAAGCTGAATCTCCTCTTTACTGATATACAGAGTTCATGCAAGCTGAATCTCCTCTTTACTGATATACAGAGTTCATGCAAGCTGAATCTCCTCTTTACTAATATACAGAGTTCATGCAAGCTGAATCTCCTCTTTACTGATATACAGAGTTCATGCAAGCTGACTCCTCTTTACTGATATACAGAGTTCATGCAAGCTGACTCTCCTCTTTATTGATATACAGAGTTGATGCAAGCTGAATCTCCTCTTTACTGATATACAGAGTTCATGCAAGCTGAATCTCCTCTTTACTGATATACAGAGTTCATGCAAGCTGAATCTCCTCTTTACTAATATACAGAGTTCATGCAAGCTGAATCTCCTCTTTACTGATATACAGAGTTCATGCAAGCTGAATCTCCTCTTTACTGATATACAGAGTTCATGCAAGCTGAATCTCCTCTGTACTGACATGTTTACAGTGGCATGTGTTGGACCTAAAGCCAGTTATATCAACACTATTACCCCTTCTCCACTGGCACATCCGACCCGTGAGGGCTCGGTGCGGTACGGTACTGAGTGAGAACCAAACCGTGACTGACACTCCACAAAGACAAACAACAAACATGCCAAGTGTGATCAGAGAAAAGTACAGCCTTGGGGCTCTGAGGAAATGCAGGCTCTAGTTTCTCTGTGGGCAGATAGAAGTGTTCAGGAACATCTGGAGTCGTGCGTCAGAAATTAGAGACGATTTGAAGCAAATGGACATAAACCGTGGGTACGGTACACTTAACACACACACTCAAAAACACACAATTCTACCAGATTTCTCATCCTTAGCCTATATTATATTAATATAAAAATAAAATAAAACAATTCTAAACTTATTTACAAAAATATTGTAAAACAAAATACAGCTGCACCATACCTACAACTACAGCTCTCATTGCACTCACGCAGCTTCTTTTTATAAGCACCCAAACAAAAAGCAACTCTAGAAACAACAACTATCCTTAAACGGGATATCTTTGGCAAATCTTATTTTTAAAACCTTCTTTTTTCCCCTTCAACAGAACTAATTGAACTTTATTAAGTCGATATAATCAGTAAAATGTGTGGAATTATAAAGAAATTCCTAAATATATTTACAAAATATAGCGATACAAGATACAGCTGCACCGTTGGTCTATTCATTTTTGAACACCATTTGTTTGCACATTTTTTTTCAAACTGAATTAATTAATAACAATAATTAATCATTAAAACAGCTGTCTTTGGTTGCGTGTGACGTCAGTAGCACGGCTCGGCTCTGCAGTGGAAAAACAACCCAGGCTCCCCTTAACCAGACTCGGCTCTGCAGTGAAAAAACAACCCAGGCTCCCCTTAACCAGGCTCGGGCCTGCAGTGGAAAAACAACCCAGGCTCCCCTTAACCAGACTCGGCTCTGCAGTGAAAAAACAACCCAGGCTCCCCTTAACCAGGCTCGGCTCTGCAGTGAAAAAACAACCCAGGCTCCCCTTAACCAGGCTCGGCTCTGCAGTGCAAAAACAACCCAGGCTCCCCTTAACCAGGCTCGGCTCTGCAGTGAAAAAACAACCCAGGCTCCCCTTAACCAGGCTCGGCTCTGCAGTGAAAAAACAACCCAGGCTCCCCTTAACCAGGCTCGGCTCTGCAGTGCAAAAACTACCCAGGCTCCCCTTAACCAGGCTCGGCTCTGCAGTGGAAGAACAACCCAGTCTCCCCTTAACCAGGCTCGGCTCTGCAGTGGAAGAACAACCCAGGCTCCCCTTTACCGCACCATGAGGGCTCAGTACGGCGCCGACGCAGCTCGCTTGTACAGTGGAAAAGATGTATACATGCCACAAGATAGACGTTGCAAAATCAGAATCCGTCACTCCATCTCAGCTCTCTCTACCATGCTACTGCCAATCTACTGCCCTCATATCCATTCTGATTACAGCATGCAGGGTCCCCACTCTACTGCCCTCATATCCATTCTGATTACAGCATGCAGGGTCCCCACTCTACTGCCCTCATATCCATTCTGATTACAGCATGCAGGGTTTCCTCTCCTTGACTATGAGAGCATGCATTATGAGGATGTGTCTTGCCAGGCAACAGTTGACAACAATGAATTTAATGTTGTTCTAATTCTTTAGTTTAACATGCACATTAACAAGCTTTTTTTCCAGGCTTCATCAACAATACAAGCTTCACAAATATCCCCCTCCCCCACCAAACAGACATTTGTGAGTAGGGCCTGTTGTTTCAGACAGAATTCCGATAGGTTAAACATCACAGAAAATAACTCATAATAATAACACTGCAGCTTGGTATCTAAAATTGGAAAGTGTGTGATAACTGGTGAGCAAAAGGCTCTGTGAACGCCTTTCTGTGGATTTAATCCAATCTGCTAGCTGGCATTATAGTATCCACGGGACCATAATTGCAATGTGTCAACAGATATTACAACAACTACATAACCTCGGCATATGGATATTAGCAGGGAATTAGGGAGCCCACAGACCATTACACGCATCTAATACATGATGCCCCCACTGATGAAGGCTGATGGTCATTGGCAGTGGTTTGTGAAAACAAAAGTCAAGAAATAAAAAAAAAAATGTTACAAAAATATAGATGAGGTAATAAATCATAGAGTGAAAAGCATCTAATTAACAAGAGGAATACAAAACCAGGGCATGGTCTGTCTGGCGCAGTAGCGTTATTTACATGTCAGTGACTGGATACAAAAATACAATGGAAAGGAACAATACACCACAGTGTGCTGCTGTGATTCTTTGCATCATAGGGTAAACATAGGGGTTTAATAGCTATGATAATGTTTGCATTGCTCCGGATGATTTAGTGTTACCTGAAGGATAAGGAGTTCTTTCCAATACATTAATGGGATTTTAACACAGTGGATCCACCTTGACTGCAAGGATCCTAAATAGTGAGGTCGATTTGCTTTTTCTGTATCACTTTAGATTGCAGGGCATGCATAGACATGTAATAACATGGTAAGAACGTGATAACTACCAATCATGTAATAACATGGCAAGAATGTGATAAAAATCAATCATATAATAGCATGGTAAGAATGTGCTAACAATCAATCATGTAATAACATGGTAAGAACTTGATAACTATTAAAGGTTAATGCTCTGACAAGTGCCATGGTTTTACCATGTAGTTACTTTAATATATTAGTCTCAAGATTATGCCCCATGTAATGTGACAGAAATACAATGAGTTTTGGTTGTAAATCTCCCTCCCGACCTGTGAGGACGCTAAGCAGAGAAAGGGAAAGGCTCTGGACGGGCTGGCCTGACAGTTCTTTCCCTGGTACGGGAAGTCGGTCAGTCTGGAAGAAGGCAAGACTCCGTTGCAGGAACGTATTGACCCAGAAGGGAAACGAGGTAGCAGCTGCAGCCAGTAAAGGCAGCTGCAATCGTTTACCAAGGGGTCATGCGGAAGGGCATAAAGGGGCCGGAGAATCGTAAATCTTTTCCTCCGCTTGATTCAGAGAAGCACGGAACTGGAAGTACCGGGAGAGTTCCCAAAAAGAATTAAAAAGTATTTGTGAGTGTTTTGTTTGTTTTTGTCACTGTTAGTAATTGTCTTTTGTTTGTGAATTCACTAGATGGCTAACATGTCTCCGGAGCTGTCGCCTTGGGCCAGCACTACCCGGAGCAACAACACCACAGTCACTGTTTATTGTTATCACCCACCTTGAGCACTACTGCACGCACCTGGACTGGTGATTTGTGTCAGTAGTATTGTGGGAGCAGATAACGTGTTATTATTTGTTTTGTTTTACAAATCATTATCTTCATTTTCCTGCTGAGCTTTACACCAGGGGTGTATTGCCGGAGGATTATTGTTTGGTTGCCAGACCAGGATTTGAGTGAAAATGAAAATAACATTTCCAAATCAGATTACAGTTTTCACTTGTGATTATTTCTGCACTGCATCACCTCTGCACCTGTTCATCTCAGCAGCCACTTTGCCACAATAACCCAGTTTTTACAGTGTAATTACATGATTATTCATGTCATATAATCTACAGCAGTGGTTCACAATCTGTGGTCCGTGGATTTTTATTGATAATGAAAAGATACAGAAAAGGCAAGGACAAAGTTCACTATCCGCGCATTATTACCGCTAACGTGGAGAAGCCAATACAAAAACACATTATTGACATTTTTAATGCTTGGCCATTAACTATCATTACAGTTTATGTCAGCACTGTTTACAGAGCGATTGAGACCAGCACAGAGTACTCTTGACCAGCCGAATTGCGCACTGACACATAGAATTATCGAACAGACCGTTTACATTTTCAAGACAAACTGCTTTTAAGTCGATTACCATTTCTTAGTTTAATCAAATCAATAAAAAACACCAGCTGCCCAATAATTTTAGTTTTCTTCGATTCCATTAAGTTGTTGACTTGTTAAATCTTTGCGTCTCTTGCTTTTTATTTCAACTGATGTTTTGCTTGTAATTCCAGCCATTCTACTGTCATGCCTCCGAAAAGATCAAATGTGACGAATGAAATGTCAGTCATGTTTAAAAACTGTAACAGACTTCTAGCAGGGCGGTAGCGAGCCCTGTACATTTATTTGTTTATTTACTTTTAGATCGGGGTCTCCCCCTCCGCCCCTATGCAGTGTATTTTGTATTTGTTTTGTTTGATTTATGTATATACATGACGGCAAAGCCGAACGTTTATGGTTTTATTTAGTGACGGCGAGCGCCGTATGTTTTGTTATTGTTTTGTATAGATGACGGCATAGCCGATTTGTTATTATTTAGTAGCGTGGATGGGAAGCCCCATCCACACAGATATTTAGAAAACTCGTGCAGAAGGTGGCCATCTCCCGAATTAATTAAGTGATTCATTTTGTTGCTAATCGAGAGATGGTCACCTGAATATATAAGCCTGCAGCTCTCTGCACTGGTGGGTGTATGAGGAGCGAGAGTGGAGTGAGCGGAGAATCAAAGAACTAAAACGAAACTAGACTTACCGTAGGTTCAGTGAAGGCGATTGCCCAGCCTGACCTGGGTTTTGTTTATTACTTTTGTGTTCGTGATTTTGTTTTGTTTAACTATTTATTTTGCTCTGTGAGCACAGTTTCTTGTTGTTATTTAATAATAAAAAGGCCCGCCTGCAGTACTTGCCTGGTGTGTGTTTACCCTCCTGCTTCTGGCCTGACGTCAGACCACTCAGTCAGCCTGCCACAACCTCTCACAACAACGTGTATTTATTGCAAGTTGAATATGTAGTGTATTGATAATGTATTGAGTGAGCTGTGCTTCGGCAAAAAGAAGTTCCGCCGTTCATTTAACTGCAGGGTAAAAAATCAGCAACAGCCAATCAGCACGCAGCATCCAAACATTCCGTTTTATAAATAAAGATTATACTAGCTGGAGGTTCATGGATGCATGGCAACTTCACTGATTATGAATTCACCTAAATCAATTTCTGCTGTAATTATCAATTTAAAAATAAATCTGTTTTTCCCCCTCTCTGCAAATTCGTGTTAATGAAAATGAAACTAGAACCGGTCTTTCAAACTTTTTAAAATAACTTTGCTCACAGAAACAGGCACACCCATCACATTGAAACAAAGAAAGGTAAGTCTACAGTTGTTCTTAGTATTATAGTGATTTTTTTATGTGCTTATTTTTCAGTCAGCTATACTGTTTACAGGTCTGCCGAAAAAAAAAAAAATCAGGTGGTACGCAAGCAAAACAGTTTGAGAAGCACCAATCTACAGCGTTACAGCACTTTCTGCACACCCAGACTCGTCAATCCTATATATCTCTGGAGCAAAGGAATATCTCTTAACAGTACAGTGTAACGGTTGCTTTATGGAGCATAGTTCTTATTGCTAGTACAGTAGTCTCCATGTATAGGAACACCTCCTAAGAGAACACTTCACCTAAGAGAACACCTTGTGATAAAACTGATTTTTCCCATTGTAAATGCTCCGGCTAAAGGAACAGGATCTTCGCTTGAAAGAACACCTTCTTGGCACCGATAGTGATTCGTTCACAATGGATACAGTACTGTTTTCTGAAAAAGCGACTTGTCATCACGAGAGTGTCTTGAGGGACACTGATTGGTTTATTAAATTCTTTCCAGAACCAGCATCATATCACTGAATTGTTTTGTAATCTGATTTCCAGGAGTGCACCTCATCACTACAAAAGGGCATGTAAGCAACAGCAGAACGCGCCGCTGTTTCTCTTGCTACACAGAGTTGGAAATTGTTCGAGCTCCTGAAAAAAACCTGAATCAGACACAAGTCAGCGAGCAATTTGACGTTTCCCATTCTAGTTGCTTCACCATTCTGTTAAATAATGTGCATGTCTTGTATATTGCTGCTGCATTTGTGTGTAGGGGTGGTGTGTCAATTTAGTTTGACAGTTAGTTTTATTAAAATTAAATTAATCATAAATAACACACATTATTTTTGCCTCTGCCATTGTGATAGACCGAAACACACCGGAAACACACCAGCAGCTAATTTCATAGTAGTGTACATAGCCATGTAAGCTTTTTGACTGTGTTGTTTTGCTTTAGTTTTATTAATGTTAGTGTGTCTGTTACTTTATTATTATAGTTTATTAACATACACTAGCCTTTTGTTTTGCTTTTACTTATTCAGTTCATTTCATATGTTGATGCACGTGCGGCACGACAAGTAATACATATGTATTGATATATTTATTGATTCATATTGTGTCTGGTGGTTAACTCCTTCTTAGAGAACACTTTGGCTATAAGAGCACTTTGCTTGCTTCCCGAGGGGTGTTCTCTTAGCCGGAGACGACTGTAGCTAAATGAAATAAAAGCTCAGGGGTGCTCAGTGAGCTGAGAATATATCTCCAGACTCCCATTTCCACACCTGCACAGGAATGTTATTGACTGGGGAGAACAGGGCACTGAGCTCTCTCTCCAAGGACTAATGGGTTATAAGCAGCAGCAGGACCTGCCATCAAACTGCAATCGACTTGTATTGATGGAGTCTAGTCTTGTAATAATGATCTATGCTTCCATATAGGGCTTGTTCATGCGCTGGTGCACTTCAAGTGAATCCAGGTGCATCCATCACAAAACCTGATCATAAATCTTCAGTTATACAAAAAGAAACTGAGGGAGACAAACATGTTCTAAAGAAGACAGCTCTGCAGGAACATTTGTCAAGCTGTTTTCTTTCTGTATCAGTTATTTTTTTAGTGTTACAGAAGGTTTTATGATCCACAGGGAGTCCACTGCAGCAGAGGTGGTCTTTGAACGCTGTGGGGAAACATTTTTTTGTATGTGTTTTCATTTTTTTTTATTTCTGGTGTAAATAAATTCAATTCAAAATTTAGACTGTATTGTATCAATCTGCAGTGCGAAAAAAGATTTTTGAACATAAGATCTATACAATGTATTTTTATTTGTTTTATTGTTATTATTTTAATAGATTTTTTCATGTTAACAAATGGTAAACACAATCCGCCTGAAGAGCATTTCTTTTTTAATAAAAGGTTGACTGAGATTGTTGATCCCACTGAGTTTGTTTTGAGCTTGGGATTTAAATTGCAGCTCGGTTTGGTGTCACATATCAGGTAAATGCACCAGTGATAGGATCATTTACACAATCTCAGCAGTCTCAGTAGAGATGTACTTGCTTTGAGAAACCTGTTTCCACTGTGTGGCATCTCTCCCCACAAGACAAACATGTTTTAACAGCACATTTTATCACAAAGGCCTTGTAAAGTCCAGACAAACAAATAGGTTTTTAGGCAACAACCAAGTTAGCACCTCCATACATCAGCCCTGAAGCCTGACGAATGTGCAGACAAAGCAGCACTGCTCATCTGTACCCAGCTGATGCTTAATAAAGACCTAATAGGGAATCTTCTTAGGATTATTTAGGAACTTCCAGCACCATTTAGATTATAAGGTACTTGGTGCTCCAAAGCTGAAAAGCAACATCTCAAACCATGCAGACGCTTCTCTGCAGAGCATGTAAAACATGTTTGGAAAACACAAGGCAGAGACAAAAATACGGTTATATTCCAAGTTTAAATTTAGTAGAAAGAATAGAAAACCATTGCAGTCGAAGAGCTAGCGAGATTGACACTGAAGCGATTCTGCTCAGCTAAATACAATACAGTGCATCAGGACTTCATCAAAGAGAAATGACATGCCACTGCTTTTCAAAGCAGACCACAGCACTGGACAAGGCTGTGTTCAGGAATATCTCGTTCCTTTGTCATAGTCCTCAACCAGTATCTCTTGCATCCTACTATTTGTTACAGTAATGAGCCACTGTGTCTGAACAAAGCTGTGTCAGGTTCCTCTGGAGCAGTGTGAGCTCAGCAGGGAGTTGCAGCAGCCTCCCTCGCCACTGCACGGCTCATCATTACCAGGGCTCTAATTGGCTCCCAATCCCCACTCTAAATGCATATTACTCCCTACTGCACCACTTGTGACATTTCATCAAAAACTTGAATTGAATCATTGCAATCAATAACTATGCCTGAAATTCCAGAATGGGTCTTGGTTGGAATATCACTGCGAATGTATGCAATGCTGCTTTTTATGTTTTAATTGCTTGATGTTTTAAACATGTTGCTGCATACTGTGAGCTAAAACCGTATTGGAAACCCATTATCCATGCATGATACGGGACAATATTGGAAACCCATTATCCATGCATGATACGGGACAGTATAGGAAACCCATTATCCATGCATGATACGGGACAGTATAGGAAACCCATTATCCATTCTCAGCTTTTTTTTTAAATTTTGCAGTTATTCTGGTTATCAGCAGTCAGCAGAAGTGTGGCTCAGTCAGAGGGAAGGGGATTTATTTTAATACAGCTACAGCTACTGGCACTAATGTGTCTCAGTGCTGGGAGGACAATTAAACACCCGTCCCCTGCACAGTCCCGGGAATGTGGAATGTATGCCACAATTAGAGATGCAGTTTTTTTCCGTCTGAAATCATTCGCTACACACAAGTGGGCATTTCAATTTGAGATCAGGCTTTTCCACATTATACTGTTGTGACGGGGTGCCCACCCCTTGTGTATATTTATTTATGTTTTCATTTGTATTATTATTATTATATGTGTTAATATGCGGGCAGACGAAGGCCATCTGTAATTGTTATCTATTATTTGAGACCAGTGAAAAAGACGGTCTTATAAGGTATAGTTGGGTGGATGGGGTTAAATCCCCACTCTTAGAAAATCTCATGGGAATGTGGCTGGAGTCTTAATAAGGTAATTATTTGATTAATAGGTAATTAAGGCTCCAGTTACAGAATATAAAAAGACCCACTCCAGGCTCATTAGAAGGAGAGCTTGAGAGAGCTTAGAAGATGGAAGTAAATATAGAGAAAGAGAGAGCAAATGCTACCCGACTACAGAGCGAAAGGTACTCGTTTTCAGGAACGGTTATTATTGTTTGTTTTGGCCAATGTGCCCTTTCTTTTGTGTTTTGTAAAAGTGTTTTTGTTTTATTATTTAAGAAATATACAGCCGTTTTAGCCCCGTACCTCCATCTGTCTGTGTACTGCTTCCCTGGTCTGACATCACCACCCACGCCACACAAAGCCATCCTTGTGACAGCTGTATATAGCACTTTTGATTGGTTGTGGTATATGTGCTCAGCAACAGGTTTTCCACCTCGAACAGACAAGGCATCCACCAATCAGGAAGTTCATTAGCAGGCAATAACCCACAGCAGATGGGCTCTCAAACATTAAAACAGAATGCACTGCCTAAATGATATAACAATGTAATGTGTGTGTGTGTTTTGTTTTAGTAACATTTGCTCTGCTGATTAGCACTAATGCTGGACTGTCTTACTATAAGGTAACATCAGTTTGTCACTTTTCAAACACAGTTGCATTTTACCACATGTACTGAAGCAGATTTTCTGCAGGTTTCATGGGATTGTATTATTAATTGATTGTGAACTCATGCTTCCTCTCATGCCCTCTACAGTGTGAGCTGCTGAAGTCCTTCCCTCTGGAGCTTTCTCCAGTGAAACAACAGATTTATCAACAAAAAAACACACACAGCATTTGTTCAGGACAGTTATTTTTTCGAAGGCTTTATTAAAGGAGTCTGCTAAATAATGAAATCTCGCCTGTGCTTCAGTTGCTGCTTGAGAAAGAATGGAGGAAAGCCAAGCTCAAATTGCTTTGTGCTCTGCTGCTAAGTGTGAACTCCCTGAACAGTAAGAGAATATACATGGACAGTTGTGACAGTCTTTGGGGGAGGGGATGCAGCGGGGGATCTTGTTTGGTGTGTTGCAGTGCTACAATAATTAATCACACAGCAGCACAAGGTCTTTAAGATTCACAGGCTTGTTGGCCTGCACATTTACAGGTTTTGCACCATTGTGTTTGATCAACCCAACAGCATTCCTCCCTACCCCCTTATCCCCCTACTCTGGTGCCAAACTACAACAAAGTGTATTACCAGCTAAAGGGATTCTATTTAAAATGTTTAATGTGTTCAACACACTGGAAACAAGCAACAGGGAGATGGATTGGTTTTACAGGCTTCACAGATACAATGTTGGCTGGGACCCACAGAGAGAAGAGACAGCTCGACTCAGATACTGGTCTCTATGGCCCTGAATATGAAAGCTTTTCTGGCCATCGTGGAGGCCAGAAAACGTTCTGACTGTTTTTCGTGTTCCGATTAAAAATCAAAAATTGCCAGGAAGGATGAGACCAGTGGAAAAACCCAAATTCTGACAGTATGAGGAATGTTATGCAAATTAAGTGGGTAACTAATTAACATAGCCCTTTGTGCAAAAATCAAAAGGGTTGGTGTGGTGGGATTGAGTATTTTCCATCTGAAGTGGTTCGCCTGTTTCAAAGAGTCCTTGTGGAGATGATAACCTATTTCAAACAGGCGGCGTCTAGAAAGGGTCTGATGTGGGCGCAGTGACTACTTTTTGTGATGGAGCCCAATGTGCTGCTAGAGATTGTTGTGATTTTAGAGGATGAAAGAGATAATGTAGCTGCTATGGCAAAATAAAAAATAAATAAATAAACAAATACATACATGAATAAATAAACACATATATGAATAAATAAATACATGTCTAAATATTTATTTCAACATGTATTTATTTATGCTTTCATTAATTTGTTTATGTATTTTTCATTTTGTCATAAAATATCGTCCATAACCAAAACTATAATTTAATACAGTATACATTAAAAAAAAATGACATTAAAACAGGAGCTCTCTAACTTTGCTTTTTCCTCTCTGTCCTGACGTTGCTTTATTATTGTGTTCTATTAAATATATCTTCTCTTCTTTCTTCGTATCTCATGAAACACACGACTGTTTTGTTTTTCTCTGCCTTTACTACCTTTTCAATCCCACCTGTCCATTGATTGAAATCCTGAAATGATGTAAAATCATTTGCATCATTAACATATACAGGTAGGTGTCTCATTTAAATACTTTTATTGAGGGGAACAGTAGTTCCTTGCACCAAGTTATCAGACTCTCTATACAGCAGGGATAGTTTACGTGTTTTTAGGGTATTGGCGCAGCAAAAGTAAATCAGCCAAAAGCACCATTTCACTTTAACTGTGTAGTTCCCAACACTCTTAGGTTAAATGGAGAAAAAAGGCCAATACCTGTCGTACAGTAAGAGAAATAAGTCACCAAAGTAAGGTAAAACTGTTCTTTTCCGTTTTGTTTTTTTGCATTTTTTATTCACACATATGTATATTACAGGAAATCCGAGTTTAATGACAATTAACTTGTTTTGTCATCATGGAAATATACTAGGGAACGCACTTATTGTGATGACTGTATCATTTATATTAAATGATTCATTTCTGTTTTAAAATGGAACATTTGCCTGCATAAAATATAAATATAAAAAAAGTCTGGCATGCGTGGGATTTGAAACTATAACCTTCAGTTTGTAAACATGTTGCGTTATTATCAGTGCTATACGATTAGTTTGAGAACACAAGCAGTATTTTGAAAATGAGGTCAGCCAGCTGAAAATTCTCAGGACACTACATTTTGGAGGGAGAGGAGATTTTTCGAGTCATCTTCATCTCATCATGATCATCATCATTCTGAGATTCTGATCTTGATCTCTGAAAAATGTTGGTTTCCTGTCAGTGTAAAGCTCATTGTGGTCCCTAGTGGCGCAAGGAAGTACGGTTCCTCTTGATACTATATAAAAAGGAACGTTAATTTCTGAGAATTAGCTATGCTGAAGGATAGCCTATTTATTTGGTAAAAGTAAAACATAAATAAATAAATAGATTAATAAACATTGAAATAAATGAATACATAGACATGTCTTTCTTTATCTATCTTGATATTTCTTTCTTTTTCACTATCAGATACAAACACTGCCATTTAATACTGTATCAGACGAAAATAAATATACTCAACAGTTCTTGTTCAATTGTATTTTAGTGAAGATTTTTGTACATAAAGGTTGTCATGCTTTCATATGTTTTTACTTTCGAATTACAAAATATATTGTAACGACCCAGACAATTGCTTTGTTGCAGGACTTGTTGTCTGTTCAGTTTGTCTCGTCTGTCTTTTATGTTCCATGTATTGTAAGGGTAACGGGTCATGCTGTTACTTAGCATGGAAAGGGGGAGGGAGTGAATGAGTGGGGAGAATATGTGTTTCTGTTTTCGGGGGTTGTAGAGCTTGGATGTGACTGGTTGATGAGCCCGACAGCGGCGGGAAACGACTGGAGGATATATAAGGGGATGCATGAGCCTGGGGACTGGAGACAGTGTAACGCTGAACTTGATTGAGAAACTGTGAGTCCGACTGAGCGAGCATGAAAACTAAAACTTAGGGTTATTATTTTGGTGCCATGAATTCCGGCCCCTGACAGGAATTCTCTGTAGTTTCAAATAAAACAAACATTTTGAGAATTCAACACCGTCTCCCTGAGTACTACTTCCTAAACATGAAAATGTTATAATATACTAAATGAACGGATCAAGCTTATTATGATAGTTTGCAAAATCAGATGAAAGCTTTCAGTACAATCAGGATAACACATAATCATTATTTACAAAATCTTGTTTGTCTTGTTACTGTAACTTCACAGCTATACAACTTGCAAGTAAAATAGAAGGACAACCTTGTTGGTGTGAAAGCTAGGGTGGCTGCATTGGAAGCACACAGGATTATATTGCAAACTTAAAAAATAATTAAGTGTATTTTATTTATGTGTATAATTGGAGCAACCTTGCCCAGCACAAAGCAAATAGGCACAACTGGTTTCAGGCACAAAAAAAGCGGATTGAACTTGCATCAAAAACACAAGTCAAGTTAATAGAAACAATTAGGGCAACCTTGGCCCCCACCACTTTGACAGTTGTGCCTGTTTGCTTTGTGCTGGCCAAGGTTGCCCCAATTGTTTCTTGAAACTTGGCTTGTGTTTTTGATATCTGTACTTTAAATGGCTGGGCACTTTTGATAATGTGACGTTTTTTCACATTTCCAATGTGTTTTTGTTTCCGATATATAAATTGCACCTATTCCACCTGTTGGAAAAGAGCAGAAAAGTTTTTCATTTTATGATGGAAACAACATTCGGGATAAGAGTCGTGTTTAAACAGACAGAGACAGCGAGTTTCAGACTGTCGGAAGACAAGTCTGATATTCAGGGCATATTGAATCCATAATACAATTCAGAACAACCTGAAGCTCCCAGTATGCCTAGTTATACAAACATAGAAAATATCATATTTTAAATATTGTTAAAATCAACATTAAACTGCATCAAGCTAAATGAACCCTACAGAATTTTACTGGTTAAAGAAGCTGTAAAACATAAAAGAACACTGATCCCCATTAAATTGACTGTGATTTAATGAACAATAATTGCTAGAAAATTACTGTAATTAGATATAATAATCGGTAATTTTCCCTTCTAAAATGCAAATCATTTGTGTTAAATTTCACACAAAAATACATATTGCTAGATGGAGCCCATCTAACTCTTTGAAATGCTATGGCGTGACATTTTTGCTGCTGAATGGTCTAAATTTAAACACTTGTATTTAGTTGGCATTAGCCACACAGCAACACATTGAAAAGTATTTATGCCTGACATTTATCTCTGCTAGTGGGTGGAAATTACTGCAGCAGAAAAAAATGGAACGTAGAGTATAAGTATATACTGTATTAATAGAAAAGAAAAGCATTCGGAACTCTAAGAATGGAACTCTTGAGTCTAAACCTGGTGTTCCGAATCCAAGTATTCCAGACAGCACAGTTTAATAGTCTATCTGATAATAAACAGCAAATCCATTTACAGCAAGACCAGCCTGATCAATCCTCTTTCTGTACTGTTTAATTGTCCAAAGTTTCATGCATTAGTTTCCTCACTACATTTCCATCTGTGTACAGGGTTCAATGCATCCGTGTCCCCCCAAAACATTATGCTAATTTTCTTATTTTTGCAATGAGGTGTACGAAACAGAGTTTAAAATTTTCTGACAGGTTGATATCTGGTCAGCCAAATTGCCAGTTTCCTTGTGATACTTGAGTCAGATGTATTTTGAGAAGAAACCGTTTGGCCAATTCCTTGCGTACCTTAAATGTCCTGTCAAATTGGGTTTGAGGGTTAATTTGGTAGCATTAGCCTTGCCCTGGGTATTGATTAGGTACCGTGGTGTCAGCCCTACTGTACACTGAATATTCATCAATATTGACACACACTGAATTGCTCTTGCATGTCTCGAGTTCCCTCTTTAAGGAGGTTTCATTTAAATGTAAATTTCTGAATCGAAAGCAGAACGTGGCAATAAACACTGTAGACAAAAAACTAAACAGAACAAAAAACACTGGATAGTGATGAGTCGCTGGTATTAATAGATACAAACATGCCATAATGGGAAAAAAATACATTCTGATGGATAAAACAAGACATGAGTCTCCCATAAATGTAATCCTGTCTGTCGTTATGATACTGTCACAGTATTCAGACACTAGAGACTGCAGTAAGTTGGCATTATCTGGAACCCTGGCGTGACACATTGGTGAGTTGTCTGGCTCGTGGCCCAGTGGAGCTGAAGGTTGATCTATCTGTACTGTACTCTATTGAGCATTAAGCTGTCAGATAGGTTGCCAGGCTCAGGCTGCTGCTACACATGTCATTCATTCCGAGAACATCAATGGGACCAGGAGGCTCTTCTACTCTTTAATTGCTTTCCTTTGTTGTGTAATGCCAACCGCCTTCATACGACACAAGACAGAGCTTCTAATCTAGCTCCTTCTACCTCTGGGCATTTAAACTGTGTGCTCGTTCATACCGATTTACTGTGCAGATGAAACTGTTTTAAAAAGATATATTGCCACTGATGCTTTCCATCTTCATAAACATGCATTGAACATTGTTACTGTAAAATTTATAAGAAAAAAAACCAACTGAATCCATCTGCGTGAATTTTTCATCTGGTAAAAACTTGCTAAGCTCTTTCTGACTCGATTTCTCCCTTGCTCAGGGTCTTTGTTCTGTCTTTCAAACAGAAAATTGAACTGATTTATTCATTTGTTTCTACAAAGAAAGCTTGCACAGTTGCAGTGATTTACTGTACTGTAACACACACACAGTGCCAGGTTGTGTAACCTGCATAAAGGCAGCATATGGTGAGGGGTCTGGGGACAGTCCTGTCACTTTTCAATTAAGATTTCGGTGGGGAGCGAATATACCTACAAAGTCATTGTTTTCTTCTTTATCTCCAGCTGATTGCTGCACAGAAAACATTTCCACTAATGTGTTTGTCTCGTTCCATGTCACGTGACATGTGTGTTGGGTCTATGGAGAGAAACAGCTGCATGTAAGCTTCTTACTGTAGTACTCTTACTTGAGAAGATGACACAATGGAGCTCAGAGGGCAGGTGCTTCTGTATTAAAGACCGCACAGATTACTGATTGTGACAGAGACAGAATGATTATTGGTGATAGATCTCACTCCTGACCTGTGAGGGTGCTGTGTAAAGGGAACAGGGTGCCCTGGACTGGATGGCCAGACAATTCATTCCCAGGGTTAGACGGAAGTTGGCCATCTAGAAAGGGGGCGGAGCTACGGTACACTAAATCATCGACCCGGAAGGGAAACGATGTGGCAGATGCGGATTGGAGGAGCGGTTGCAATCATTAACCAAGGGGTCATAATTGACGGTATATAAGGGGACGTCCCCTTTTGTACCGTCAGTTATGCCCCCTTGGTTAGCGAGTGCAACCATTTCTTCTCCAATCCGCAGTTGCCACATCATCCCTGCTTTATCTTTTGGCAAACACATGTACCATGAAAAGTTCTTATATGTATACTGATGCACAAAAGAAACACAACACTCAGGTCTAATGGATTTAATCAAATATTTTAAACACAGATATCAAACAAAATCACAGAAAATGTGAACAAAAATACAGATCAAAGAATCATACGTTTTCAGTTTGAAACGTGACACACTGTCAAAAATGAAAAATTTACAAAGTTAGTATCGGGCATGAACTCCCTGAGCATTAACACAATCCTGGCGGTATTGATGCATAGACCTGATCATTATCTGGATAGACTGCTCTGGGATGTTCCACCACTCTTCCTGTGCAGCTGGTGAAGTTTGGCTGGTCGTGGTTTTCTCCTGTGGATGGCACTGGTGATTTGGTCCCTCAGATGTTCTATTGGACTCAGGTCAAGAGAAAACGCTGGCCATGGCAAGACCTCAACATTGTTTTCTTGAAGTCATGCAATTGTAATACTAGAACTGTGTCGTTTTGCATTGTCCTGCGGGAAAATCGATACTTCTGGATAGGCTTGCAGGGACGGAAAAACTGTTGCCTCAAGGACTTTGTCAATGTATCGCTGAGCAGTACGTTTGTCCTCAATCTGCAACAAAGACGTTCTTGTGTTAAAGGAGATTCCTCCCCACATCATCACACTTCCACCGCCCCACCGGTTGGCTTGAACAGCGCAACAGTCAGCATAACTCTCACCACGACGTGGTGGGCCGGTGTGGTGACCCTCTGCCTTCCAGGACGTGGTCTGTCCGTCACACAGACGGTTTCCTGGTTTCTCTGGACTAGTCTGCTGATTGTTGAAGCAGAACATCTCATTCTCTGGGCAACTTCTCCCACAAACAGGCCGCCTTCAATCCTGCCGATAGCAACCAGGCGATCTTCATTACTCAAGTGATACATGGTCGTATCTTTCGCTGTTCTTGGACTTGCAGTGCCTTAGTCTCAAATGCACTGTCAAGCAAGATCTGCACTCAACAGATTCTAAATCATTGGACATGATCACCCTCTTGGACTTGGAGAATTAGCATCTAAATTAGCAACGGCCACAGAAAACCACAGAAAAAAACGACATTTACTAGTGGCGACATCCGCGTGGAGTGCAGGATGCGCCCTATAGCCTGGGCGTCGCCGGTTCGAGTCCAGGCTATTCCATTGCTGAACGTGGGCGGGAGCTCCCAGGGGACGCCGCACAATTGGCCTAGTGCCGCCCAGTGGGGAGGGTTTAGGTCGGCCAGGGTGTCCTTGGCTCACCACGCACTATTGACCCCTGTAGACTGGCATCAGCACTGGGCGCCTGCGGGCTTGCCTGTAAGCTGCCCAGAGCTGTGCTGTCCTCCAACGCTGTAGCTCTGGGCTGGCTGCATGTCAGGCCTGCAGAGTGAAAAGAAGCGGTCGGCTGACGGCACACACTTCGGAGGACAGTGTGTGTTCATCTTTGCCCCTCCCGAGTCAGCGCAGGGGGGGTAGCGGTGGGCTGAGCCTAAATACAATTGGGCATTTCAAATTGGGAGAAAAACGAGGTAAAAATTAATTGGTGACTACTAAATTTAAAAAAAACAAAAAAAAACGACATCTACTGTTTTTCCTTTTCTGCATTTATTCTGTTGCCACTTATTATGACAAGTGGAATACAGCTGGATGACCATTGTTAATAATACAGTGTAATCTGTATTAAAGACAAGCCCTGTTCACACTGACTGCCATGCTGAGTCCCTGTGCAGGATGTGTATCTGACTAGTCCATACACACCAGAGCTCAGCAGTGCATTGAAGGAGCCTGGCTGTGCATTAGAAGGGCCCCATTCACAAAGCTCTGACTCATCACTTATTACATGAACATGTTTTTTTTTAATGATAGTTAGTTGATGATTAAAATGCAGTTCGATTAGAATGAAAGTGTCATAGACGGCTTTTTTGTTGTTCTTGGATAAAGCGACATTTGGCCTCTCTTAATCTGTACAGCATCTTAGAAACAGTTTGCCAGCAAAAACCATCAGAATACAGGCATACAAGCACATGACCACAGAATTGAGCAGATCCTTTTTCTGCAAGAGTCCCGCTTGGCATTGTAACAAGCAGACAGTTAGGGTTTCTGTTTACAATTTCCTCCCTCGATGATTGAGGTCAAACATCAGTTGGAAAGCCATCGATTCCAGCAGCATGCAAAATGAAGGGCAGCTGTGTGAGAATACCTTTAGATTTCTAATAAAATAGCAAAAAAGACAATTTGCTCTCCGATACAGTAGCTGTGTTTATCCCTGGAATGGATTTTATTTTGTTTTTGATATCCAGAACAAACAAACACCAACTAAAGACATTTCAACCTCACAGACTTGAGTTTCCATTGGACACCCTGCAAGTGGCAAAGACTTGAGATTTGAAACCAATCCAGCAGCAGCAATGTGTTGGCCCACAATAAGAAAGGTGAATGCATCAGCTGGTTACTGGGCTAGTTAAAGCCATATGATAAAACAAAAACAGGGAGTCTCCAGAAACACTGATGTACTGCAGTAGCATTTAAATCCTGGTTACTGACTTTCACAATACTGTTTCTTGAGTATAGGATTTCGGTACAGAGTTGTCATTTGGATATTAGTTTTGATCTTCTGATTCGTTATAGTTTTACATTGGAAAATAAAAGATAAATGATGAGATCAATCTACACTATAATTATATTTCTGAGAAGAGTTAATAAACAACAAGGCTATATGGTGCAGTTTACATGTGTGGGGTTTATAATAATAATAATAATAATAATAATAATAATAATAATAATAATAATAATCCCTGATCCAGGTCATTGAATTGAGTTAAAGTGATATTTAAACTTAAATCTATCCTTTACAGCACCATTTATTTTCTGGAAATGGATTCCATACAGTAATTGTATTCCATACATCAAGGCTATACAGTTTAAATGAAACGTATTTCTAAAGAATAAAGATATACTGTGAATATATACAGTGAATGTGTCTTAATAGGGTTTATTTCTACTTCTAATTGTATCTTTATGAAACGGTCTGTTTAAAATATTGCAATAACAAAAATCTCTTTAAAACACTGCTGCCTCCTAGTGGTCAAATTGGTTATTACCAGCACATTGTGTTCTATTATTTATTTCCCGCTCGGTGTGTGGAGTTCTGCTCAGAAGATACCTCGCAGTGGAGCAGGTCTCCTTCTGTTTCCTTCATAAATGTCCACTTTCTTTTTATTGATATATGTGTTTGTGTCTGTGTGTGTGTGTGTGTGTGTGTGTGTGTGTGTGCGTGCGTGCGTGCGTGCGTGTGTGTGTGCGTGCGTGTGTGATGCATGGATTAAGGCTATATTTGCATCCTGAGCCATTCGAAAAAAGGCATAATACCACAGTAGTGACTTCAAAAAGTGATAATTCCTCTAAAGGAAAATATACTTGAGCTTTGACCCATTCAACTCCTCGAGACCATCACTTTCAATTCAAACACAGAATGTCTCGTTTTCAATCACTTGAAAACAACCACAGTACAGAAATGTTCATTAATGATCAACAAAATGAGAATACGTTAAAAAAAAAAAAAAGATGTAAAGCTGGTACATTTATCTCAGAGAAACTGTAGAGTAACGGGAAATTAAAACAAGGTAAAGGCAATCATCCAAATAAAACTGAAGCTCTAACGGATAACGACATACAACATCTGTACAGCACTGAAACACTATGTTTAAAAAAACCCAGCTGTACTGCAGAACCTCGTCTTCTTTAATATTAGCTTCACAAGGGTATCCATGTATTATAAAAAATAACAAATTGACCTTTTCAGTGAGTTACAGGAAAACAATTCCATCTCGGATTTGTGTGACAGTTTATAACTCGACCTTCGGTCTCGTAATTTATGATGTCACAGATACCCTAGATGGAATTATTTTCCTATAACTCACTGAAGCCCGTCTATTAGATAGATAGCTAGCTAGCTAGCTAGATAGATAGATAGATAGATAGATAGATAGATAGATAGATAGATAGATAGATAGATAGATAACCTTTCTGCTTCTCCATGTAAGATCTACATTGTCCAACCTCTTGTATTTGCAATGTATGATCTATTCACAGGACTACCAAAACATTTTCTCCAGAATTACAGTGAACTCATGTTGAAGAGCGTAAGTGTATTAATAATGTAAGGGACCGAATACCTGGGGTGTTGAGTAAAGCTCGGTGTCATGTACATTATTTGACATCAGTATTCGTGTATTACAGGACTCCGCTAAACCAGCTGGGTTTGAAATACCTGGCAAGATGCTTACATACCCCTCTATTCTGAACAGAAGCTGCTGAACGCTTTCTGGCATGCAAAATAAAACCGGTACCAGCTTTGCAGTGCTTTGCATCGGATGAAACTCGCGCAGAATTCGCGGGTACCGGTCTGCTACAGACATCCTTACACATCCTATCCTGCTAATGAAATGGAGTAATGCAAAAACCTGAGAGGGAACTAAAAGTAAACGAGTTCACACAGTGACGATATAATGATGCATAAGACACAATTAAAATAACTGTTCAATATACTAGTAGTAGTAGTATTGCTTTTGTAATACTAGTATTACAAAAAATGCAAACGTCCACTCATAACTGGCATGGACTAGGTCCATTGATAGACCCTTACCTGCAAGACACAGTAATCTCGACTTTGGTGGCTGGAATATTGCCTGTGATGGGGTCAAACTCACTCACAGAGGTCATATCATCCAGTTTGTCCATAACGTCTCCCTCCATGGGCATCCAAAGATCCGAGTCGCTCCTTGCTCCAGACAGGCTTCCCCAATAAATACTAAAGTCCGAGCCGCAAAACGGAGTCCTCGCACAGAGAGAGGGAGCCGGGTCCCTGGGAAGGATGGAAAGGTGCAAACCGAAGTGAAATGTTGATCAGAGGCGAGTTACAGCATTGCTCTACCCAGCGCACGGGATCGCGGCACAAGACAACTACTTCTGTGAAGAAAGCTTCTTCCAGTGAAAGCCCAGTGCAGGGACTGCAATCGAGAAACTCCGCCCACATATTATTACATGCAGCCCATGCCGGAGTGTGCATCGAGTGTACATCAATGTCGACACATTAAGATCAATTCTGAATCACCGTTGACTATTTTTTTTTGTTTAACACCAGGGCAATCGATTTTAGATATAGTATTGTTCATTTTAGCTTCAATTAAATTAACCCTAAATAAGCTAGGGTGTAACTTAATTGTCATATACCTTAGAATTCTCAGGTCCAGCACTCTAACGCTGGACAGCTCCCGTCACGCGCTACAATCTCCTATGGAGCCGCTAAGGAACCCAGTTCCATCATTTCAGCAGCAGTGGCCATAAATGCAATGCCAGTGCAGTTTTTGTAGAAATGCTCAGAAACTATTAAAAAAAAATGTACTTTAGTCATCAAACATATTTTACGGTTGAGAGTTTTATAGGTATGGATCACATTAAAGTTGCTTCATCTGTGCTGTCTGATTTAAGATTTTGAAAACTGCATTTTTGAACTGCGAGGAAATGTATAAGTAATCTAGTTTAGTGTGGTTTGTTATTACTCGGAGGATAATCCATTAATTAAACGTTGATCACAGCCAGCAAGTACACTAATGTATGTCGTTCAATTTTAAACGAAACGGGAAGAGAGATTGTTCCAGAATCTGATCGTTATTAAGAGTCTATGGGTGCTGTTAAGTCACTGAGTCGCGCAGTGTCAGACGCTCGCAGTGAGTGACTTTAAAAATGGCGACTAGAAATGCATTGCTTTTATGCATTTGAGATGTTTTCGTTGATGAAATGTCCCGAGACAAGCATGCTAACCGCTGACAATGATTTTGAAAACATTTTACCAGCAGCCCTTAACGACTGTGCTGGCAAGAGAATTGGACCAGCAACAACCAAAGATGCTGTAAAGAATCTAATTTCTGTATGCAGAGAGATACATTTCAGGTAAAGACAAAACCGACAGAACTTAAGCACAAGCTGTAGTTTCCACAAGTACTTGTTTGTACTTACAAATAATAAATAAATAAATAAATAAATAAATAAATAAATAAAACAGTCGTTTAACTTTCAAAAAATGTCATCACAGAATTCCAATGCCAACAAAATCGACATTATCGGAAGTTGTCTGTTGTTTTCCACAGGGCTCTATTCCAGGTCCCTTGCTGTTTTCATTATATATGCTACCGTTGGGTGATATTATCCACAGACACGGAGTAAACTTCCATTGCTATGCTGATGATACCCAGCTATATGTGTCCCTAAAGCCAGGAATTTCTTCTGACTGGGTGTTATTAGCTACTTGCGTTACAGACACCAAGCATTGGATGTGACAGAATTGTGTAATGTTCTTGTCAGATTAAACCGAGGTTATGCTAGTGGGTTCACAGAACCAACTAAAAGGAAATGTGGGATTACATGAGCTCGACCCTTGCAGTCTCCCATCAAAACTTAAACTAGAAATTAAGAGTTTGGGGGTCATCTTTGATCCTGATCTATCATTTGAGACTCAAATTAAGGATGTTACTAAAGTATCTTTTTACCATTTGAGAAATGTAGCCAAACTTAGACTAATTATTTCCTTATCTGATGCCGAGAGACTAAAGCATGCCTTGGTTTCATCTAGAATTGATATTGTAATGCACGCTGGTCTCCCAAAACGCATGGTATCCTGCTTGCAGCTTGTTCAGAATACAGCCTCTAGAATTCTGACTAAACCCAGTGCTAGTGCTCATTATGCATTCTTTGACATGTGTAACGTGTTGTCCTCTATAGCCTCTGTATTATTAGTGACCTAGCATTGATAATGCTGGTAAACATGTCAGCATTTGAAGAGAAGTGGGGGTTTCCTGGAGTTGTTGGTGAAATTGATGGTTGCCACATAGCCACATAGCCATTAAGAAATTGAAAAGGACAGTTATTTTAAAAGAAAGGGGCTCTTTCTATTTTACTGCAAGGAATTTGTGACCATGAAATGACATTAATTGATGGCAATGCAGGTTGGGCAGGGTCTGTACAGGATGCACGTGTCTTTAGAAACAGTCAAATTAGCCATGGAAAAGCAGATACTTCCTCCCAACGGGCATATTGTGGGTGAGTCGACTTATCCTGTGGAAACTCCTTCTAACTCCTTCCAGGGACCTTTCTGTTAGAGTTCTGTGTGACGCAGATGTAGATGGTTCTGGAGGTCCTGCCTCTGGTTCAGGAGATGCTGCTGCTGAAGGATGTGTTTTTGCTGCAGCAGCACTGTCTCAAACACATTACCTGGTGTTATCACAAGATTCCTACCACGTATATCCTTCATCACATCAAAACACTCCCACACTTTCTCCCCCGGTCCGATCCCAGACATGTTTCTGCTTCTGGTGAGGCGTGTGGAACTGCTCCTTATGAAGTCACAGCTAAATCATCAAGTCGACCACATAAGACATAGCGATTACTATTATTACTATTATTATTGTTGTTGTTGTTTTTCAGGGTCATTTTGATTTCTTTAGTGGGTGCTAGGGAAAATCAAAGTCTGACTGATTAACATATAGATTAGCTATGCTTGTAATTTTATTCAAATCAATAATTTTCGTTTTTACTTCATTGGTTCTTTAGAAGTTATTTTATAGAAAAGTCTGTAAACTTAAATTACTTGCACCCACCTCATTCACCTCTTTGCTTTGCCTTGACTGATTCAGGTAATCTGTATTTGCTGTTTGTATTGTATTAAAGCAGATACGACCTTTAGACTTGAGAGACTTGAGAAAAATGCTTTACACATCAGCCTACCTCACATTACCAGTGCTATTTAAAGAGAAAGGGCAAAAGAAAAGCATTGTGCCAAACCTCAAAATAGTGAATGCTACAAAAACTGGAATTGATGGGATTGGAATAGACACAGCACTGGAAATCTTCATCTGCTCAAATTTCTACATAATAGTTCACTAAAAAAAACAACCACCACAATATTCCTTAATAAGCCAGATAAATCATTTGGAGCTTGGCTGTCAAAAGACTATTAAGACTAACACTCTATTTCCCCAAACCCACGAGTGTGCATTTAGATTTCAGAAACTTTCTGACAATTGGGAAAGGGAATGAGAGGATTACAATTGAATTGTGGAGACGCTTTCCTAATGTGTGAGCACCCAAAAAACAAACACACGCACACAAAATCACTGCGATAAAAAAAATGAGTTTATGTTATCACTCATTTGAGTTAATTAGCAGTACTTAAAAGCCACTGTAAGAATAGCAGCACTTTTATTTCTATGTAATCCTTGGCTAAGTGTTCTGCTTTCCCTGTGGATTGATTCTTGAAACGGCTACCTCTACTGCTAAGTCTTAGCAACCAAACCACCCCACTTCATATTTACAGTCTAACTATAAAGGAAGCATGTTGTATGTTAGTTGACCAAGCCAAGCCAAGTGCTACACTTTATTCACACCTACTGTATGGCAATGTAATGAGACTGCAGCACACAAACATTGATCTGAAATCCTGTTGGGTCTGCCAATGGTTTCTGTGTCCAGTGCACAAACATGCACTGCCTGGCCACTTCATTAGGACATGTCAACCCGACTGGATTGGGCATCGCTCTGAATTAAAGATGCCAAACAGGCTGGCAATGTAACGTGGTTCCTGAAGCACTATGATGCTGTTGGAGCAGCACAACTGCAAACAGTCTACCAGAAAGTGGGAAAGGCAAAGACCTAACAGCATTCCAAAGAGATATGATAGTGAGGCACAATGCCACCCTGTGTGAAGGCTGAGATCAGGGCAAACACAATATCAGCCCAACCCGATATTTAATTCAGGTCTTAATCAAGTGACCAGGCAGTGGCAGTGTAATATTATTATTATTATTATTATTATTATTATTATTATTATTATTATTATTATTATTATTATTATTGTTATTTATTTCTTAGCAGACGCCTTTACCCAGGGCGACTTACAGTTGTATACAAAAAATACATATCAAGAATTACAGTACAATTAAGAGCAAGATACAAAATACAATGACTTCAGTCCTAATAAGAGCAAATACAAAACACAGTATGATTTGATATCGGGGCAGTTCAAGAGCAGATAAGTGTTGATAACTACATCAGGGTTAGATATGAGTGCAAGTGAAATACAAAATACTACAGATTGGGTTAAGTGCAGGAATAAATACAGTAAAATAGGGAGCAGATAAGTGCAAGTTAAAGTGCATTAAAGGCAGAGTGCTATATTGTCCAGAAGGGAAGAGTTGAGTTTTACAGGTGCTGTCTGAAGAGGTGAGTCTTGAGGAGGCGCCGGAAGGTGGTCAGGTACTGGGCAGTCCTGACATCTGTAGGAAGGTCATTCCACCACTGCGGGGCGATATGCTTTGTTTTATTAAAGCTGCCATTTAGAAATGAGCTGAACAACTTATAGAGAGAGAAAGAGAGATGAACTGTGTGTCCTCTTTTCCTAATGTTCCCACATTTGTGTTTTGTATTTATAGTTCCATTAGAGCAGTATCATATGCTTGAGTATTATATAATTCAATAGTCCTTGGTCCACAAGGCTGGCACTGTGCCTCAGACACATTCCCCAGTAATGGAAATGTGTGTTTTGTCGGAGTATGTACATTGCTGCAGTATGTACTGCACCAAGGTTTGAAGAGCTGACAAGATACACAAGGATGCACATATCTGATGTGTTATTAGAGATGGGGTGACCACCAAGGTCCACTGTAGCAAGTAAACGTGTCATTTGGGATTTACGAGTACAGAAAGGCACAAAGGAAAGATTTGTGGTTGACTTGGTAACTTTTTTTGGGAATCAACTAACAAGAGCTCCTGCTTACACCTCTTCTTATCACATCAGTACATTAAAGCTTTTAATGGCCCAGAAACATATATTATTTCCAACAGGCCCCACAGCTTTGATTGATAATGTGTGAGTAGGACAGGGCATTAATGCAAATGTGACCTGCGGCAGATTTTAAAAGAAACAAAGCTCACCAAAAGGAGAACATTTACTGTAAGTAAAACACTTTTTAAGGTTTAGAAACTAACTAGACAATTCCAGCAATAGCTGGTGACTTTCTTTAAGAATTGGAATAAATACCTACAAGCCTATTACTGGACACCCAGCAGGTTTTGAAATCACAATCAAGGTGTATGGGAAATGTATCACGACTTTAGAACTTTACAGAAAAGCTTTTTTTTTTTTTTAAAGGGAACAAGTCTCTGAACCAGCGAACTGCCAGCTCAGACCATCTGAGCTGAATCAGTGTACACTGACCTACTGTACTGAGCGGATGCCTGTCACACAGACCCTGTACTGTGAGACCCCTATGAACAGGGCAGTGGGCCTGAACGGGTTACAGCGATCTCAACAGAAGACTGAAAAGCTTTGAGAGAAGCACCCACACTCCAGAACCAGCAGCTGCTGTTATCTCTGCCTAACGAGATAACAGGCTGTCAGAGGCAACCTTCGTGCACAGGAAGGAATGCTTGTGGGCTGCCAGTGTGGCAAAAGCTGGGAAAAACAAAAGCAACGTTCTCACCAAAATGGAAACGTTGGAAAAACAAGATAGAATTTAGTAAAGGCATCACATTGTCTTTCTCATTTCCTACCTGGGCGTGACAGTGTAAAAGTGAAGCAGCTCACACTATCCTCCCTCCTCCCTCTTCATCCATCAAAATGCCCTCGACCCCTCTTACTCTCAGCACTCTGGCACGCTGCTGTCACTTCTTCCTCAGCAACATAAGCAGCATTTGCCCCTTCCTCACCGACTACTGCACCAGCTCCTGGTTCAGGCCCTGGTATGGTGCCACCTTGATTACTGGAACTCCCTCCTGGTCAGCCTCCCTTCCTCTGCCATCCGTCCACTCCAGCTCATCCAAAACTCTGCTGCTCACCTTGTCTTTTTCCCTTCCTCGTTTCTCCCATGCTACACTGCTGCTCCACTCTCTGCACTAGCTCCCTATCGCTGCTCGCATCCAATTCAAAACACTTGTGCTCGCCTATCGCTGTCTTGACCTTTCTGCTCCCTCCTATCTCCAGACTATAATTTCTCCCTCCGCCCCCTCCGCTCCTCCACCGCCTGCCGGCAGACTAGCTGTACCCCTCTCCGCTCCCCCGCCTCCAGAGCCCGCTCCTTCTCCACCCTCGCTCCTCAGTGGTGGAACGACCTACCCACGGATATCAGGACTACTGAGTCCCTGACCACCTTCCAGCGCCTCCTCAAGACACACCTGTTCAGACAGCATCTGTAAACCTCACAACTCTCGATTATACTGGACTATATGGCACCCAACTGTACCAGTACTTGCATCAGCTTGTACCTGCACTGAACTGCTCCATACCTTGCTGTATTCCACTACTGCTCTTAATTATATCTACTTCCTGTATCTTGTATTTGACTTTACTCTTATAGGTATCCGTGTTCATGGTTTTTGTAATTGTTCTTATTTGAAATCATTCTCATCCATTCATTGTACTTACTACATGCTCATACTGGACTTTACTCGTATAAGCAAATAGTTTTAATATAAGTTAACTGCTCTCAGTCGAACCCGCTCTTACATGGAATTATTTACTGTATTCTCTATTGTGCTCTTATTTGAATTTGATCTTTTGCTACTGATTTTATTGTACTTTACAACTGCTCTTATCTGTAATGTGAAACTGTGCAATGTGATATTCTGAAATGTGATACTTTGTACTGTGATATTTTGCAACAATTGTAAGTCCACCTGTATAAGGGCAACTGCTAAGAAATGAATAATAATAATAATAATAATAATAATAATATCCATGCTGATTTTGCTGCAGGGAGTGACTTGGATTATGTGATTTTCCATAGCATACCTTAAACCCTGTAACTGTATGTGTCTTATTAGCAGTCTGTTTGGATTATAAAATAAAGCTTGTTTTTCACGAAAGGGTCTGTGACAGTTGTTGGTTGGTTTCTATTCTTAATCGATTGTCTAAAAAACACATGCATGCAAAGCTTTGACATTCAATATCAATGTTTAAGGGGGGGGGGGGGCATTTCTTGCAGTACCTCAGTATTGCATAGTCAGCTGATAAGAGAACCACACAACGGGAATTGATCAGATTGCCTTCTTCAACAACAATAAAACACAGTCCAATGAGATACTTTGCCCCTTAAACAATCATCACTGAGTTAATATTTACCTGAGATGAAAGGTTGAGGTCACTGGCACTCTTGCAAGAGAGCAAGGTCTCTGTACCGCCCCTCAGAACTTTCTTTCTTTCTTTCTTTCTTTCCGTTTCTTGCAGGTAAGAACAATGGCAGACCTAGCGTTTTACCCAGCTGTGGCGCTCGTTTACTTTTTCTCTGTGCAGAAGGGAAGCAAGGAGAATCGTCTCCTGTTGGACAACAGTGCGTCCATCAGCGTGTTCTGCCTGTTTGTGATAGCCCAGCCTCTCTGCCTGGTCCTGGGCGGCTACACTGGGATGACAGCCTTCCTCATCATCGCACTCCTCTCCTACAACCGCCTACCCTGGCAAGAACCGCAACAGGCCAAGGAAAGGGCTGACAAGCAGAAGGAAGCGTCCCCCGATGAGAAAAAGAAGACAAACTGATGGGTACTGGAATCATTATATGGGGCTGCCGTGCTATTAAATATACTCTACTATACCAAGTGACTGGGAAGTCATGCAGTTACTCTGTAACCTGAATTTGATGACAGCAACGGTCGCCAGACAGCCAAGAACTGATTTTCTTGTTTTCAATTGTTCAGAGATTTGAATGCGTTAATAGGGAAGGGCATATATTAGCAGTGGAAATATAGGCCCAGAATGCAGATGCTTCTATGCTTACTCACTTCATGTCATGGATCCATGTGGTTCAGACCCTCTCTTCAGTTGCCTGAGGCTTTGCTTTGTTTGCACCTGATTCAATGTTTTTTTTACGGCTTCCAGGTGACGTTACCTGCTGTTCTTTTGCAGAAGGACTTTGCTGTTTTGTTAAACCCTGCTGTTTTGTAGTAAGAGTTGGGGGAGAAGTTCTTCTGATCCGGACTCAATATGGGTTGGGACACCTACAGTATCCTGGACAGTCAAGATATACTTTAATTGAACCATTTGTTGTGATGAAACCCTTGTGATGCATTGTACCATGAGTCCTAACCTCAGCCCAGCCCAGCCTTACACAGATAATCACTGGCTTACGGATTCATACCAATTAATGTGATCTGATTACGAGAACCCAATACTGTACAAGCCATTTTAATGAATTCAGTGTTAATTGAATCAAGTCTATTCGATCAATCTAAACTACAGTGCATTTAAATTACAACTGTTTAGATAATGAAAATTATATAGACATTTAGCATTGATTTTTGTATCAATTAATATAAGCATTCTACAGTATATGTATTTTGGCACCAATATAATTGCAATGTTGTAGATGTAATGCTATGCACAAGTATTGCATTTGGTGAATCAATTCCAAATGAAAAATAGTAATGCACATTTCTGTTCTTACATACCAGTAACCTCTTGTATGCAGTGTATTCACTCTGGAGTACTGAACTATATTCATGTGTAGTGAACTTGCTTGAAAAGAATAATGCAAAGATACAACCTAACCTATGTCCTAAGGTGTACTTGCAAGTGTTTTAGAAGTCATACAGTTACCATTATAAACATTTCCCACAGTAAAAGCATAGCAAAGTGTAATAAAAGCATAGTGAAACCACATTGTATGGTAAAGCTTATTAATAAACATGGCAAACCTGCATAAACTATGGGAAATGCACAGTATAACCATGGGAAAAGTATGGGAAATCTGCAAAAATACTATGCAGAAATACCACGGTAAACTCATAAGGGGCCTCCCATCGTTCAATAAAAAAAGCAGATCTCTAAAAAGCTGTCCCAAAAGGATGGCTTAGCATCCCTAATGGAGAAGTCTGGAATTCAAGCACTGAAATGTTTTACAGCTACCCTTAGGCCCTAGTCAGGGATATGAAAGGATTACCCTCTCAGCTTGTAATTTGATGTTTCATAAACAAGGGACGACAAATGTTAAAACAGTAAATTCTGAAGCTCCAGTAATTAACTAATTTAATCCGGCTATGAACATACACACTAGGGAGGTGGATGGTTTCAAAGTGTATTATTAAGCATGAATCCCTGCCTGGCGTGGAGGTAAAGCATTGCAATACTGCCTGGTACAGAATTACACAAGCCAAGTTCGGAATGCCTGCAGGATGACACTGCCGTGGTGCAAGTAGATATATTAGGCAATTTAAAAAGGGCTATGGAAATGAATTGCAATGAATAAAATGGCTAGTAGCTGCTTGTCTTACTGATTTCAAAGCTGTTTGTCTCTTCAAAATATATATTCTGCGCAAAATTGTGCCTCCCCTTCCTTGAAACTCTCCAGACCACACAAGCAGGCTGTTTTTGCCGTATACAATGGCACAGTCTGGCTGTAGAAAATGAAGAGGAGAGATGTGTTTCTTTGTTTTCAATTTAAACAATAAGGCGTGTATGTGAGCTACAGCACATGCAGTCTAACAACCTCCCCAGGGTATGTTCGCAGAGATGTATTATCTGTGGTTAAACCAATTTAAAAATGAATAATAATAAATAAACACCACTTTTAGAGCAGCAGCCAAACAGAAAACACTTCAATCAGACTCTCAATATTCCAGAGCTTAGACTCTGCTGTACATTCTCAGGTGAGAGTTTTCCCTTAGTGTAGAGGAAACCTCTCCATTCTAAAACAATGGAGTTGAAAAGGCTGACAGGAGCACGGAGGTGTTGTGCAGGTTAAGATGCTGCTACACTCAAAGCCTCGATTTCACATTGTTTGAAAGGTTCATCTTGTCTGTCATGTTTGGCGGAGTCCCTGTAAAGACATCACCTACAGTGGCATACCCAGCCACTTCCTGTCTGTCTGTAGGTCATTTCTGTACTGTCCAAACACGGACGCCTCAAAATCTAATTTTGTGAGCAGGTAGTTTATATTATTTTGTGAAACATGTAGAAATAAGGCAGCCACGACATATTTGCTAGTTGAAGCCTGCTAGGTGTCACCCTAAACACTTTACAGCACAGTACATTCAAGTTCTTCAGCCCTGAATCCTGTAGCAATAAGCAGAACACACTTCTGTTAACTCAAGATGTTTGCTTTATTTCACATCAGCAACAATGAACACTGAAAAAGGTTTCACATTTTCATTTTTCCTTCTTTTTTAAATAGAGCTTTTTTACAATATTTACAGCTGTGTATGTTAAAGGACAGTATAAGACATTCTGTCACACGCACACATAAAAAAAAAAACCTTTACAAACATTTACATTCCTAAAATAATTCTGTGCAATAAAAGACCTTTGACCCTGTTACTGAGACCAGTACACAGCACTTAATCTGTTTTACAAGTCAAACCAGGGTGCCACTACATTAAAGAACAGTCTCTGTAGAGTGAAGGCCTGGGGCTAAATCAAACCGACAGCGGTGCCATAATAAATAAAGAATAGCGCCATAAACTGTGCTTTCATTCAGGCTCGATTGCTTTTTAATACGTCAATGTTACTGCAATAGCAGGACAGCAGCTATTAAAACCAGTGATTTCTCTAAACAAAGCTGGTAAAGAAAAGGTGTATTAATATGCCAGAGTAAAATGTTACTGTCATTTAAAAGTACGAAAGAAAAACAACAGCTGCCTTCCCTATTCTAAACGTTTGCGTCTCTCCTTGCTTATTACTCTGCTGAATCCCCTTGTTTTTATGGGATAGTTTAGAAGCAGGGGTCAACAGAGAGCAAAGGTCACAAGATCACATGGTTTCTCAAAACCAGGAAGCAGAAAAGCATGGAAACGAATGACAAGAAACATCATAGAAAGGTAAAGGGTTACACAAAGAAAAGAGAGTGCTGTAGCGGTATGTCCCTTAAGTACATTTACAACCAGTTAATATTTCAAACTGATCTGGAGTACAGTTACAAGCTTGAAAAATCAGGCCCTTTCAGGTGTAAAAAGTTACATCATCATCTCCTCTAGACATTTACTAGAGCAACATCCTCATTTGGAAACACATCTAAAATCGAACATGCACTACAGGGATTGGAGCATGATAGCAGGTATAAGTGCAGAAAAGCACACAGTCAGTTTCTAAACTTCACGTCAAACCCTTTGGGCAACGGCACAGTTCAGCTGTGAAACACACACACACACACACGCACGCAAGCATGCACACACACTTCAATGCTGAGGTCCCTTGTTTGTACTGGCCACTGTCAAGCCCTGTCTCATGCGTCTTTCACTATAGCAAGAGAACTCACACCTTTCTATTAAAGTATAGCAAAGACTCCATGTATAGATACAGGAGTGGCATTAACACACACATCCACAGCTCTTATACCTACATATAGGTTATAAGTTGTTAGGTTAGGGAAGCTACTGGCTCCCTCTACAGTACTGGCTGATAACTGGCTCACTAAACAAACACAAAAATACTGAAATAAGAATTCAAGTCATTTAGAGTAAATGCTGCATTTGCCGGCATGTCTTTCAAGTTTTTATTATAATTATTATTATTTAGTATTTTGACTAAGCACCCACACATATGTATTGGCACTGCTGTTGAGTAGGCATTAAGGTAAGAGAACAGCTGTTTGTGACAATGGCTCTGCCCCGCAGCAGTGTGAATGCTCTCCTGGCGTCCTGCTGGCGATTCTAGATCTTAACGGTGCCACTCAATAGAGATCAATGAATTGTCGGAGCTCACTTGTCATTTACCCCCCACCCCCCTTCATCGATCACTTTACTGTAGCAACATAAAGCACCCGACTCTCTTTCAACACAGAACAGTGTAGATATTATATAGATTTACCTTCCAGAAATTCAGTTCACTAGTCACAAACACACACTGCAAGTCAGTGGATTGTTTTAACTGAAAATCCTGACTTTTTAGTCACATGTTTTTGTCAATTCCCAGGCAGTCTCTACTGACCTTTGAGACACTGGGAACCAATAAAGTACACGAAGCTTGGTAACATGCGACTCAAAATGTGCAGTAAAATTGCTGCGGGTATTCGTTACGCATTCCATTTAAATATCATATGGAATTCATCTTTTTTCAATGTTTGCACAGCTTATCTGCAGCGCTGGTTGTATGATAAAGCTACACTTATTGAATCTAACTGGCCTGTGTTCTCTACTGCAATCTGTTTAACAGGCATTGTATTCAATATGTTAAATATTTATTTTGAGTTGAAGAACTATCTGGCCCAGGGGGAGGCAACCTTTGTAATTCCAGCCCAGGTCTTTGTTCCAACCATGTATTAATTCATAAACTGAAGCAATAAAACCCAACCATTTCATTCAGCCTGTTAAAACTGGAATGGAACACCAATTCAGGACCGGAGTTGCATACCTCTGACCTAGCCAATGAGTTTAGTTCATGTGGCAGATAATGTGTTACACCAGTGTGTTACTAAGAACAAAAATTTCAAGTTTGAGGAGGATCAGTACCTTATGGTTCATTGTCTGCTTGAGGCAGCTAAAATAAAAAATGAAATTGCCACCTGGACAGGGTTTGTATTGTATTTCCAGAGTTAAATGTGAATGGTGAAGGCCTTTAGGCGTTGCAGCTTTAAAGGGGACCTGTACCCAAAAATAACAAAGCTCTCTTTGTGCTCCTCACATCCAATAAATGATTCTTGCTGCACCGATTTGGTCAACAAATCGTGCGTTTAGCGATGTTTTCAATTGCCCACTTTCTGGGCTATGTAACACTTGAGGGAGCTGACCTATTGGAGCCTTTCAGACAGCGACGTGACGTCAAGTCGTTGATTTCCCTGATAGGCCAAAAGTTGGGCGCATGGGTTTATGGGATACAGCGGTGAAAACCCATAGCGTGCGACATGGGGAGTGCAAAACTTTCAGGTGCTTGAATAATAAGCATAAAAACAAGACGAAAAAGTTATTTTGAGTGCCAACGCCTATTAATTCAGAACGGGCAATCATAGCAAAAAAATAATTTGAGAACAGGGCATACACTGAAATTCTTTCGTGTTAGGACTTGAACCTGAATGCTATGAAATGCTATGGAGTGTCTGGGGTAAAAACCCAATGCGATGCCAACAATAACTGCCCACAAGAAGAAACGTCACACAGCAAAGGCCGGCATCACCATTTAGCGAGACAAAATCATCAAAAGGTAGGTCATTGTATATAACTCAATTGTATTTATTAACATTAAGGAATAAACTACATCAAAGTGGGTAAGATAAATGACGAGACCAAAGGTCAACGTCACAAGCAGAAGCCTGAGATACTAGCATTTCAGGATTTTTATTGCACACTTTGATGTACTTTATTTGTTATCAGTTGTAGCAGTTTACAAAAGCTTGAAAAAGTACAACACTTGTATGAATTCTAGAAAAAAAGAGAAGTATTCAGCTTTCTCTTTATTATCGTTTTACAGTTTGGAATTTGTTAAACTTCAGTTTTTCACTGTTTTCACGTGTGTGTGTGTGTCGCAGGCTCGCAGTGCTGTTTTTATGTGTGTGTGTGTCGCAGGCTCGCAGTGCTGTTTTCACGTGTGTGTGTGTGTAGCAGGCTCGCAGTGCTGTTTTCACGTGTGTGTGTCGCAGGCTCGCAGTGCTGTTTTCATGTGTGTGTGTGTGTGTCGCAGGCTCGCAGTGCTGTTTTCACGTGTGTGTGTGTGTAGCAGGCTCGCAAAGTGCTGTTTTCATGTGTGTGTGTGTGTGTCGCAGGCTCGCAGTGCTGTTTTCACGTGTGTGTGTAGCAGGCTCGCAGTGCTGTTTTCACGTGTGTGTGTGTGTCGCAGGCTCGCAGTGCTGTTTTCACGTGTGTGTGTGTGTAGCAGGCTTGCAGTGCTGTTTTCACGTGTGTGTGTGTGTAGCAGGCTCGCAGTGCTGTTTTCACGTGTGTGTGTGTGTCGCAGGCTCGCAGTGCTGTTTTCACGTGTGTGTGTGTGTCGCAGGCTCGCAGTGCTGTTTTCATGTGTGTGTGTGTCGCAGGCTCGCAGTGATGTTTTCACGTGTGTGTGTGTGTAGCAGGCTTGCAGTGCTGTTTTCACGTGTGTGTGTGTAGCAGGCTCGCAATGCTGTTTTCACGTGTGTGTAGTGGCTCGCAGTGCTGTTTTCACGTGTGTGTGTGTTGCAGGCTTGCAGTGCTGTTTTCACGTGTGTGTGTAGCAGGCTTGCAGTGCTGTTTTCATGTATGTGTGTCACAGGCTCGCAGTGCTGTTTTCACGTGTGTGTGTGTCGCAGACTCGCAGTGCTGTTTTCACGTGTGTGTGTCACAGGCTCGCAGTGCTGTTTTCACGTGTGTGTGTGTGTAGTGGCTCGCAGTGCTGTTTTCACGTGTGTGTGTCGCAGGCTCGCAGTGCTGTTTTCACGTGTGTGTGTAGCAGGCTCGCAGTGCTGTTTTCATGTGTGTGTGTCACAGGCTCGCAGTGCTGTTTTCACGTGTGTGTGTGTAGCAGGCTCGCAATGCTGTTTTCACGTGTGTGTAGTGGCTCGCAGTGCTGTTTTCACGTGTGTGTGTCGCAGGCTCGCAGTGCTGTTTTCACGTGTGTGTGTAGCAGGCTCTCAATGCAGTTTTCTCTGTTCTCACTACTTTCTCTTAGAAATGATCATTTTCTCTGCTGTAATTTTACTCTGGCTGGAGTGATATTATTGCTCGGTAGTGTCTGTTGTACTGAAACGAGTGTTTGTTGTAATTTTTTACTAAGTACAATTCCTGTATTTTTAGGTTGAAACTGCCTGTTTGTGTGTTTCCTCCTTTCTCTTTCTGGCCGGTACCTCTCCCTTTCTCTTAGTTTCAGGATAATAAACCTATAATCTTACTAGGTAGCCTCAAGGCTGTAAATTCCGGGAGTTCTACTATAATAATAATAATAATAATAATAATAATAATAATAATAATAATAAATGTGTCTCGACCAGTTACAGTACAGAGTGCTTTGTTCTGTGTAGGCAAATCTAGAGTGATTTTACTTTAGATGTGCATGGTATGGAGGTTTTGTATAAAAATAATTGACACATTTACTACAAGTGCATGAAGTATGTGGAGCCTTCTTGGTTCAGTTGTCTCAGATTAGGCTGGTTGCAGACTCCTTGTTATCCATGTCTGAATATTCACGATCACTGCCTGACAAAGTTAAACTGGGGTAGTCGGACCACAACGCTTCATATAAGTACCCTTCTATTGGACTATTTTTCATCCATAATCAATTGGATAAATGTTGTCGCAATTAACTGTGTTAGCTGCAGCTGTAGACTACCAGTGTTCTGAAATAGGGACATCAACGACCAAACGTCATATCCCGTGCGCCTATGAGAGCCCCAATACAGAGAAGCTGAACGTTGTCTTATTGCTTTTATATCATACATTGGCCAAGCAGGTGGTTCACATTGTGTCAGAAGTTTTCAGCCACATGTTTTCTATTGAAATGATTCTATATTCACAGCCACTACAGGTACCCTTTAATATACAATGTTTGTAGGCACCAAAAGGTCAGGTGAAGCTGATTTCAAAATGACAGCTCATTGAAGTGTACCATGGCAACAATCCAGTGACCACAAGCATGTCTATTAGTTTAGTCTTCTGTGCCCCCTTCAAAAAGAAAGACACATTCCTTCCATTCCCTTAAGGGGTGTTCAGCTGGAGAGGCACAATCGTCATTCCTCTTTGAAACCTGCCTGCCTTCCGCCCCAGGATTAAATAATAATTATAAACCAGGAGCTGCTACAGGGGTCCTTGGGGAGGACACTATGTGAGCTCAACAGGCAGACTAAAAGCTTGCAAAAAAACCCTATTTGAAAGTATGTTTTGGGACACTGTCCCTTTAAGAGTAGGATCACACAAAACCCAGACTTCCTGTTACTATTGAAACAGCCCTTTTATCTATTCTATGAAGCCAGCATGGGCACCTTTAAAGCATACAGATTCTTCTAAAAGGATTTCCTCTTCTCAGTGTGAGTGTCTTTGCCTCTGAAAGAATGTCCGTCTGCATTTTTGACCACTGTTCAAGATGCATCCAAGAAAAGACACTCTTAGGTTGGCACTGATGCATTCCGAAGGCAGTATTAACCTCCTCCTGCTGCAAGGTGGACGGGCACTCACAGCAGGCACACTGTCCTGTAAACCAGACACACAGCTTCACAATCTAATTGAAGCTTTCCTCACCATTACAGCGCAAGCGCCAAGCCCCCTCCCCTCACCCTGTCCGCTTGTTTGTACTCCAGAGGCAACAGGATGGGCCTTGCAACATCAAAAGCAGCAATGTTCAGTTTCAAGTAGTTGATTGATCAAAGTGCCGCTGTGGGAAGCAAGATGAGATGGATACTGCACCCTGCTGGAGCTGCACAGAAAGTCTGTGTCCCGGTGAGTCCTGCACTCCTCCACCACAGGAGCAAATCAGCTAACCTTCCCGACTCTCGCACGCCAGATCTTCACGCTCAGATCACTAGAAAAGAAAAAGGAAAAGGAAAAGGGGAGAGAGAGAGAGAATCCCATTCGCCAGTCAGCCAGTGATTTGAGGAGCACCTGTACATAAAACTCCTAATGAGAAAGGGTCCCTTAGAATCCATTTATAAAACCTGTTATAAATTCACCATTGAGGGTTCTGACGATTATTACAAGGAAAATCAGTACAGTGTGTGTGCATGCAGTACAGTGTACATGAATGACAGCATTCAGAACTCATCAGTGCATGCTCCTGTCGACCCCATCGGCTTGGGGTTAAATGACATTTTTAGAACCCCAAAATCTTCTCGTGTTCGGCCTGGGTTTGCCTTGTAAACGACCTCCATCATGATGCAGAAGATTCACTTTAACTATCCGCTTAGTATTTTTGAAATGTAAATAAATAAAGACATTTATCAAAATAGTTGGGGCTACACAACTAGGACTACCCTGGAGAATAACTCCAACTAGTCTATCTTTTACATGAAGAGATAAAACTAAATAAACGTGGTCTATGAGTAGAATTGTACAGTTATTTTTTTTTTACGTGATTGAGTGTTTAAAGCCGAGGATGAACATACGCTAAATACAGTACAGTACATTCCTTTCTTAAAGTTAGCTTTCAATTCTCCTAACATCAGGACCATCTTCTGTTTCTCACAATATTAATAAATAAATACATAAATAAGAAGGTTTGTAATTTTATTTAAAAGTATAGGCATGCATTGTATTTATTACCGCATTAATGGTTTTGGGTTTGCTTTTTTTATTTCCAAAGTAGCCTAGTTTGACATATTTGGGGCTACCTGGAGAATAATTCAAAGTAGTCTCACTTTGACATGAAGGTACTGTCGGATCTTTTAGTATCGGACGTTCTTCTTCAGATTGGCTTCGGGTAAAGTGAATTTTCTGCATCGTGGTGGGGTCATTTGCAACACAACTCCAAGCCAAACACAACAAGATTTTGGTGTTCCCGAAAGGGTCGTATTTCAGCTTGGGGTCTTAACACACACACACACACACACACACACACACACATATATATACATATATATATATATATATATATATATATATATATATATATATATATATATATATATATATATATATATATATATATATATATATATATATATATATATATATATATATATATATATATATATATATATATATATATATATATATCTATTTCAATCATTATAAAAAAAGAAGTAACAATGAAGGATTCTGAACCAATACTGTTGACCTGTCATAATTATCATCTTTCAAATAAAATAAAATTAAATTAAAATATATTTCATGGTAAAATATAAACTAGCCCAGGTCCCGGCTGGATTTGTCGTTAGTGAGCTCCAGGGTAAAGAGGCATGCAGAGAGAGGGGGACTGTACCGCAGAGCAGAGAAGCAGGGACAGAGGAGGAGGAGGCGGCTCAGGGCAGGGTCGTAGCCCGTGCCTTGATGGCTAGGACCCGGCGAGGGAGGCAGGGAGTGAGGCCAGGAACATAATTCCATAACTTTACCCGACAGTCACTGGAGCACCGAGAGAGAGAGAGGACAAGAGAGAGAGAGCGAGCGAGAGAGAGAGAAAGAGAGACAGACAGAGAGAGAGAGAGACAGAGACAGAGCAAGAGAGCGAGGGAGAGAGAAAGACAGGTTAGTAGAGGAAACTAGAAAGACTCTGGAACCTGAAAACCACAGACAGCTTCCCGGCACAGGGTGCTCAGCCTCAAAGCCACAGGAGGATGCACTTCTATGCTGAGGTGCCACAACGGCAGGTTAAAAGTCAGAAGTAAAAGCGAGATTTAAAAGAAATCTCAAAACCTGGTGTCACATTAGCACAAGGGGGCTTCTTTGCAAAAATGTTCTTGCTTTTAATCAGCTCTACAGGTTCACTAATCCGGTATTAGATTTGAAACATTTAGATGAATCTGGGGGAGGGGATTCAGCAGTGGTATTAAAGGATGAAGGTAATTAGAGAATCTAGATACAGTCAAAAACAGTTTCTGGAGTCTAATTGGTTTCTCCTGCCCCCATCGTGGTAGCACCACTGCAGATCAGAGATCTGGTTAAACAAGTGCAGTAGAGGCCTATGCTAAACACGTTCAGTCTGAAACCACAACTGATTTCCTCCCATTTTCATTCTCATTCATTCAAGTTGTTAGCTTTTGATGGTTTTCCCAAGTGTTCAAGTCTCCACTTCCGATCTGAATGTGCTCTGATGAGATCTGGGGGCTGAAGAGTTTGCAAGACTGTCAGGACTGGTTTACAGAATTATACTTAGGGGTGTGTTGAATTGTGAGGTTGCTGCAAATTTAGTGTTAAGTATACGGCTCCAAGCCGACAGAATAGTATAAATTGGCAATCAATGTTTTAGAACGCCAACCGTTCTAAGCGCCAGCCAGTCTAAGGGCCACACATCCAAGGGCAGTCTGAGCTGTGGCAGTCAGAGCGAGGGCAGTATCTACTAGAGGCCTCATTCCTACCTTGACACCAAACGTCTGGATCCCCTGGACAAAGCGGGCTCACTCGTTCTCCACTCCCAGAAGGAACACTGGTAAGTACCTGCTGCACATACCCTTATTCTCCTCCTACGCTGCCTGCTACAAACTTAAAAATCTCTTCTTTCAATTGTCGCTCTCTGACTAACAAATCTCTGCTTCTCAGCGAGCTTATAACCGATACCAATCTTCTCTGTCTAGCTGAAACCTGGCACTCTGTAGATGACATGCACTCGCTGCATCTAGCCACACCAAAGGACTATTCCCTCTTTGACAAACCTCGCCTCACTGGCCGAGGCAGGGGCACTGCTGTTATTGCAAATTTTGTGCTCGCTTCCTCAATTCTTTCTTTGCCAGCCTTTTCTTCATTTGAGCATCTAGCCATCAAGCTCCCCTCTCCCATGTCCCTCACCCTTGCTATTATCTACTGTCCACCTAAGAACAACTCTGCTTTTATTGCAGAGTTTTCAGAATTCCTCTCCCTCGTCTGCACTTCTACTGACACAATCCTACTCCTAGGTGACTTCAACATTCATGTTGACTTGCCTTCCTCCCCTCTAGTGACCGACTTCAAACACGATTCTAGACTGTCTTGGACTTTCTCAATCTGTCAACGTCCCCACTCACACCCAAGGACACACCCTGGATCTGCTCATCCCCAGGGGCCTTGATGTCTCCAATCTCTCTGTCTCAGATATCTCTCTCTCTGACTATTTCTTAATCACTGCTAATATTAATCTCCCTGCGCCTTCCTCCGCTACTTCCACTGTTGTCTCCTTCCGTCCCAAGAATCTGCTGAATCCTCTGAAACCCTCAGAATGTGTCTCTGCATCCTGGTACTCTTCAGTCCTCAGTTGATGATGTGGTGACCCTCTACAACGCCACCCTTACTCATATCATCGACACCGTTGCCCCACTTACAACCAGAACCATCAAGAAAGATCGAAACTGCCCATGGTACACCCTCGAACTCCGAGTGCTTAAGTCTGCCTGCTGCACGCTTGAGCACAGGTGGAGGTCGTCTGGACTAATGGTTCACAGAGAGATCTGGACCGACAATCTCGCGAGCTACAGGCGTGCGCTTGCCACAGCCAGGGTGAAATACTTCTCTGAAATCATAACTATGGGACACGGTAAAACCAGTGTTCTCTTTAAAACCATTGACCAAATCCTACATCCATCCACCAACAAATCCAACTCCCGTCCATCCTCCTCTCTTACCTGTCATGATTTCTCCTCTTTCTTTCGGAACAAAATCGACAACATCTATAATACGCTCTCCCACCACAAACCCAGTCTACTACTTGACCACCTTGACGCTCCTCCGGTTGTCCCTCCTGCCCTCTCCTCCTACTTTCCTCTCTCCATTGCTGATGTTTCTGGCTTACTGTTGAAATCAACTACTGCCACATGCCCCCTGGACCCCTGGCCAACTAACCTTGTCCGTCTCTGTGCTTCTGATCTTGCTCCCTCCATTATGCACACTCTCAACCTGTCCCTGGATTCAGGCTCAGTTCCTGCTGCCCTTAAGCTTGCCCGAGTTACGCCAGTACTCAGAAAACCCTCCCTTGATCCGGCTAACTTATCTAATTTCCGTCCCATTTCCAATCTCCCTTTGCTCTCAAAAACTCTCGAAAGGGCTCTAGCCAGTCAGCTGACGAAACATCTCGCAGACAACAATTTGCTTGAATCTCTACAGTCTGGTTTCTGGCGCATCACAGTACTGAAACTGTTCTGCTCCGGATTGTGAACGATCTCCTGCTCAATGCTAATGCTGGTGCTCCCTCTGTGCTTGTCCTCCTTGACATAACAGCCGCTTTTGACACCATAGATCATGGCATTCTTCTTAACCGCCTTCAGAAGTATGCTGGGATCTCTGGAACCTGTCTCTCCTGGATGTCCTCTTACCTATCCAGACACATGCAGTCTGTTTTCTATACTGGATGCAGTGATGTCGCAAACGCAGTCACTTGTGGTGTCCCCCAAGGATCTGTTCTTGGGCCCCTTCTCTTCAATATCTACATGCTTCCCTTGGGTCACCTCATCCGCCAACACAGCCTCACGTTTCACTCCTATGCTGACGACACCCAGCTCTGCTTAAAACTCGACACTGGAAGCCCCTCTGCCATGGTCCGGCTCTCGGCTTGCATTCAAGACATTGAGGCCTGGATGCCTGCCAATTTTCTTCAGCTGAACACTAGCAAATCTGAACTCCTTCTAGTAGGATCTAAAACTCAACTTAAGAATCTCAATATAGCTGCCCTGAACCTCGGAAACTGCCTGCTGCTGCCTTCCCCCACAGTACGAAACTTGGTGTAATTCTTGACAGCATCCTCTCCTTTGATGCCCACATCTCCTCCATGGTCAAATCTTCCCTCTACCATCTTCAAAACATCTCCAAGGACCGTCCCTACCTTTCCCTCCCGAATGCGGAGATACTTTGTCATGCATTTGTCTCCTCTTGACTCAACTACTGCAACTCTCTTTATGGTGGTCTCCTGGCTCGCACCATAAAATGACTGTAGCTAGTTCAGAATGCCGCTGCCAGGATCCTTACCAGATATAAAAAAACGTGATCACATCACCCCCCATCTTGCCCAGCTGCACTAGCTACCTGTAAAGTTCAGGATTATTTTCAAAACTCTCCTGCTCACTGTGACAGAGATCGAATGATGCTTGGTGTTAGATCTCCCTCCCAACCTGTGAGGGCACTAGGTAAAGGGAACAGAGTACCCTGACTAAAAGGCGTGACAATTTATTCCCGTGGGTAGGTGGAAGTCGGCCGGCTAGAAAAAGGGCAGAGCTACGGTACCCAAACTCAATGACCCGGACTGGAAACGGTGTGGCATCCGCGGATTGGAGAAGCGGATGCGCTCGTTAACCAAGGGGTCATGAGGGAGGATATAAAATAGGATCGTAGCAAAGTAATCTGTTCCTTGGTAAATGGTTAGATATAACCTACAAGGAGCCTGTGTGTATTGTGCTGAAGTTATGTCCTGTCTGTGCTAGTGTCTGTTGTAACTGCCTGTTTGTTATTTTAGACTACTAAACATGATCCGGAGCTCTTGCTATTCAGCCAGCATCAAACCAGCTCTTCCCTTTGTTCACGGAGAAATGCACCACAAGCACCAATCACTCACTGTTATCTGTGTTTGTGTTTTGTGTTTTGTGTGGGTGTAGTAAACTGGACTTTTGGTTGCGGGTCAAACCCGGGGATTACAAATACCGAGTGATACATGCCGCTGTATCACTCCATCATTATTATTTACAGCCTTAAGGCTCTTGACATTGTTATTAATTTTGAATAAACACCCTTGCACCTGGAATCATTGTCTGTCTGTTTCTGTATCCACTCTGCACTGCACGCACCTGTAACCACTCACCACTTTGCCACATCACCTACAATGCCCTTCATCACACAGGTCCCAAGTACCTCCTCAACCTCCTGACCCGCAAGCTGAGGTCCTCCGACTCTGGACTGCTTGTTATCCCCAAGCAAAAGTGCACCACACTTGGAGAATGCTCGTTTAGCTTCATGGCTCCGACTCTTTGGAACTCTCTCCCAGCTTTGGTGCGTGATGCTCCCACCGTCGCTCGCTTTAAATCAACTCTCAAGACCCACCTGTTCTCTCTTGCTTTCCATGCTCTTTAAGCCTGACATCTGCTATTAGCTGCTGTGTTGCTGCTATTATTTCATGTATCATGCTGCTATTATGTATTATGCACTTTCCACTGTATTTAATGTATTATGCATTTTTCTTAATTTATTTTTTACTGTTTATCATGTATTATGCATTTCTCTGCATTTAAAGTATTATGGATTTTCTTGTTGTTACTGCATCTTGTAAAGCGCTTTGTGATGGTGGTCCACTATGAAAGGCACTATATAAAATAAAGATTGATTGACTGATAACTTTAGTCGGAAAATATAAAAATTAGAATAATAATTTGTGCAATGTCATGGATGCATTTACTGGGGAAAAAGAGCTCAACTTTTCTAATTGCACTTAATGCAAAAGGTGATGCTGAACTGCAGCCTGTGCTATGAAGATCTGTTGAAGTAGGGACAGAAAGTTCTGCAACGAAGCAGCACTGTTTCTACAGAAGCCATCAGATCTCTGCAGATAAAAGAGTTCGATGTGTCATCCTAATTCTACTGTAGCTACCGGCGCCTTTCGTTTTATGGCAGTTTTGCACTATGTATTATTAATGGATTCTGGGACTAGGGCAGGCAGATGAAAGCTGTGAGAACAGTAATGATATACCTGAGAGGGAGACGTATTCCCTTCCAAACAGCTATTCCCACACCTCACACAGATCAGATCAGAGAGCGGCACAGCTTCTGGTATTTATTACTGACAACTCCATCGAAGCTGCTTCTTTCAGTTGGAACCTAGTTTCCAGTTTCGAGATCAATAATTACATTTCACTTGGGAAATAATTGTCTTTGTTTTTGGTTATGAATAGAAAATCTGAAATCATGTAAGAAGACATGCTGTGTGTCTCTGGAGGGTCTCAGGACGGTGTCTCTTTATTAGGCTCAATGGGCTCTACTTCTATAGTTAAAACAGCAGCAGAAATAAATACTGACACTCCCCTTGCCCCCCACCTCCCAAAGGATGACGCCATCCGTACTAATGACAATAACAAAACAGTGCATTGAGGCACAAGTGAGAGAAGGCTTAGGAAATGTTAGTTGCAGTATTAAAATCTGCCAAGGTTTAGATCATTAACATAGATAAAAGGGGACCCCCTCTCTCTCCCTCCCCCTCTCCCTCCTCCGTACCTGGACGCAGTGAAGATCTGCTTGGAGTTGGTACAGATGGCGTTGATGGGGCTGTCATGCCCTTTGATCTCTCCGATGGGGGTGAAGTTGTCCACGTTCCACACCTTGAGCATGCCTCCTCGGCAGCCACTGAGCAGCATGGGCCGGCCAGGCACGTACGCCAGGGCACTCACCCAGTCCTTGTGGGCGTTTGGGATTTGCTATGCAAAAAAAAAACACAAACTTCTAAAAACCTGATTGTCACCAAGGATAGGGGGTAAGGTTAGGGTAGGGCTGCAGTAAAGGTGAGGGTTAGGGCAGGGTCTAATGTGATTTTTGCTTAGAGTGGAATATTGTATTTTTGCTAATGTATGTTTTATAAGTTTATTTTAATGCTGGTCTATATTTGAGTGCACACACATCATTAATGGGGTTTGCAGACCTCAACGCGAGCACCCCCCTCGCTCTCACCAACACAGAACTCTAATGAATAAAAACAGTATTTTTGAATCACAAGGAATGCATTGATGCAAGGTGCCTGGAGCGCAATCCTCAGAGATGTGCTACACTCAGACTTGTTGCTTCCAGGTCATTACTGACAGACAGCTTTTGACAACACTGGTGGGCACAGCCAGTGAGCTGCCACGCTTCAAAACACAGTGTTGCAAGAAGCCCTTTCAGAATGCTAGCTGCAGTCTTCAACACAGCACCCGGACATGCAAAATACCCAAAGCACAAAACTGACAGAAAGACAAAATGAAATTTCAGAGAGGAATCTAAGTGCCGCTGTTCTGATCAACTGAACTGAATAAGATCCCTTATTCTATATATAGGCTGCCATTCAAAAGCTATTACCAATACAATTACACTGCACAAACAGTGCAGAAATAAATAAATGCCAAAATATATATTGAGGTTTGACTCAATTACTGTCAACAGCATCTTGCCTTTGGTTTGTTTTTAATAGCTCTCTGTGTCAATCAAATCATTCTCTGCACTCTGTTCCAGTCACCAGGGACATCGTTACTGGGGTACCCACATTTCATACAGTGTATACAGTGTGTAACAGCACAGGCAGTGTCTCTGTGATTGTGTAACAGCACAGGCAGTGTCTCTGTGAGTGTGTGTATAGTATATAGTATATATATAGTGTATATATAGTATAGGTATGTCTATGTATTGTGTAACAGCACAGGCAGTGTCTCTGTGACCTTGTGCAACAGCACAGGCAGTGTTTCTGAAAATGAGTATTGTGTCAACAACATCCTAATGTAGAGACAATCCAGTGATTGTGTAACAGCACAGGCAGTGTCTCTGTGATTGTGTAACAGCACAGGCAGTGTCTCTGTGAGTGTTGTGTAACAGCACAGGCAGTGTCTCTGTGAGTGTTGTGTAACAGCACAGGCAGTGTCTCTGTGAGTGTTGTGTAACAGCACAGGCAGTGTCTCTGTGATTGTGTAACAGCACAGGCAGTGTCTCTGTGATTGTGTAACAGCACAGGCAGTGTCTCTGTGATTGTGTAACAGCACAGGCAGTGTCTCTGTGATTGTGTAACAGCACAGGCAGTGTCTCTATGATTGCACTAGGCTGTGGTGCCGTTTAGCCTCCGGAGATCAAACCCCCCGTACCTGTAGGAGCTCCTGCTGCTCCAGATCCCATTTCTTAATCCCGTTGTCTCTGGACCCGCTGAACAGGATGTCCCCCTGGATCGCCAGGCACTCAATGCCATCGTAGTGGGGGGGCTCGAAGTTATGAGTGGGGCCCACGTTCCCCACCGTCCCCTCAGCGTTATCAAACATCTGCAACGAGAGCGACAATGACTGTTATTCTGACATCCAGATTTTACAAAATAAACAAAACAAAAAAAGACAACTACAGAAAGTGTGCACTGTATATTTCTTACAAGGGTTCAAAAGTGTGCCCGGTTTTCATTTCGTGTTGGAACATTAAGACTTTTTAAGTTTTGTATTTTATGCTAAAGTGCTATTTGCACCATTACAATAACAATGTGCAATGTTACAAAACTAGTCAAAAGAAACCGGGCACACACATGTAACCCTCCCATAAAGTCCAGACCAATAGTGTTCACTGCACCTTGACATAATGGTCCTTGGATCCTGTGATGACCTGGTCATGGTTGCCAACTGTCTGGCCCACAGTCAAGCACATCACAGAGCCAATGTGCCCGGTCAGCTTCCCCATCGCCTGCATCCTGCAAGAGAAACAACCAATACATATCAATATGAACAGAATATATAGAGTCAGGTATCGCAGGCAAGATCGTCTATTCATCCAATCAGGGTGTTCCGTGTTAAACGGGAGGCAGCCCCGGGGTGCTGGCTATCTGCACCCCACATCAAAAACACCTGAATCCGTTCCGCTTTGCTTAAAGACATTTCACACCTAAACAAATAGAGAGATAGCCGATATTAACCTATATGCCTGTGATGCCCGACGCATGACACTCCCTGTACTATATATCAAAAAAGAAGAACACTGTACTTGTAGAACACGTGGTGGTGAATATAAACACACAGTGTCTGTGTGCTGTATCATGCTACTTCATATAACATGTAAACTGCTGCATGGACTTCCTGAGTGATATTAAGTGGGGTCACTGATAAATGCCTGATGACTGACAGTTTGATATCAGGAGTGTTACCTGTTGAGGTCCCAGGTGCGGACAGTGTTCCCCGCAGCAGCGTAGAGCATGGACTCGGAGGGGTTGAGAGCGATCTGGTTGATCTGGAACTCGCCCTGCGCAGTGGTGACTGTTCGAGTGGTGTTACTGGCACAGGCGTCACCCGAAATGACCTGACCGGACGACCTACAACAGGAATCAGGACACACATCACATACAGGAGCCTTCAGGACACACATCACATACAGGGGCCATCAGGAATCAGGACACACATCACATACAGGAGCCTCCAGGACACACATCACATACAGGAGCCTCCAGGACACACATCACATACAGGAGCCTCCAGGACACACATCACATACAGGAGCCTCCAGGACACACATCACATACAGGAGCCTCCAGGGCACACATCACATACAGGAGCCTCCAGGACACACACCACATACAGGAGCCTCCAGGACACACATCACATACAGGAGCCTTCAGGAATCAGGACACACATCACATACAGGAGCCTTCAGGACACACATCACATACAGGAGCCTTTACTCCATACCTGGTGTTTTTATTTGTCAGTTCTGTAACTTACTGTATAATAGTTTTTTCCCCTCATTTTGAACTACATGCTTGAGAAGAAGCCCTTTTCAGCCCTCTCTCCTCAGGTTGGCACACTCACGTGAGTGTGCGCACACACTTGGCGGCGTCCCGGATGTCCCACACTTTGATGTACGAGGTGGAGACGGTGAAGACCAGGCAGGCACGGCTGCAGTACTTCACTGAGACCACATTGTTGGGGTGGCCTCTCAGAGTGATGATCTCCTGTCCCGTCACCAGGTTCCACATCTTACAGGTCCGATCTGTAGAAAACGTTATTCAGGGAAACATCACACTTGCAAAAAGACCTGGCAATAATTAGCGACCTTCTGTTCCCAATCTCTTTATTATTATTGAGATCCTCTCTGCACCAAGTAATTGAATCTTTGCATATTGAGGTTGACTTTTATTATTTCAGGTTTGAGTTCATTAAATACCGCAGCCTGCCCAGCAGCACTTGTAACCTTGACATATCACAAGATCTCGCTTTGCAGAGTTTGTGTTTCTTCTGTATGTGAATTTCTATTTCTGTACAGGATGACAGGATGCTACTGCTGTGTGAACCAGCTAACAATGGGTTTCATCGTGTGTAGATTACAGCTTCAACTGTTCAGAATCTTCATATGATTGAGAACACTGAGCACTGCACTGCAAGATAAGCTGCAGACTCATCGTGCATAATTATTGTTAATTAGGTTCATTTTCCATTTAAATTCAAGCAATTGAAGAGCAGGTGTTTGGTTTGGTGCAGATTATCACACGGACAGAGATCAAAATCAGTACACACACACACATGCTGCACAGAGGGTCCTAATAATGCTGTAATAATCACACGGTATGTGATAGTTTATCAGAATTATAACCAAATGCAATTGTAACCATCTACAAGAGGTTAGGAGTGTATGATACAAGTTTGGAGAAGTTTGATGCAAAATCAAGGTAGATGTCGTGTTCACCATGTGGAGTGGAACAGACGGAGGCACGGTTCAGCACGTGGAGCGGAACAGACGGACGCACGGTTCAGCACGTGGAGCGGAACAGACGGAGGCACGGTTCAGCATGTGGAGCGGAACAGACGGAGGCACGGTTCAGCACGTGGAGCGGAACAGACGGAGGCACGGTTCAGCACGTGGAGCGGAACAGACGGAGGCACGGTTCAGCATGTGGAGCGGAACAGACGGAGGCACGGTTCAGCACGTGGAGCGGAACAGACGGAGGCACGGTTCAGCACGTGGAGCGGAACAGACGGAGGCACGGTTCAGCACGTGGAGCGGAACAGACGGACGCACGGTTCAGCACGTGGAGCGGAACAGACGGAGGCACAGTTCAGCACGTGGAGCGGAACAGACGGACGCACGGTTCAGCACGTGGAGCGGAACAGACGGACGCACGGTTCAGCACGTGGAGCGGAACAGACGGACGCACGGTTCAGCATGTGGAGCGGAACAGACGGAGGCACGGTTCAGCACGTGGAGCGGAACAGACGGAGGCACGGTTCAGCACGTGGAGCGGAACAGACGGAGGCACGGTTCAGCACGTGGAGCGGAACAGACGGAGGCACTGTTCAGCACGTGGAGCGGAACAGACGGAGGCACGGTTCAGCATGTGGAGCGGAAGAGACGGACGCACGGTTCAGCACGTGGAGCGGAACAGACGGACGCACGGTTCAGCACGTGGAGCGGAACAGACGGACGCACGGTTCAGCACGTGGAGCGGAACAGACGGACGCACGGTTCAGCACGTGGAGCGGAACAGACGGACACACGGTTCAGCATGTGGAGCGGAACAGACGGACACACGGTTCAGCACGTGGAGCGGTAGACAGACGGAGGCACGGTTCAGCACGTGGAGCGGAACAGACGGACGCACGGTTCAGCACGTGGAGCGGAACAGACGGACACACGGTTCAGCATGTGGAGCGGAACAGACGGACACACGGTTCAGCACGTGGAGCGGTAGACAGACGGAGGCACGGTTCAGCACGTGGAGCGGAACAGAAGGACGCACGGACGCTATCAGCACATAAGGGTCCCCAGTTTTTGAATGAGGACCCCCCCAAAAACAACACAGATTCTGAGATTCTCAGTTTCAAAGATATTCTTTGAAAATGAATTTGAAGCTTGTGATTTGTTTAACAGTTTGAATAATACTGCAGGTTTCCACAGCTTCCCTCCCCTTCTAAAGGACTGACACTGCAGCCAGTCCACTGGAACAGCTTCCCTGCCCTTCTAAAGGACTGACACTGCAGCCAGTCCACTGGAACAGCTTCCCTGCCCTTCTAAAGGACTGACACTGCAGCCAGTCCACTGGAACAGCTTCCCTGCCCTTCTAAAGGACTGACACTGCAGCCAGTCCACTGGAACAGCTCCCCCCCACCCCCCTTCTAAAGGGCGAAGATGCTGGAACAGCTCACCTTTGGATCCAGTGAAGAGCAGCTCATCAGTGGCGTCCAGACACAGCACTGGTTTGGAGTGCCCCTCTGCCACTGACACACACTGTAGAGGGGCTGTCCTGGCGCCCTTGATACCCCCAACGGGATTAATGACACCCCTAGTGACACCAAAGACAATGCATTCAGTGACAGACTTCGAAAAGACAAGTACTTTCCCTTAGTGTTCACAAATCTCCCATTAAAATACTCTTTGGGCATTCAAGAGGTAGGACAAAGTTAAGTTATGCCCTAGTTTTTTTTTGTGTGTGTTTTTTTAAAACTTCCCAATGTGCATTACAAAGCCTGTTCAAAAAGCATGTATTTCTCTCCTGATAACAATTCAAACGTAGGCAATGTTCTTTCCTGACAGGCTCCCTGCACTCTGCCTTAGAGGAGAGGATGAGGGAGAGGAAAGGGAGGACACTCTTCCCAATTAAATTGCAACGAGTTCTGAAGCCGAGTCCCAGCTGACACTTCAAACACTTTCCAGAATCAATAGCTCTGGTTTAACACAGCTAAGTGCAGAGCAAGGAAGTTCTGCAACGATACACTTTCCAGATATTCTAGACAGTAATGCATTTTGAAAGGGTGTGCGGTACGTTACAGAGGGCTGAGCAGTCAGTACATTTACTCTAAAGAGAGCGCAGCTTCCTATGCAGGGACATAATCATACTGTTATGCAACACTTCCTTTGTGGCCTGACCTTAAAAGAAAACTACCCTTCACTTTTTAGATTTTTGGTCTTCATACAAATTACAGGACTCATTAAGGGAAGGCCCAGAGCAAGTTTTTTTGTAGATTGCACTGCCTTTGAAAGCAGTTTCAAAGAAGTCAATGTTTTCAGCATTCAGAGAACAGGGCTCTTACCAATGCTGCCCTCTACAGGGCACTGCTAGAACTACAACACAGTGAATACCAGGCTCTGTCAGAATCTGCCGAATGGTGCCAGAGACAAGCACTGTAGTCACATCTGCCACAGCTAGGATAGGACGTACTATATCAAACACATAGCTGTTATTTTTAGAAAGGGCGCATGTTAGTTGTGTCTCATCTTCTAGCCAAGCTCGTCTGCTTGTATAGTGTGTGATTCCCTCTCGAGTTCGCCCCAGTGGAAGCGTCATCATGTCAACAGATAGCTTCCCGAGCCTGGCTTTCTATTTACTGAGGGGAGCAAAACATGCCTGTTCTGACATAAATAGATCCCCTTTGAACAGGGTCATGTTCCAAACGAACAGAATGTATAAATAGGAAACAGACAGTGGTTTGATAAATAACGAGAAACACCTGCCATAACACTGTCAATAGGGCGTAGAGCCACCGCTGCCTCTCTTCTACTGTCTTGCCTATCATAACTGAAACAAACAGTGTACACATTCAATGGTATTTGCTTAACAAATCGGTATTGTGAAGGGCAGCCCATGTATGTAAAAGTGTGTGCTAGACATCACAGGTGTTTTTTGTCAAACTGCCGTATGTAGCGTACTGCAGGTGTTTCCATTCTCCTTCAACACCCCAAACCAAATACTGGTTTCACAATAAAAAAATGTACAGAAAATAAAGTTTCCAAATTTCCAAAAACTGAAAAGTATAACAGCTACATGCAGATCAGCCAAATCAAAATAATCCAGACAGACGAAAAAAAAGATCATAAAATACCCAACCCCAAAACAAAAGTACAAAAAAGGAGGATGTGTTCATGCAGCATGGACTCAAATCTTTCAGCAAATGTAGTTCAAGTCATTTAGCGGGGTATTCTTTTAAAAACTTGAAATGGCCGATGCTAGCATGGCGCCAATCACTTAATTCGGTCCCTGAATCGCAGTTCAATCAAAGTAGCAGAAGATAAAGGGACAAATTAAGCAATTCTGTGCACCCTGAATGAACCTTCTCAGTTTAATATTGCAAAACGGCCCTAGCAGGCTTCCATAGTGCGCTACAAAGGAGCAGCTGGCAGGACAGTAATTGAGAAAAGCTGCTGCACCGTTCAGTCTCTGGAGAAAATGAAGCATGCAGTTCAGAGCATTGCAAAGGGTTTGGAACAAGGGATTGTGAGGAGCCCGTCACTGCTGCCTGCCACAGATAAAACCAAAAGGAAACGTGTTTTACTCTTGCCAATGGGTTTAATTGACTGGGTATTGTGAAGGGACCCCTTCTAGAGGTCAGGTTTCCAGGTCATACAGAAACTAGATCAAATAAATAAATAAATAAACCATGAAGTCAAAAACAACCACTTACAAAAATGAACTGAAATGTGGCATGACCCCTCAAAACTCAGCTGAAATGTGGCATGACCCCTCAAAACTCAGTTGAAATGTGGTATGACCCCTCAAAACTCAGCTGAAATGTGGCATGACCCCTCAAAACTCAGCTGAAATGTGGTATGACCCCTCAAAACTCAGCTGAAATGTGGCATGACCCCTCAAAACTCAGCTGAAATGTGGCATGACCCCTCAAAACTCAGCTGAAATGTGGCATGACCCCTCAAAACTCAGCTGAAATGTGGCATGACCCCTCAAAACTCAGCTGAAATGTGGCATGACCCCTCAAAACTCAGCTGAAATGTGGCATGACCCCTCAAAACTCAGCTGAAATGTTTTCACCGAAGAATTATTGTAATAAAAAAGAAAGAAGTCACAATACAGTACAGTAATCCGTCGCGTATCTGACTGCACTGGCACCAGAGTAAGGGCGGAGATGTAAAAAGGTGGATAAATGAATCCTGTTTGAAATACCATTATACACAGCTGTAACAATTACTATATTCACACACTTGTACTTTTGAGATTCAGCTTTTAATAGGATGCTCCCCTAAATCCCTTGTTTAGAAAGATACAGGGTATTCATGTTGCTGAAGAGATTGATCATGGCGGATAATCGGTTAGGGCGGATATGTGACGGATTACTGTATATTAAAATAATAATAATAATAATAATAATAATAATAATAATAATAATAATAATACAACTTAAACACATAATTTAACAGAAAAAAAAATACAAGCGAGAATCTAAACTTGTGGAAAGCGCTCGAGGTCAGAGCCTTGCAGGAAGTACATCAATAGAAAGTGTTGTCACTTTTGTCATCCTGACGATTCTGAACTCTTTTCATTTGTTAACGATGAAGGTTCATTCAGCTCTCTATCGTGAGAACACACACAAAACTGGTTAAATGAAACAGAAAAGGTGAACATGCAAACAGCAAGGGCAGAGTAGCCCTGGAGAGGCAGGAACACAGGCCTGCACGGTGCAAGACAAGCCAACAGTAAGAGAAATACCTATACCTCAGCAGCTCCGAGAGAGAGGAGTCACTGTCGTCAGACCTATGGACAGAAACAGCAGCAGGGTTACAGGAGAGGAGCGGAATCCTAACACAACAGGAGGGGAGAGGGAGGGGGGAAGGTCCAGCAGAGAGGAATCCCAATACAAGGAGGGGAAGCCAATGAGGAAGTCAGGTTAACAGCAGGTATGTCAAGATTAAGGACCAGACAGACATTGAGACAGCAAGTTCTATACAACATCCCATCTCTGCTTTGTTGTGCAATAGCAATGCTGTCTGTTTCTTTAATAATCACTGCAGTAGACAGAAAGGTATACAGGCACTGTCTGTACATAGCCCTGTGAGAAGAAGCTATGAGTTCCTCCCTGGATGCACAAGGCTTACATGTCCTTTGTTGTTTTCTGCGTTGGGTCAATTCCTGTTTTTCAATTCCAATTCCTTTTTTAAATCAATTCCCAATTCAAATTCAAATTCCCTTTTAATCAATTCCAACACATCACTGGTCAAACTTGCAGTATTCTGTTAAAAGGAGCTTCTCACAGTGGCAACAAAATACTGAAAATTGAAAAACAGTAATTCACCCCAAACCTGTTCTGCAATTTGCAATTATCTTGAACAGTTGAATCAGAACCATAAACACAGAGAAAACAAAAGAAGTCATGGAAGAAGCACCAGTGTGAAGTACAGCATGCATTGGAGATTCCAGTCGGTGTGCTTTAGACACAGGAGTTTCTCTTGGCATACCGGACACAGAGAGGTTCTAATACAGTAAACGGGTGACAAAAGAAATGCGCAGAGACGAGACGGTTATGAGACGAGGAACAAACAGAAACACATCCAGACAGGCGATCTCTGACAGTATTTCAAATCTCACGCAACAAGGATCACTTCTTATCCAGCAGATTTATGAACAAGATGAGAATTCTTCAGCTCCACCAACGTATGTTCTTTCATTGTCAACAGGTACAAATGAAAGAACCACAAGCATTTAACAAGTGCATACTATAGCTTTCATTTAGCAATGCGCGGATATCACCAAACAATTCATCGTTTCTAGATTAAATCTATTACTGATCCTTTTCAATGGCACAATATGAGTCTTGCCACACAGGTTAATGATTGCAATATGCTATATGAGTATATAAGTGAATACTCTTGCAATACTCGTTTATTACTCCTATGCATTTAAAAAACAAAATCCACAAGAAAGTGATGATGGTAATAAATGCATATACAGAGGGGTTGGAAGGTCACTTCAGCATTGCTGCTGTAGAACAAAAAAACATCACTGGAGAACCAAGGCACATGCACTGCCACTGGCCTCTATTCATCAGGACCTGTCTGCCTGTCTCCCTGCCTGGACCTGGCATCACAATGGTGTGGGCCGCAGTAGCGCAAAAGTGACTTTATAACCTCAACACAGACGTGAAACTGAAATCAAGAGTGAACAAAAACAAGTGACCAGGTGATCAGAGCCCCTCGCAGCGAGGGAGGGCCTGGGGATAATGGTCAGACACATGGAGAGGGAGGGCGTGGGGACGATGGTCAGACACATGGAGAGGGAGGGCGTGGGGACGATGGTCAGACACAGGGAGAGGGAGGGCGTGGGGACTGTGTGGTCTAGTGGTTAAAGAAAAGGGCTTGTAACCAGGAGGTCCCCGGTTCAAATCCCACCTCAGCCACTGACTCATTGTGTGACCCTGAGCAAGTCACTTAGCCTCCTTGTGCTCCGTCTTTTGGGTGAGACGTAATTGTAAGTGACTCTGCAGCTGATGCATAGTTCACACACCCTAGTCTCTGTAAGTCACCTTGGATAAAGGCGTCGGCTAAATAAACAAATAATAATAATAATATCGACGATGGTCAGACACATGGAGAGGGAGGGCGTGGGGACGATGGTCAGACACATGGAGAGGGAGGGCGTGGGGACGATGGTCAGACACATAGAGAGGGAGGGCGTGGGGACGATGGTCAGACACATGGAGAGGGAGGGCGTGGGGACGATGGTCAGACACATAGAGAGGGAGGGCGTGGGGACGATGGTCAGACACATGGAGAGGGAGGGCGTGGGGACGATGGTCAGACACATAGAGAGGGAGGGCGTGGGGACGATGGTCAGACATATGGAGAGGGAGAGCGTGGGGACGATGGTCAGACACAGGGAGAGGGAGGGCATGGGGACGATGGTCAGACACAGGGAGAGGGAGGGCGTGGGGTCGATGGTCAGACACATGGAGTCAGCAGGGTCTGTGGGGACGATGGTCAGACACAGGGAGAGGGAGGGCGTGGGGACAATGGTCAGACACATGGAGAGGGAGGGCGTGGGGACGATGGTCAGACACATAGAGAGGGAGGGCGTGGGGACGATGGTCAGACACAGGGAGAGGGAGGGAGTGGGGACGATGGTCAGACATATGGAGAGGGAGGGCGTGGGGACGATGGTCAGACACAGGGAGAGGGAGGGAGTGGGGACGATGGTCAGACACATGGAGAGGGAGGGCGTGGGGTCGATGGTCAGACACATGGAGAGGGAGAGCGTGGGGACGATGGTCAGACACATGGAGAGGGAGAGCGTGGGGACGATGGTCAGACACAGGGAGAGGGAGGGCGTGGGGACGATGGTCAGACACATGGAGAGGGAGAGCGTGGGGACGATGGTCAGACACATGGAGAGGGAGGGCGTGGGGACGATGGTCAGACATATGGAGAGGGAGGGCGTGGGGACGATGGTCAGACACATGGAGTCAGCAAGGTCTGTGGGGACGATGGTCAGACACATGGAGTCAGCAGGGTCTGTGGGGACGATGGTCAGACACATGGAGTCAGCAAGGTCTGTGGGGACGATGGTCAGACACATGGAGAGGGAGGGCGTGGGGTCGATGGTCAGACACAGGGAGAGGGAGGGCGTGGGGACGATGGTCAGACATATGGAGAGGGAGGGCGTGGGGACGATGGTCAGACACATGGAGTCAGCAGGGTCTGTGGGGACGATGGTCAGACACATGGAGTCAGCAAGGTCTGTGGGGACGATGGTCAGACACATGGAGTCAGCAAGGTCTGTGGGGACGATGGTCAGACACATGGAGTCAGCAGGGTCTGTGGGGACGATGGTTGGTACTCACTTGTCCAGAGCAGAGCCCTGGCTCTGGTTACTGGTGAGACGGGAGAAGACATTCCTGTCATTGCGGGGTCTCAGAGGAGGGGAGGACGGAGGGGTGTACCCCACTTCTGGAGACCTGGCAAACAAAGAAAGCTCTTCTTTAAAATGTGTGGCACATCCCCCAAGTACTGTATAGTAGAAGCCCAAGAAGAAAATATCAGCTAAATCCAACTTTCATTTTCTTTTATACGCAAATAACATTAATGTTGCTGAATACATGTATCCCAGCCCACATCGATCACCTTATCCATGAATACAATGCCCTGCTCCCAGTTACCTGTACGGCTGCCCTCGGTCATAGGACTTTCTTCTGTTTAGTGGAGAAGTCTCGGGTCCCCTTGACTGCCTAGGACTGATATCATTCAAAAGGGTACATTTAAAAATATGTTTTATGTAATTTTATTATTATCAAGTGTGTCACAATCAGTTTGTTTCAGAGGAGAGGTTTACTTCACTATAGTTTCTGTTATTTTATCACAATCAGTTTGTTTCAGAGGAGAGGTTTACTTCACTATAGTTTCTGTTATTTTATCACAATCAGTTTGTTTCAGAGGAGAGGTTTAGTTCACTATAGTTTCTGTTATTTTATCACAATCAGTTTGTTTCAGAGGAGAGGTTTACTTCACTATAGTTTCTGTTATTTTATCACAATCAGTTTGTTTCAGAGGAGAGGTTTACTTCACTATAGTTTCTGTTATTTTATCACAATCAGTTGGTTTCAGAGGAAAGGTTTAGTTCAGTACACGTTCTGTTGTAAACGTGTCTTTCTTTGCTATGACTCAGTAAGAGGCTCTGGCGTCACTCACAAGGTGTTCCCCCGGGTTGGGAGGCTGATGGTGCGGGACACCTTGTCTCTGCTGTACGAGTCCCTGCTGGAGAAGACGACTCCGTTCTCCCGGATCTCGCTGAGAGACGCCAGGGACTTGGCCATGTTCCTGGAGGACACGTCCAGAGATGGGCCCAAGTATTCTGCAGAGACAGCTTTCATCTGGACAGACAGCTTTGGCTCAGTCTGAAACGCACAGGGACACCGTCAGGCTCTGGGCTTTCACAGAATCCACCCCTGAAGTCAGGACTCAACACCCCACAGTCGCACTGTGCCACCCTTCAGACGGTGGATGAACATTATTTTGGACTTTTAGCCTGTGCTTCTAACACTCCCTGTATAAATACATACATCCCAGAAGCAGTAGATTATTTAACTCTTGCAAAAAGAGTTAAATGCATTCCTATAATTCTGTAATAAGGCTCACAGTATCTGTGTATGTGTGTGTGTGTGTGTGTGTGTGTGTGTGTGTGTGTGTGTAACTTATATACTGTCAAACAGGATCAAGCACTTGATTACATCATCACATTCTGGTTTTTATAATATAGGTCACATTGTAAAGTTCCTACCTTTAGCTTAAAATCATCTTGGCTTGCAGACACCTTCAAGGTAAAGGACTGTGAGAAACTGAAAGAATAGAAAAGGCATTAGGGTCCCCTGCATTGCAGAGCTTAGAATCCAGACAGACTGTATGCCCTGCTGTTAAACAGACACCCACCTCCCCTCAGAAGCCTGGCTGAACTCAGACACCTCCTCGTCTGTGCTGGCGTATCCGTTTTCTGGAGAGACACACACAAACAGTCATGGAATAATTAATACAGAGTCAACACACGTGCACAATACTGTCTGGGGACGCATCACATATTTATAACCACTAGATGGCAGTGTTTCCAACTTGTTATGTCACATGGCAGCTACAGTACCATAGGTAAGCATTGTAAAGCCCAGAGAGGTGTGGTAAGGTGAATTATAAAGCATACTACTATGGTATATGCAAGTTTTTACCATGGAAAAACTGAAAAAGGGATGGCACTATTTATTTGGTCCAGTTTATTAATTTTTGTATTACACTGGTATCACTGCAGGTGCTGGTGCTAATAACAATAACCCCACCTTGCTGCACGTTGTGGATGAGTGCTTGCAGCTCCGGGATGCACTCCGCCTTCTCCCGCAGCGTCCAGGATCATGTGGTTCTGTGCGGAACCGGTCATGTCAGTCTGTCTGAGCCGACCCTCCAGCAGTCTGATCTGAGTTTCCTTCTGGGCCACCTGCAGACCCTGAGCACACCAGAGGGGGGCAGCACTTACAATGGGACCAATATAAAACCATATCATCAGTGCTGTTCACCTTCTCTTCAGCAATAAGACACCAAGAAGAGCAGGGTCTCACTAGCCAGTCAATGCTGGAGAATAGAAGCCCATGCAGAGCACAGTAATCCTTCAGTAATGACCTGCAGCGGCAGCTATATACAGATGCATGCGGCACATTACCTTGTCAATATACAGATACTGAGCAGTCTTACCTTTTCAATTGACGCCTTAAGGAAGTGATCCAGCAGGTGGCGTGCTTCTGCCAGGGAGCAGGAACTGATGACCACCGAGGTGTCCACAGAATCCAGCTCGTCCTGCAAAACCAGTCGATTCAAACAATCAGATCAGTCAAATCACAGGGCGTGATCTCAAATGGGTAGTAACTCGTTCACATAACCTAGTTACTTAATTATAAAGCTCAGGGATGCAAGCATTTGAAATAGTCTTCAAAACACAACTAAAATCTGGTTCATAATAGCATTCGTTTCCTGCTAGATAACTGACCTGATTTTCAGTGAGGTGCCCTTCGCCATGGTCTGGTTCCATGGGCTGTAAAGGGCATGCAGCAGATACAGTCATGACCACTGCATGGTGTCGCTCACCTTGGTCTCCTCGATCTGCATGATGGTGGCCTGGCAGTCAGAGAGACTGTCGTTGATGTAGTCGATGTTGGCGTTCAGGACCTCGATCTCCTCGTTCATCTCCTGCAGGGGCTTCTCGTCCTCCAGCGGGTCATTCAGGAATTTCTCCCTCTTCCTCAGCAGCGCCTCCTGCTGCACCGCCAGCTCCTCACGTTTCTGGGAAGCACATAGTTTACACGCATCAGCTTTAGAGCTTCACAGCATCAGGAGGTGCTCAATGACAGAGGAGTCCTGGACAGAGACAGATACCTTGATGAGCCGGTCCATGTCTGCCTCCATGTTAGTGATGGTCATTCTCTGCATGACTATGTCCATGATCCGGCGTTCCAGAGCCTGCCACTTCTGCCGAGCCACCTTGGCAAAGCTGCCGCCCACCCCCTTCCTCTGGAACTTCTTCCTGCAAAGAGGAACACAGGCAGAGAAGAGGGATGTGACTCCTCTAACTTCATGCTTACAAGGAGCAATCTTGGAGGTAGAGATGGGAGAAAGATAGTAATGGTAAAAGGAAATATACAAAAAGAAGGACTAAAAAAGGGATAGGAAAAAGAATAAATAAAAGAAAGGGTTACCAAACGACAGAAAGAGAGTTGAAAGCACAGACAGTGAGTGAGTGTGTGAGTGAGTGAATGAGTGGAGTGTTTGAGTGGAATGTATTAGTGAGTGTGTGAGTGGCAGTGAGTGAGTGAGTGAGTGAGTGAGTGAGTGAGTGAGTGAGTGAGTGAGTGAGTGAATGAGTGGAGTGTTTGAGTGGAATGTGTGAGTGAGTGAGTGAGTGAGTGAGTGAGTGAGTGAGTGAGTGAGTGGAGTGTTTGAGTGGAATGTGTTAGTGAGTGAGTGAGTGAGTGAGTGAGTGAGTGAGTGAGTGAGTGAGTGAGTGGAGTGTTTGAGTGGAATGTGTTAGTGAGTGTGTGAGTGTCAGTGAGTGAGTGAGTGAGTGGAGTGATTGAGTGGAGTGATTGAGTGATTGAGTGAGTGAGTGAGTGATTGAGTGAGCAGAGTCAGTGGGTGTGGGCAGGGCAGTCCTCCCGACCTGGGGGTGCGGGCCCCGTTGACCGCCCCGTTGACCGCTGGCTCGGGCTCCCCCACGTATCCGTTGATCTTCTTGTTCCACTGCCGCACAATGTTGGAAACGGAGCGCGCAGACTCGGGCTCTGAGGAGGTGGTGCTGGCAGACAGCTCTGCACCCGAGTCCAGGGTGTTGAGGCGCCGACTGACCCGGCCTGCAACCCGGTCTGACATGGGCTTGGTGAGCCGGCGCAGAGCGGAGACCTGCAGTGCAATCAATTCACACAAAACACTGTTAAAAAACTTAATGCAGTAGGTATTCATTCAATTAAAGACTCCCTTTTGAACAAACTTAGTGCTTGTTAATAGTTCATTCTCACCTCCTGAGTCTTCCTTTTCAGAACTATTTCTTGTTGCCTCTTTTGCGACTCCAGAGTTCGAATTTGATACTAAATAATAAAATCAGAAATGCAAAGTTAAACAGCTGATTTTGAATTCACAGTCAGAACACCAATGACATTCACACATGCATTCCCAAGAGGTGGCTAGGACCATGTTCCGCATGGGCCCCTCCAAGGCAAGGAGGAATACAATGGGTACAAATTCCCAAAAAGCTGCCCTCGACTCACATAAACTCTCACACTATTCTGCCTTCTTTTGCATCTGGAAAGTGGGGCCCTGGGGAGTGGGGCTTTGAGGAGTGGGGCCCTCTCCCCATTCCCCGGGGGGTCTGTGAGCTCACCTCCTGCCTGCGCTGCTCCTTCTTCAGCTGGGCGATCTCGCGATTTCGCTTGGCCTCGATCAGCCGCCTCCTCTGCTGCTCCTCCTTCATCTGCTTCATCAGAGCGACCTGTGTAACAAGCAAAGCCATTCAGAGAGCTCCCGGCAGCAGGCAGGGTTCAAATCACACACCTCTGCAGATCCAGCATTACCACACTGGCTTTCAGTATGTTCCCATTCTTTCTTTGAACGTATAATATTTTATCCTCAATCAATACCTAGCCACCCAGTCTCGCTCAGCCTCACCTTGGCTTTCTTCATCTCAGCCACTTCTCCCTGCAGCTTCTTGAGCTCCCTCTCGTAGCGGGTCTGGTTCTTGAGGAGCCGTGCATGCTCCTTCTGCGCCGCCTGCAGCTTCTGCAGGTCGCGGTTCATCTCCTTTAGCCGCTTCTCGTAGTCTGACTTGATCTTACTGGCCTTCTCCTCTGTGTAGTTCTCCATAGACACTGAGCAGCAGCAGAAACACAACGCAGTTGTTAGAGACACCGGAGACCAGAGTTCAGTCAGGTGTAGAAGGGTGGTGGACTGTGACTAACGCAGCTAGAAGAGAAGCTCAATGTGCAAAGCACTTGTCTGGCCACATGGTGCCGCTGTTACTCCACCTGTGGGTCAGCCCGTAGCATTAAACTGAAGTCCTGCGTGCATCTTATAACAAAGGAGATACACCAATGAAATGGAAAGAGTCCAGTGCTCTCCCTTTATAATGCTGTAATCAGGAGCCATAGTTAAGAGACTAATAATGACAATGAAAGTGGTAGTGGAATGGAATCGCATTATGGGGCAACTGGAAGCCACTGCTACATTATTAACCTGTTTTTAAAATCTGTATGACAAGCACTACACTTTAGACAAGCTTCGGCACAAGCTATTTAAGAGCACCTCCTATTCCCCTGCACTCCTCCCCCCACTCCCGCTAAACCCTCGCCCTGCTTTCCTCCCCTCCCCCTCCCGTTCCCGCTCTCCACTCCCCTCCCCGACCCGCCCCCCCTTCCTCACTGAGGTTGTGCAGCACCCGGTCCCTCTCCAGTTGGGTGTCTCGGATCTTGTTTTGCAGCATGATGAGTTTCTGCTCGTACTGCAGCTTCAGCGTGTGGAGCCTCTTCTGGCTGTTCTCCAGCTCGTCAATCAGCTTCTGCTTGATCTCGATCTCGCACGTCAGCTCAGCCAGGTCCGCCTGATAGTTATCTGGGAGAGATGAAGAACGAAGCACGTGAACAACAGCCAATAACATGCCACGGTGCTCCGTACCAGTGTGGCACAAGGAAGCGGCTACAGTGAGATCTGAACGAGCCGGCTGTCCTCAAAGGGTCTGAACATCAGTGGCTGCTTATTCAGACACTCTCTCTTGGAGGAGGAGGCAGCACAAAACAGTGCAAGACAATCGCTGCACCTTACAGCACCCACAGCTTGGGATGTGCTCAGTTTACAGGGCTCCTGTGTGTTTGGGTTGGGATTGTGATCCCACAGAAGCTTCTCACCTTTCTCTTCGGAGTCGGAGTCGGAGTCCTGCAGGCTCTCCTCGCTCTCGTACTCCTCCTCCTCTCTCCCCTCCCCCTCCTCCTCTTCCTCCTCCTCACAGCCACTCTCCTCCTGCTCTTCCTCCTGCGGGCACAGCACAGCACACAGTTCAGGATCACTCCTCACACTGATGCTTTACTTCTTAAATATTCAGCTTTAACTTTCTCATTTTTGGTGGGGATTTAAAGCACCTAGGTGCTAAATTTTCAAAGCTATTTACTCCTATTCCACAGAATTGAAGAAATGCATCCATCAACATTACCAAACCTGAAATAAACAACAGGGGCTTGAATAAACTATTAAGTTTTCGCTCATGACGATTTAGAGTAAATAGCTTTGAGAATCTAGCCCCGCCCCCAAGACTCACATGTCCCAAACATTCTAATGGAACTGTCAAAGTCATGAAACTATTAAAAACAATGCAGAACCACCTGGAACTCATTATGTAACATGCAGGATTGTTTAGTTCAAGGGAGTTGTGATAAGAAACGCTCTGATGGTGGAATAGGAGGATGACACAATGGGTGCTTGTGTAAAAAAGGTTCTGCTGACTGATTTTCTGGCATATATATCCCTTGCACCGGCACTACAGCGCTCCACCCAGACCCGTTACCTCCTCCGCTTCATCGGACTCCGCCTCCACGTTCTCATGCTGGAGTTTAGCTCTCTTCTTGAAACCCTCCTTCTCTGGGCTGCGGACAACAACATGAGTGAGAGTTAAGCCCTGGGAACACAAAGCTACTTCTTCAGGAACAGTGGCTTGAAACCTGGCTCCAGGATTCTTTAGAACCCACTATAAACCACACTCACTGTATGACCTCAGCCAGCTTTATCCTCTGGTAGATGCCTTCTAAGCTAACAGGGCTTAAGAATCTTGTAACTCTTCTAGCTTGATAACTGACCTTGTTTTTCTTTAACAGCCTGAGCCCAAAACTACCAGCTACCATGTGATCTTTAACAACCCTGAGCCAAAGTCTACCACTTACTGTACGATTATATGTTTATTTAAAATATCAATAGACTGATATAGATCTTGCTCCAAGGTTCCCATGCAAATTGCTTGCAACAACGTTTTATGCATGCTGGAGTGTGCTCTACAGGTTAAAGTAATGGAATGACAGTGCTTCTCAGATGCACCCTGCAATAATCACTGACAGTAACATCCCACAGATTTACGACAGGGTTTTGAGTGTTTGCCAAAGTCATGTCTTAGCTTTGGATTCTCGTAGCTGGCAAGGGGGAGACACATCAGGTGATAATTATAATAACAGGCGCTTTCAGGCTCATGACACTTTGCTGTGCTCGGCAGTAAATCTAAAATGAAAATGAGAATGTGTGAAACCCTGAGAACCAGTTAAACCACAGGAGAGTGTGGCGTGCAGCCCACTGTGCCTGTCACAGACCACGTGGCTATCCAGTGTCCATGCATAGTCTAACCGGATTCAAGCTAGCTGTTCAAGGAATCGATTCCCAAATCATCTATATATTCTGCATGTAAGCACTTTCAAGCTGGAATCAGACTGGGGTTATACTGGGATTCAAGTCCACAGAGGTTCAGAGCTGAGTTTGGCATGTGTCTTGCTGTTTCTGTTTCGCATCACTAACGTACCTTTTCCTTCGCTGCTTCTTTTCTTTCTTCTTCAGCTTCTCAATGTCTTGCTTCGCCCTTCTGATGACGTCAGAGGCCTGTGTCTCCATGGAGACGGCGGCGCTGCTCGGGGTTCCGACGGGGGTCAGTCCAGCTGCGTAGGGCGAGCGGGAGGACAGACGAGAGACGCTGCGCCGCAGAGACTCGTTCATCGCCTCACTCTCCAGCAGTTTGCTCCTGCAAAACAAGCCCGCCCGGCACCACTTTCACAATGAGTGTCTCACAGGCAACATGCTTGTGAATGTGCTTTAGATGGAAGTGTTGTTACCTGAGCTCCTCGATTTCTCTGATGTAGTTCTGGATTAACGCACCTATTTCTTCATTGCCATCGCCTGTTTGTTTTTTTAAACGAGAAAGAGAAAACCTTTTAAAATAAAATAAAAAAGTTCATCTTTAGAAACTACTTAGAACTTCATAAAAAGGGCCTGATTCAATTAACGAATGATGAAAGAGAATGCAGAGCAAGACTTATTTTTAAATTAAACAAGAGCCTATCTTACACATCCATGCAACAGAGCATTTCCTATAAACTAGCTAAGAGTTAATTAAGGCAGGCAGGCAGCTCAGTTCAGTGAGGAAGGCAGGCAGCTCAGTTCAGTGAGACAGGCAGGCAGCTCAGTTCAGTGAGACAGGCAGGCAGCTCAGTTCAGCGAGGCTGGCAGGCAGCTCAGTTCAGTGAGGCTGGCAGGCAGCTCAGTTCAGTGAGGCTGGCAGGCAGCTCAGTTCAGTGAGACAGTCAGGCAGCTCAGTTCAGTGAGGCTGGCAGGCAGCTCAGTTCAGTGAAGCTGGCAGGCAGCTCACCGGCTTTGGCTAGGACCTGACAGATCTCATTGGACAGCAGCTGTGTGATGCGGTTGTTGAGTGCGTCGATGGTCTCCTGCATGGCCTTGACCCTCATCCTCAGTGTGTCGCTCTCCTTCTGCAGCATCGCATTCTCCTGGAACAGGTCGCTAAAACCCTCCGAGCCGTCCTCCCCGACCACACGCTTCCCCTGTGCAAGGAAGACAGCAGCGATGGGAATTAGACTCCTATCGCAGAGCTGCTCCTCCCATTCCAGCTTTTAAAATCAGCCTGATTAGCCACAGTGTGCACAGGTAACAAGCTCAGGTGAGTCTTATTAAGCTCATAGTAAAACCAGGAATGGATCAAACTGCTATGCCAAGGTTCTCTGCAATAGTTTAGAACAGGGCTGTCCAGCAGATAGCTCTTGAGCTATATATGGCTGTGACAGGGTACACCCTGCCCCTGTGTGTATTTTGTGTTGTGTTGGGTTATTATTATTTAAATGTATGAATGTATTTCTGCACGGGTGTTTTAGGTCGGTAGGGAAGGATTCCCTGCCAAAACAGTTCACATGCAGAATGTGCCTGGGCCCGATTGAATGGTCACACACAGGCAGAGCTGTGTGAAAGAGGCAGGGATCTCTCACTCCAGCCCAGGCAGAGCTGTGTGAAAGAGGCAGGGATCTCTCACTCCAGCCCAGGCAGAGCTGTGTAAAAGAGGCACCCGGGGGTGAGTGAGCAGTGTGCAGCTAGTTATTCTGGGGTCCCCTGTGCTGGCGTGTTCTACCCTGCTGATGGTAGGGCACACAGAGAAGCCCCCGGGGGAGTGTAAGCAGTGTGCAGCTAGTTATTCTGGGGTCCCCTGTGCTGGCGTGTTCTATCCTGCTGATGGTAGGGCACACAGAGAAGCCCCCGGGGGTGTGTGAGCAGTGTGCTGCTAGTTATTCTGGGGTCCCCTGTGCTGGCGTGTGCTACCCTGCTGATGGTAGGGCACACTGTGAGCTCTGTGTCCCTGCAGAGCTCCACTCACCGCCTTGTACTCCATGAGCTCCATCTGCAGCCGTGCGATCTCGGCCCGCAGTGCACTGATCTGCTGGCTCGTCTTGTCCTGGTTCACTACCACCTTGTTCTTGATGTTGCGCGCACGGTTGGCGTAATTCAGCGCATTCAAGGTCTCCATGAAGTCCCGGTCCGACGGGCTCACACACGCGATCATCACTGTCCGACTGCAGGGGGGTGGGGGGTGGAGGTCGGTCAGAGCATTGGCAAGAGCATACACATACATAGACAGGCACACACCGCATACTGTACACATACATACACACGCACACACCGCATACTGTACACACAGAGGCACATAATAGAGCACAGCCTGTGTGCTGGGATATCTTAGGCACACCCACTTTCACACATGTCAAAATCAAATACACAGATCCTGTTACACATTACTTTGTTTTTAAATCACTTGAGACACAAGATCCCACATTCATCGCAGGTACTGCACTCAGACGTGCACACAGCAATGCAATAGAAAGCTTTACAGCGACTGTCCGGTCGCAGCTGGAAAGGCAGCGGATTTTGTTTCACGGTACCTGTTCCCGCCCAGCGAGTCCTGCAGCAGTCGCGTCAGTTTGGAGTCCCTGTAAGGCACGTGGCAGCTCTTCTTGCTCTGATCCCCCAGTGCACTGATGACATTCCCCAGGGCAAGCTGAAGGGCAAGCAAAGCAGTTCAGTCAGACAGCAGCTGCAGTGCTGAAATGCAAACACCCAAACCCTCGCAGCGAGCAATCGTCTTGGGAAGCTCAGCTGCCTCCACAGTCCCTTTCTGAACACATTCTGAAACTGATAGTACTACTGCAGGCACCAGCACATAGTTACCAGCCCACAGTTGATGGAGATGCCCTCCTTGGCCCGCTCTCCTGTGGCCCCGGTTCTTTTTAACCGCTCCGATCCTGCCAGGTCCACGAAGTGAAACTTTGCGCTGAGAGTCTCGTATTCACTCACGGGCTGGGTGAGCGGGCCGTTCGAAACGCCATTCATCTCGCCATCGGCCTGAAACAAAAGAATGATGCATTCAGCCCAACGTATAGGAATGGGAAAAGAAATAACTGCAATTACCTGTTGTTTCCTCTATACTTTACCCTTGGGAATCATACATTGTGAACTTAATATAATTAAATGGTAACATAAAGCAGTATGCCTATGCGCCAGTGTATGCCTGTGTCTGTGTATGCCTGTGTGTACGATGTGTACGATGTGTGTCTGTGTACGATGTATACAATATGTGCAATGTATATGATGTGTTCATTTTATACAATGCGAGTTACAATGTGTGCTCAGTCCTCCCTGACTCACCAGCTCCGGCCGTTTGCAGACTCTCATCTGGCACAGCTGGATTGTGAAGATGGCGTGCGAGCGGGAGCTCTGAGCGTTCATCTGTGTGCTGGCCGTGGTGCGGGACAGAGCGCCCAGCTTCAGACACTGAATCAGCTGCAAGCAGGTTCAAAACAATAAGACAAACATTAACAGACTAGATTTCTATGGTTTGTTCTAATTATGTAAAATTAACAAGAGTTTTTCTCCTTTCCAAAAAAAAAATATATACAGTACTGTGCAAAAGTTTTAGGCAGGTGTGAAAAAATGCTGTAAAGTAAGAATGCTTTCAAAAATAGACATGTTAATAGATTATATTTATCAATTAACTAAATGCAAAGTGAGTGAACAGAAGAAAAATCTAAATCAAATCCATATTTGGTGTGACCACCCTTTGCCTTCAAAACAGCATCAATTCTTCTAGGTACACTTGCACAAAGTCAGGGATTTTGTAGGCATATAGTCAGGTGTATGATTAAACAATTATACCAAACAGGTGCTAATGATCATCAATTCAATATGTAGGTTGAAACACAATCATTAACTGAAACAGAAACAGCTGTGTAGGAGGAATAAAACTGGGTGAGGAACAGCCAAACTCAGCTAACAAGGTGAGGTTGCTGAAGACAGTTTACTGTCAAAAGTCATACACCATGGCAAGACTGAGCACAGCAACAAGACACAAGGTAGTTATACTGCATCAGCAAGGTCTCTCCCAGGCAGAAATTTCAAGGCAGACAGGGGTTTCCAGATGTGCTGTCCAAGCTCTTTTGAAGAAGCACCAAGAAACGGGCAACGTTGAAGACCGTAGACGCAGGCCAAGCGACTCAACTATGCACGAAAACACAGGAACTGGGGTGCAGAAAAATGGCAGCAGGTGCTCTGGACAGATGAGTCAAAATTTGAAATATTTGGCTGTAGCTGAAGGCAGTTTGTTCGACGAAGGGCTGGAGAGCGTACACGAATGAGTGTCTGCAGGCAACAGTGAAGCATGGTGGAGGTTCCTTGCAAGTTTGGGGCTGCATTTCTGCAAATGGAGTTGGGGATTTGGTCAGAATTAATGGTCTCCTCAATGCTGAGAAGTACAGGCAGATACTTATCCATCATGCAATACCATCAGGGAGGCATCTGATTGGCCCCAAATTTATTCTGCAGCATGACAACGACCCCAAACATACAGCGAAAGTCATTAAGAACTATCTTCAGCGTAAAGAAGAACAAGGAGTCCTGGAAGTGATGGTATGGCCCCACAGAGCCCTGATCTCAACATCATCGAGTCTGTCTGGGATTACATGAAGAGAGAGAAGCAACTGAGGCTGCCTAAATCCACAGAAGAACTGTGGTTAGTTCTCCAAGATGTCTGGGCCAACCTACCTGCCGAGTTCCTTCAAAACTGTGTGCAAGTGTACCTAGAAGAATTGATGCTTGATGCTGTTTTGAAGGCAAAGGGTGGTCACACCAAATATGGATTTGATTTAGATTTTTCTTCTGTTCACTCACTTTGCATTTAGTTAATTGATAAATATAATCTATTAACATGTCTATTTTGAAAGCATTCTTACTTTACAGCATTTTTCACACCTGCCTAAAACTTTTGCATAGTACTATATATATATATATATATATATATATATATATATATATATATATATATATATATATATATATATATATATATATAAGTAAGTTATTTAAAGAAAATGAGGAAAAGCCTACATTTTGTACCAAAATCCCAAATGAAATAGCTATTTCTGAACAGCAGAGGGTGCTAGTGCCACATCAAAGGATGTACAGAGGGTACTGAAGTACACTATCCTGTTATCTGTCAATGAATGAATGTATATGTTTCTGCATTCAAACAATGAGCAGTTCTTGGATATGCCTCCTTATCTATTAGTGTGCACGTTCAATGAGACTTTTCTTGGAGATCCTGTCAGAAACGCGGTGCTTGGGGAGCTGAGCTTTGGCCCTTGCAGTGGCTCTCGCAGCGACACTCACCTCGTCCTCGGAGAGAACCAGGCGTGACGTCACCCCACTGGTGTAGATTCCTCCACTGCTGTCCTCATGGATTTTAATGTTGGACTTCCTGTGACGGGCGTCTGGGTCCCGCGCACTGTCAAACAGGTCCAGGATCTCCTCATTGTAGAGCTGGTGGCACACAAACACCAACAAGGGAGACCATGAATATCCAGAGGAGACTGGTCAGCATCACAATCACCAACAACATGAACACCCAGAGGAGACTGATCAGCATCACAATCACCAAGGGAGCCATCAACACCCAGAGGAGACTGATCAGCATCACAATCACCAACAACATGAACACCCAGAGGAGACTGATCAGCATCACAATCACCAACAACATGAACACCCAGAGGAGACTGATCAGCATCACAATCACCAACAACATGAACACCCAGAGGAGACTGATCAGCATCACAATCACCAACAACATGAACACCCAGAGGAGACTGATCAGCATCACAATCACCAACAACATGAACACCCAGAGGAGACTGATCAGCATCACAATCACCAACAAGGGAGCCATCAACACCCAGAGGAGACTGATCAGCATCACAATCACCAACAAGGGAGCCATCAACACCCAGAGGAGACTGATCAACTTCACAATCACCAACAACATGAACACCCAGAGGAGACTGATCAGCATCACAATCACCAACAACATGAACACCCAGAGGAGACTGATCAGCATCACAATCACCAACAACATGAACACCCAGAGGAGACTGATCAGCATCACAATCACCAACAACATGAACACCCAGAGGAGACTGATCAGCATCACAATCACCAACAACATGAACACCCAGAGGAGACTGATCAGCATCACAATCACCAACAACATGAACACCCAGAGGAGACTGATCAGCATCACAATCACCAACAACATGAACACCCAGAGGAGACTGATCAGCATCACAATCACCAACAACATGAACACCCAGAGGAGACTGATCAGCATCACAATCACCAACAACATGAACACCCAGAGGAGACTGATCAGCATCACAATCACCAACAACATGAACACCCAGAGGAGACTGATCAGCATCACAATCACCAACAACATGAACACCCAGAGGAGACTGATCAGCATCACAATCACCAACAACATGAACACCCAGAGGAGACTGATCAGCATCACAATCACCAACAACATGAACACCCAGAGGAGACTGATCAGCATCACAATCACCAACAACATGAACACCCAGAGGAGACTGATCAGCATCACAATCACCAACAACATGAACACCCAGAGGAGACTGATCAGCATCACAATCACCAACAACATGAACACCCAGAGGAGACTGATCAGCATCACAATCACCAACAACATGAACACCCAGAGGAGACTGATCAGCATCACAATCACCAACAACATGAACACCCAGAGGAGACTGATCAGCATCACAATCACCAACAAGGGAGCCATCAACACCCAGAGGAGACTGATCAGCATCACAATCACCAACAACATGAACACCCAGAGGAGACTGATCAGCATCACAATCACCAACAACATGAACACCCAGAGGAGACTGATCAGCATCACAATCACCAACAACATGAACACCCAGAGGAGACTGATCAGCATCACAATCACCAACAACATGAACACCCAGAGGAGACTGATCAGCATCACAATCACCAGCAAGGGACCCATCAACACCCAGAGGAGACTGATCAGCATCACAATCACCAGCAACATGAACACCCAGAGGAGACTGATCAGCATCACAATCACCAACAACATGAACACCCAGAGGAGACTGATCAGCATCACAATCACCAGCAAGGGACCCATGAACACCCAGAGGAGACTGATCAGCATCACAATCACCAACAACATGAACACCCAGAGGAGACTGATCAGCATCACAATCAGCATTTATTCTAACTGCTAACATCCCCAAGCAGGGGGTGTTTTTTTTCTCTAGGGAATCAGCTTTAGGGACATAGCTACATTTTTAACTGAGGCGTCACCACTCTCATACAGCTTATTGCACAAAAGCCTGCATCACCTCAAAACAAACTAAATGAAGTAGATAGAACAACACAGTGCTCTTCCACGCAAAGCAATATCAGATTAGCAGAAAAAAAACACAATTACTGAATACACAACCCAGCTTTTCAACATTAAACTAATTATCTTTCAAAGCAGCACAAGAACATAATTACTACTTAATGCTGCAAACTGCGTCTGGTGCAGGCAGACTCCTAATCACACAATTACCCCCCCCAACAAAAAACTGTAACAGCCCTAATTTGTTTTTGCGGCGGACTAAGGCCCGCCATTCCCCATTGGCAGTGCTGCACTTTTCACAATGATCCCAGCCAGCCTGAGTGTGGAGAGCAAGAAGAGGAACTGATCTATCTGACATGTCTGCTTGAGAGCTCCTCACACAATAGAAACTGCAGCCAGGCACCTGCTTCCCCCAGGAAACCAAGGCAACGCAGGCACACCATAAACACAAGCTGTACACGGGCACACAGTGTACAATCACACAGCACCAAGCCTATAATATTCAGAAATAACTGGCCTGGCAGAACTTGGACATGACATAGTGCTGTATCAGATGCATGCCTAAAAAAAAGGAATGAAAAAGATTCTGACGGAATACTAAATTAAGATACATGTAAATTGACCCAGACTAATTCTCCAAGTCTCTATCACCCTCCCTCTTCTACCGGGCAGCACAGTAACTGTTTAAAGAGAGCTGGTTAACTAAAAGGAAAGAAGAAAGCTACATTAAGAATGGTTTTGTCTATCCGTCCATATTTCCCATTAGCTTGCAAAGTGGAAACAGAATATCAGTAAAACCCGCACACTCAGGACTGTCTCTCTTTCCCAGCCTTACCTCTAAGAATTGCGCGCTGACTTTGAACTCGGGTGCCTGCTCCCCCCGCTCCTGCGCCTCCCTCTTGCGGTGCTCGATCCCCTGGAACAGGTGCTTGATGGCCCGCGGGATGATGCCCTGCTCCTCCGCACTGATGTTCATGTCGAAGCCCGTCCCCATTGTGTACGTCTTCCCAGACCCGGTCTGCAGAGGGAGGGGCGACAGTGACAGGACAAGCCAAGCTTGGGAGCAGCCAAGAGGAAAACACCACCACGGACCAGCAATCCTATTTAACGCAGTCGTGATCACGTCAGTGGTGGCTGCTGACTGTACATTGATACTTTTCATGACCTTGCTTGCATCATCTGCTTACATAGATCTCTACAATGATGCGTGTGATCTTCCTGTAAGTTTAGTGTATATCCTTATTCTCAATGTAATCATTTCAACCCTATCAGCATTGTAATGGCTGAATACAATTCTGCTGAGGTCTGGTTTGCCTCAGAGGCAAGTGCAGGTTTCAGATCTCACCTGCCCGTAAGCGAACACAGTGGCGTTGTAGCCTTCAAAGCAGCCCTCAATGAGCTTCTCCACGCAGGCACTGTAGATCTCATGCTGCTGGGAGTCCCGGTCGAACACAAAGTCGTAGGTGAAAGCCTTGTCCTTTCCCAGCAGCACCTGGGGCTCCCCTGGGGTCACCAGCGTACAGATGTGACATCCTTCGATCTTCTCCTTGGCCATCTGAGGCCGGATCCTGAGACAAAGAACAGGGCTCCAGGTTAGGTCACACCCACACAGACATATGTCATTCATTAATATTCAGACAGGTAAACCATGCACAGGGCTTTCAAGCTGCTCCTAAAATTACACACAGCAACACAAAGACAGACTGAGGGGGAATACAGCAGTTATGAAAATAACATTGCCTATAAGCTTTACTCCAGAGCAACACTCCCACAGACATCCCAAAATACCAGAGCCCAGCTGCTTTAGGACTGCTACCAGGCGCTCCTGTGCTTATGCAGGTGTTTCTTGGCTTGACTAGACTATCAAATGCAGTTGTGCATGTCTTCTTTTATGAGAAGTTTCGTGAATTAAAACTGCTGAGAAGAAAGCGTCTGAGAGAATTAGCAGTTGTGTTTTGCCCATCCCGGGTTTATTGCTCCCTGGATCCCCTGTTGCTTTACTGGCTTCCTGCACTTTGCTGAAGCACTCTGTGCAGAGCAGAGCTCCTAGGATACGCACGCCACCAAACCCATCAACGAGCTGCTAGCAGGACTATTGATCTAATAATGGGACTCTTTACAATATTGTCCTCTGTTGGCAACTAATGAGACGCTAACGGAAAAGCATTGGTCTTCAAGAAGTCCTGCAGAGCAAACAGAAATCAAACAAATACAAAAACCTGAAGAAACAGCATATTTGATGTATATGATCAACTTATATTTGGACAGATTTTAACAGCAATTAGTGTGTAAGATCCTATGAAAACCACCAGTCAAATCTTCCTTCTAACATCTTCAAGACATCTCCAAAGTCCGTCCCTACCTTTCCCTCCCGGATGCGGATGTACTTGGTGTTGCTGCTACTATCATGTATTATGCACTTTACACTGTATTTAATGTATTATGCATTTTTTTTTTTTTTATTATGTATGATGCATTTCTCCGTATTTAAAGTATTATGGATTTTCTTGTTGTTACTGCATCTTATAAAGTGCTTTGTGATGGTGGTCCACTCTGAAAGGCGCTATATAAAATAAAGATCGATTGATTGATTGATATATTGGTCCCATCTCCAGCAAAGGGGCTTAAAAAAAAAAAAAAGTGCTATCATCATTTTCAAACAAGGTCACCTTTCACTTGTCCAGATCAGATCGTACTGTAGCTCACCACTTTGTTTGAGAGCAAACAAGACCAGACAGTCTGCATCTTTAAAATAATTAGCATCGTTCTCGTTCTCCGATGTGCAGATCCGGGAGCACCACCCCGAGGCTCTGTTATAACGCACAGCCAGCAGGTTATCTGTGAGATTGATTAGCTGACTAGACGTAAGCTGCAGTCTGGCTGGAACCGGGCTGTAAACAAGAAAACAAAAAGCAAGGACATCTCTTACAGGCACTCAGGGGGAAGAGGGAATACAAATCAAAAAGGAATAAAGCAAATACAGCAAAAAAGAGACTTACGGCAATGTCAATGCAAGGCTGTGATCATGCCAACTGTGGTGAAAATGTGATGCAAATAGAGGGGCTTGGTGGCTGATTTACTATCCGTTCAGCCCTGGAGGCCCGGGTTTGAAACTGCATCAGGACAAGAGTAATACAGGTTTGGGGGTCTCATCTTAATCCCAGATTAACCTTCATGCAGTATCCTACTGGCTGTGTTCAACGAAAGACATGAAAGGCAGCAGGCACTTCCATTACAGAGTAAGGGAGGGTTATTTTACACAGACACAAGCACAGTCAAATTCATCAGATTTAATTAGTAAAGATCCTTCAGGAGCAGGAAATGACTGAGCCAGGGACTTTTCTATTGTGATCTGCTGCCCCTGTACTGTACCCAGCTAACGCCCAACAAGTTCTTACAATGCCCATCCATGAATCACTGTTCATCAAGGAGAAACAGTACAAACTGCTCCCTGTCCAGCACAGCCAGCGCCAGCCTAATCTAGGAGATGTGCCTCGTTCTTCATCCCAAGGGGAACTCAAAAAACAGTCACTCACATGCCATTGCATTACATGTTAAACAGACAGACACTCACATGCCATCGCATTACATGTTAAACAGACAGACACTCACATGCCATCGCATTACATGTTAAACAGACAGTGACTCACATACCATTGCATTACACGTTAAACAGACAGTCACTCATATGCCATTGCATTACATGTTAAATAGGCAGACCCTCCCAGATAGGATCGGTCAATCCCTGTCTAAACCCTCATTCTTCATCAATAGCCCTGCCTATCCTCCCATTGGCCTGAAGCCTCTGCCTCATTCTCTTATTCTTCAGGGACAGACCTCCATGCTTCCCTGTTAGAGTGAATGAGAACATTCAAAAGAAGCAGGTAACAGGGGCTGCAGGTCGAGTTTCAGGAAGTCAGTGATCTGTGTAAGAAATACATCTCTGGAAGCGCAGAGCAGAAATCATGCATTCATTCATTCACTCGTGAACTTCAGACTCTTTCTTTGCATTGAAACAAAGTGACATGCAAAAGGGGAGAAACTGTAAGCCACACTGATCTGTTTAAGACATGGAAACATCTAAAGGTCAGTTTACTCATCACATCGACACGTGAGGGAAGCCGAGTTATGTGAGAAACGCAAAGTAAAGGAGGACATCTCAATAGAGACCGGAAAATCTGACAGCACTGGCCTCCAGCAGCGAGTGTGCATGACAGAGCATTAACTGCAGGTGATGTGCTGGAGAGCCTCTCAATGCACTTCTGTCTCCTCTTGGCAAGACTCAAACGCTAGGTTCGGAGGTCAGAAAGACATGTTCCCATAGCAACCAAACCAGCCACTCGAATATGCAAACTAATAATCAGAAATAGCCCAGGCTACACATCCGCGTTTATGTAAATATAATAACCCTCCCACCCCCCACCCCAGTCTATCATCCCAGTGCTTCTGAGATACAATGCCTCAGTTGTGTGGCTGAGCAATTACATGCCAACGTTTGGACAGAAGAACTAACTGGGATGAGGTCCAAGGACTCAGTTCATTAGACTGCAAGGACTCAGTTCTCAGAGATAATGAAATCAGCTTCTTACATTGCAACCTCCATTAGATTGGTACTGCTTAAGAGCCCAACTCTTCCCATTCCTTTCTGCAAGTGGAGTAGACAGAGTCACAGGCTACACTGTCCATCATCAGCCTTGCTTGCACTGTAGAAATTTACTAGTTGTACAACAGTCTTGTATCCCCTTGTTTGCTCTACGTCGACATGCAAACTAATCCTCCTGCAGTACAGTGAAAAGGATTTCTAATTACAATCACATGGTGGTCATTATTAAAGTGTTATTCACAAAGGGAACAAAGGATTCAGAACAAGCAAAGCACAGTGGCACTGATTGGGTAGCACGAGGTCCCCACTATCTATTCCATTCCATGGTGCACTGTGATAAAATTCTACATTCTCATACCAGTACAGCTTCCCTTGCATAGGCACGGTCCCACTACAGAACCATTGCACTGAAGATCAGCTAGTAAGGAAACGCACTCAGATGCAGATTTATTTATTCTTGCCTTTCACATTCATGCATTCTAAAATGTTAGTCTAGGCAGCTCAAGTCCGATTGCTTTACTGCCATAGTGCTACTCGTTGCTGGAGGCATATTCAATGCAAGCGTCAGTGACTCGGTGTTCCAGTGGTGTTCATCTGTTTACAGGCCTTTTCTCCTTTCGAATAGGTCCCCGAAGTTACATCTCACTGTGCAAGCACTACAGCACTCCGCCATGCTCCTCTGCTACACTGTCATCTTCTTCACTACAAAGGAGAAATATATTTGAAGCATATGCTGCCTGTGTGACTTTCATTTCAGAATGCTGTTACCAAAAGCAAGATACATATTCCAAACAATGACATGAACGCAATATAGCACCCATAAAAGACCACCAGACAACTATGCCCAACATGTTCATATACAGTAACAGACAAGAAAAAACACAGACTAATTCACAAATTTATATATTATTATGACAGCAACTGCAAACAGTGCTCTAATCCCTTAGATTTTGGCTTGTTTGAAGTGCCATAGTTTCTCAAAATGTTTGAAATCTGTATGCAGGCACTCCAAACTGAAACATCTTGAGTCTCTATCGCTCCTACATTCAGCAGTTAAACAAACACAAGGAAGTTCACTCTGTTTAAACCCTCATCACTAGAGAACAGCCAGCGTGACCATTTAACCACTTCCTGTGACAGTCACTACTGCACGAAACAAGAAAAGCTGCAATGTTATGTTTAGAAAGAGTTGCCCATTCACATACACCCTACACCCCAGCTAATGCTAACAGATCCCAGCTATTAGTATGAGTTTGCATGAGTTCAACTGGACACATGACACATCTGTGGTACAGGTTAACTCTTAAACCTGGAATGGCTCACACTGCTATGCAATGAGAGTTTGAAATCCGGCTCTGGTTGAGTATGAATTACAGTTGCACATTCTGGAGAGTTGGGAGGCTCTGCCGCTCAAGCTGCCCTTGGAGATATCTGGAAGCAATTACTCTTGATGGATTGAGTGATTGAGTGATTGATAGATTGTCCACTGCTCCAAAAACACATGTCTGGTGTTCACAGATCCAGATTAACACTAATTTGCTTTACCTTTAGTTTATTACACACTGGCTTTCCACCATACCAGCTTTCCTCCCCTCAATGTAAAACAATAAAAAGACCAGCCACCCTGTCCTGCCCAACACCCCCTGATGGATTTATACAGCTCAGCTGGCTCTGCCCAGCACAGGCCAGGAGTTCCCTGCAGTGCACCCGTCTGCACCCTCGATCCAGTCTTCTCAATCTTTACTGGGCTGCTACCCAGTGGCACCGCCCAGCACAGAAGCTGGGAAAAACAACATCAATCCTCGAGTGTGGAAAAGCTAGCGGAGGAAACAGGATTTCCTCCTCTAATTCCAATTATTTATCTGTCTGGGGAAGTTTTTCCACACAAAGAGCATTCTTCACACCCCCGTAGAAACCGGAATCTAAGCAAAAAGAGAGGCATCTCACACTTCACACAGAAATTTAAAGATCCGAAATAAAAAAGGCCATTTGTTATTCTCTCAAACACAAGCACAGGAATAGCTATGTGCAGCCCTTGAAAGGAACTGACCTTTAGAAACAGTCCCAATCTTCTAACGTCAAAGATCAGTCACTCAGAGGAGAGAGACTCCCCCAACCCCTCTGCCCTTCCTCCTGCACCAGTGCTGACCTCATTCTGCTTGAACAGCCACAAGCAATTCTTCATGACCAATAGGGCTGAGGAGTGTAGTCATATAGTTCTTTATTTTTATTTCAAATGGCACAGCTGAGACCCGTTTTACAGCTGAGACATCTTGCTCAGGGGTCTCACACAGTGCTGGACTGATCCCAGGAGTCGAGACGTCTTGCTTAGGGGTCTCACACAGTGCTGGACTCTGATCCCAGGAGTTGAGACGTCTTTCTCAGGGGTCTCACACAGTGCTGGACTGATCCCAGGAGTCGAGACGTCTTGCTTAGGGGTCTCACACAGTGCTGGACTCTGATCCCAGGAGTCACTGCCTCCTTTATCACTGCCTGCCTCCCATATAAACATAATTTAATGTACCAGTAAACTGCCCAGCTGCTGGAGTCCAAGCTGTTAACATCCAGCTAATTAAACACGTCTCTTTTCATTGTACACTTTATTGGCTCTCTAAAGCCAGATTGAATTTCACTACATCCTGTCCAGTTTGTGTCACATTGTTTTTTTAGTTTTTTACACCAAGCCCTATAAGCAAAAAGACTTAGAGGATCACTGCTTTTCTAATCAGTAATCAGTTCATTGTAACCCAAAAACCTGTGAGCCCCAAATACACATTAAAACAATGTGATTGGTTAAGCAGTGGAGAGCTAACAAAAGGTATTGACAGGACCCAATAGCAGTAGACTTCCCACAGATTACTTGTATTGCACTAATCTATACTTATTCAAGTGACTCGCTTTAATCACAAAAATTGTTACCTACGTATTTTACATACATGTCCTGATAAACAAGACTTACAGACCCTTTCTTCCCCTTCTCCAGCAGCCTCTTTCACAGCAGAACTATCACAATGTGTGAATTTGCATGGTGTACCACCTGCTGTTTGTAAAATAAATGCAGCTTTGCATAAACCTGGGTTATTTAAGTAAATCTTAGCCACACTGGATTAACAGAACCAACACTGCAGCGAAGCTTTTGACATCAAGAGGGTCATTTTACCTTCCGTGGAAAGAATCAGTCAAGGAATCAACAGCAACAGAAACAAACCCTGCTTGCACAGCTAGCAGCTCTGATTGCAGGGCTAGCAGCTCTGATTGCATGGCCAGCAGCTCTGATTGCACGGCCAGCAGCTCTGATTGCACGGCCAGCAGCTCTGATTGCACGGCCAGCAGCTCTGATTGCACGGCCAGCAGCTCTGATTGCACGGCCATCAGCTCTGATTGCACGGCCAGCAGCTCTGATTGCACAGCCAGCAGCTCTGATTGCACAGCTAGCATGTCACCGTGGGATTCTTCAAGAAGCTGCTTGATGAGATTCTGGGATCAATAAGCTACTTACAACCAAACGAGCAAGATGGGCTGAATGGCCTCCTCTCATTTGTAAACTTTCTTATGTTCTTATGTTCTTAACTGCCATATTCAGACCATTTAAATAACAGATTTAAATAAAAGTATACACATAATACAAAAGCAGCAACTTTAAAGTTACATTAAAACGCACTAAGATAAGAAAGCCATTTTACAAAAGTAGGTGTTGCTTTTATTGACCCTAGGAATAACCAGCAGCCCCCATCCTGTGATCTCAGAGTGCGGTTTGGAAGACACGGGGTCAGTAACTCCTGCAAATAACTAGGTGCTAATCCATTCAGGGCCTTGTAAGTTAACAGCAAAATCATAAAATCAATTCTATACTGCGTAGGGAGCCAGTGTAAAGAGGCCAAAACAGGGGTAATATGTTTTCCTGGTTTTAGTCAGAATTCTAGCGGCGGTATTCTGAACAAGCTGTAAGAGGGATACCACACATTATATATATATATATATATATATATATATATATATATATATATATATATATATATATATATATATAGATAGATGCTGAGCTTTCTCAGTTTTATAGATCAGAATTAACATATAATTAATACCAACCCTCAACTGGATTTATCTTCCTAAAACATTTCATCCTACAGTAGTTTCATGAAACCCATCACTGCATGCAGTACTAATTGATAACAAAAGTGAAACTTGTTTTTTCGCTTAACAGGAAATGTAAACTAATTTCAAAAGACTGAACTAGCTACACAAAGATGCTGCAATGTAAATGCTCATTTTGTAGCCAAAACTTCACCTAGACTTTCCAGGAGATTTGTAAAATACTGCTGCATGCTACAAATGGGTTAAAAAAAAACACAGTGAACTGGTACGAGGCTAGAAGGGCTCCAACATAAAGCTTTCTTTTTTCCGTTTCTTTCGAGTGAGATGTAAACAGAGCCAGACCCTGACCATTTCCTTATCTTTTCCTTTGCCTCACAGATTCTATAAACACAGGAACTGCGAGGTTTATGGGCCTTCTGATAAATCTGTCTTTGCTGCTTCATTGAGTTCAGACTAGATAGGGCTTCCTCCTTTTCAGAAAAAAGGGATTTCATAGGAACCCGTTCCAGCAAACACAGCAGCACGCTGCACGCAGCATGAGGTTTTTGTTTTGTTTCCCCCAGGCGTAATGTTTCTGATCTCCTAGTTATTGCTCTATCGTCGTCACTCCATGACTTCACAGCCGAATAAATCAAAAAACGGTTCACACGTTTATTAGTTTGAAGTGGCAAAACCTTTTAGACATCGACTTAAGGCAATCTCGTTGGAGGCCGACACAGGCTGAAACGACCCACTGTTTTGTTCACTGGAAAAATCTAACTCAAAAGCACTGGCACTGTCACTGTCACTGGCACTGGCACCCCTCCCCTCCCCCTCGTGCAAGACATTCATTACAAGTAGGATTAATAGCACTAAGGCAAAGTATGTTACAGCACGTGCCCTAAGCTGCCTATCACATTATTGTGACAATATCGACGATCTGAAGTAAAGAGCTTTGAGTGTCTACCGAGCATATCTGAAGGTTAAAATGTACTAGACAAAAGGAGATGCTCTTCAAGGGCATGTATCGCAATATCCCGACTGTTTACCCAGCCTGGATTGTTTTATACACCGGATCAATCAGCAAGGAACACATTTTGCCTTTCTTATGCTGGCCAGAGACCTTCTGTCTCATTGATCCTGCAGCCCTGCTCTCAGAATATACATAGACAGGATTGCAAGTCTGCATTAGCTCCTGATTAACCTTATCATCTCCAGTGAATTCAACAGCAATCACAGGAATCTGACAATTGAGAACCATTAGGCAGCGAGTCAAGGAGGTCAGGCTGGTTGTAAAAGGATTAGCTGTTACTCAATCTGCCAGACTCCAGCTCTGCAGCAGGCTTAAGGAATGGAGCAGAGCTGCTTCCTTCAATCCACTCTCCACCAGATTACACTGTGCATCAATCAAGCACCGTATCGGATTGTGGCAAACTGACCGGTACGTTATAAATCAGGAAGTCACTGCCTCTTCAAAGTGATGTAGATAATGCAGTGCTCTCCCTCTTCATACTGCTGAACCACTTATAATGCTGCATGGTCAGCATAGCAAAGATACTGCCTTGTACTGAGTGGAATACTGTGCTTAATCATACTGCACAGCTGCTACTGGATAACCCATTTATACTGTATTTAGGTGCTACTGGCTGATGCATGTTGATAGCCTGGACCAGCTCGAGGTAACCCGTCTGGAACTGCCGCCCACAAACAAACACTTCAGCAATGACACCAATGTCACTTTCACCAGGACTCTGTTTTGTTAACTGCACTGAGTGAATTGCAAAGGGCTTTGGGGTTCAATGCATTGTTAAATGGAGTTGCAGCGACTGCAAGGAATTAAACACGCCAGCCTTCCAGCACTCGGCAGCAAACACAGGAGGCCAGAACCAGGAACCTTCTCTCCCTGGCTGTTATTTAAGTGCCAGTCGCTGAGAGACCACTGATGAAAACTGTGTGTGGAAACATTAAAGTTATCTTCTACAGGAGAATGAGAATGGCATGCTGATGCGATGCCTGAACTCTCCCCCTCCCTCTGCAAGCTGCTTCCTATCAGTACCAGCAACAGCCTACTTGTTAACAGCAGGTTAATCCCAAACAATGATTTCTGTTATCACTCTTTTAAATGAGTTAACAAGAAGAGTTTATGCGGTTTACTAAATGAATTGCTTTCAAGACCCCAAGGGTTAACTGCAGCGCACCAGTGACTCAGTCACATCAAGTGGACTGAAATGCAGACTAGAAAATCTGTACTAATTTAATCCTGATTGCAGCGCACCAAGCAGATGATCCCGAGATTTGGATTAACTGATCGGAACAAGTGGAACAAGTTATACCGATGATGGAGACTAACCTACAGCTGTGGCCAAAAGCTTTGCACCCCCCTGTAGAATGAACACATTTTTCTTCATAAAGTTGAATGAAACCTGTAAAATAATGTTATGTTAATTTATTAAATTACAGTGCCGTGAAAATGTATTTGCCCCTGTCTGAATTTCTGCATATTTGCACATTTTTCACATTGTATTTGGTCAGATTTTTTTGTGGGTTGTAGTAGTATATAGAGGGAGTCGGAAAGAAAAAATGACACCAAAGTTTGGTGCTTCTTTCATTTGTTTGGTGTGCAAGGTCATCAAACATGCAATCTTCAGGTGTGAAAAAGTTATTGCCCCCCCCCCCAGTTAACTCAACCCAGTTAAAGGGATAATTAGGGTCAGCTGTTTGAGTACTTTGGTTAAAAACCAGGCCTGATTTGGGCCAGCCCTGCCCAATATAAATCTGACTAACTTTGGCCCTTACCATTAGAGTGAAGTTGTCAGCACACAGGTTCTAGAGGCACATCATGCCACGAACAAAAGAAATTCCTGAATTTGACCTCCGGAAAAATGTTGTTGATGCCTATCAGTCTGGAAAGGGTTACAAAGCCATTTCTAAGGCTCTGGGGCTCCACCGAACCACAGTCAGAGCCATATTGTCCAAATGGAGAAAGTTTGGGACAGTAGTGAATCTTCCCAGGAGTGGCCGTCCTGCCAAAATCTCTACAAGACCAAGGCGTAAAATCGTCCAGAAAGTCACAAAGAACCCTACAACAACATCCAGGGATCTGCAGACCTCTCTCGCCTCGGCTGAGGTCAGTGTTCATGACTCCACCATCATAAAGAAACTGGGCAAAAATGGGATTCTTGGCAGAGTAGCAAGGCGGAAACCATTGCTCACTAAGAAGAACATGAATGCTCGTCTCAAGTTTGCCAAAAAGCACCTGGATGATCCTCAAGAGTTCTGGAACAATGTTCTATGGACAGATGAGTCAAAAGTGAAACTTTTTGGCCGACATTGACCCCGTTATGTCTGGCGAAAACCAAACACTGCATTCCACAGTAAGAACCTCATACCAACGGTCAAGCATAGTGGTGGTAGTGTCATGGTTTGGGGATGCTTTGCTGAATCAGGACCTGGACGCCTTCATTGAAGGAACCATGAATTCTGCTCTGTATCAGAGAATTCTACAGGAGAATGTCAGGCCATCCGTACGTGAGCTGAAGCTGAAGCGCAGCTGGGTCATGCAGCAAGACAATGATCCAAAACACACAAGCAAGTCTACATCAGAACGGTTGAAGTTTTGGAATGGCCTAGTCAAAGTCCAGACCTAAACCCCATTGAGATGTTGTGCCAGGACCTGAAACGAGCAGTTCATGCTCAAAAACCCACAAATGTCACTGAGTTGAAGCAGTTCTGCATGGAGAGGAGTGGGCCAAAATTCCTCAACGGCGCTGTGAGAGACTAATCAATAACTACAGGAAACGTTTGGTTGCAGTTATTGAGTCTAAGGGGGCGATTACTTTTTCACACAGGGGCACTGGGTGTTGCATAACTTTCTTTAATAAATAAATGAAATATGTATCAAATTTGTGTTATTTGTTCACTCAGGGTCCCTTTGATCTAATATTAGGTTTTGGTTGAAGATCTGATAACATGCAAAAATTCAGAAAATCATGCAGGGGGCAAATACTTTTTCACGGCACTGTACACACCGCTTTGTAGTTTTCCATATACTTAACAAAAAACTGACAAATTGAAAAATGTGACATTTCAAAATCTAACATGGAACACTGTTATAGGCTTCCAGTATACTTCTGCAGTATCATTTTGTAATGTCTTTGACTACAAGATGTTAAATAAAATATCTAAATTATGTTCAGAGTGTTTTTTTATTTTTTATCTCAATCCTAAAATTATAGCTGCATAAACCCTTATTTCCTAATCCAATATGTGGAATTCAGGGTCAGATAAATATATGAAGGAAACCCTGTACAAAAACAAATGCATTTTTATTACAAGTAAAAATGTCATGTCTTTTTCGTGCACATTTCAAACTGGTGGCTATGACTGTACTTGCCTTTAAGCTGCCAAACACTGCTGCATAGATCTGACTGCCTGAACGGACATAACAAATGTACAGAACAAAGTTTTCAGACGTACTTGTGATTTTAGAGGGAAAATGCAGCCGTCTCTGCAAAAAATGTTGAGCAGTAAATGCTTAGGACGATGTTAGTCTTCTCCTTCACAGTACTAAGTTAATCCACTTGATGATTATGAACCTGATTTGGTACGTTGCAAGCAGGATTTTGTTTAGTCTGATTTAGCAGATGACCCACCAGTGATGATTAACTTCTGGTACGCTGCAATCAGGATTAGCAGGTGGACTAACTTTAGTCCAATCATGTTGACTAAACCTGCCTAATCCATCAGTCAGACACCTCAAGTCTCAGGTGTAAATAGATGTTTCCATTTCAGATGAATTGTATACAGAAGTGAATCTAATAAGCAATATCAACGTTTCAAATCACTATATAATCACTGTCTTTATTATAACCTTGATTAACAATATGATAATAATAATAAAATAAAAAAATCTCTTTTAAAACAAGCGAAGCTCACAAGGCAATTGTATTGAGCACAGATCTGAGCTCAGTAATGCTGGACAGTGACAATGGAAACGCAGTGTGTGTGCTCCGGGTCCCTGGAGTGATGTTCAGGGCTCTGTGCCGTGGACTTCACGCTGTAATACACAGACTTGGTGTCTGAAGCAGCGAGAGAGAGAGAGAGAGAGAGAGAGAAAGCATTCGTCCTGCAGTAACAGGGGAACAGGTAGTGGGGACACATGAATAAAACATCTCCCGCCTTTCTTTTCAGGCCCCCATATAATCTAAATGCTGCCCAGGCCAATGTGAAGAAATCATTTCTAACTGACAGCCATTTAGGGCACCCACTGGCATCGACAAGTCTCCAAAGCAGTGAGGAGTGGCACTGGAAATGCAAAACTGAGTCCTGGTGTGGTGGGTGTAGCGGCGCTATGGAGATTAGGGCTCATGCTTTGTTGTGGAGAACGGAGAGCTGCCTTTGTTGTGTTTCAGTGGAGAGCTGTCAGTCAGGTCTGTGTGTGCAGAGCCCAAGAGGGGAACTTGACTAGCAGGACTCTGGACAGCTCAGAATAAAGAGGAGGGGGCACTGGGTTCAGTCTGCAGCAGAAACACCAGACACAGTGTAACCCAGATGCAGTGTGACAGGCAAACACATTTAAACAGTCACTGCAATCTCTTAGCAAGTTTCCCAATGCCGTTATTAAAAAACAAACAAAAAAAAAAAGGAATCACAATTTTAAGCTGCCTGAAACCAACCTGTGTCCCTCCTCTTTATTATGAGCTCTCCATAGTTCTGCCACTTAGCCTTTTTTTCTTTACACAAGACCGGTAATGAGATGGTTCTAGTCATTTGATTCAATTGCAATTCTTTTCCTAAACATTCACCTGATTTTCATTAATCATGGTCTGTAATTCTGTATCATGTTTTAACCAATCATTCTGACCAGACGACACTCTTGCCCAGCGCTGGATTAAGCAAGTGAGAAAAAAGGCAATTAACTTTAAGCCCTCAGCGCTGATGTGCGTGACAACAGAGATCGCTTGAGGCAAGGCGTACACATGCATTCCTCCCCACGTCTTCATATTCTTCAATCAATCATCAAAAGGGTTCTTGTGCTCTTTCATTGCAAAGCCCTGGGGCATATAAAAACCATTTCAATTCATAAATCCTGTAAATGCTTCACGTTATTCAGATTCATGTGTACAGGTGTGCTACAGGCACTGTATCATAGTTACTAGGTTTTTTAATGAATCACAAAAAGACAGATATTAAGTATGATTAAATTAATGTGCCAATTACTGCAACCATTTCTCAGAAACTGAACTGCAGATTGGGTTAAAGGATTTGTTCCTTATTCGTGTTATGATAATAAAATCGTCTCCTGGGAAATTGAAAAGGGAGGAGGGCCCCAGGAAAAGAGGGGATATGTTCCCTCTCAGTCTAATTAAGACTCCTATAAAGCTCAAGCAATGGTGCCGGTTTCCGGCTGTAAAACAGAAGGTGTTAAAACACCATTCAAGTCATGAAGTGGTGGATTCACTAACCCAGCGTCTGCCAGGGTTACCCAGAATCCCGATTAACTGACTGGTACTGCAGGTGAGACCCAGAAAGCAAAATGCTTTGCTAGAAAGATGGGCAACTGCACATAATCAAGAACACTCTCAGTGAGCTCATGCTGAACAGAAACAGGACAAGGAAAAAGAAACATGCAAACCACGGAATTTGGATATGCAAATTAACTAGTACATCATTTAAAAATGAAGACATGCGCGGGGTGAATTATATAAAAAAAAAATAATAGTAAAACATTAGCTGTATATAATGAATTACTTTAAATGTGAATTACAAGCAATGATTTAAGCAGGCAAGTTAACCTGATTTGATTGCGTGAAATGTGCACATGGAGAAAGTTTCTGCAGCTGCTTGTCTGTTGTATGCACTGGTAGATATTCATACATGATCTATTGCTTTTCCTCGTTTTATCTGAATCTTCTGAAATCAGGACCTGGTGTGGTCTTGCTGCAGGCTCAGTGTAGCACACAAAGTCATTTCCAGCATGTAATCTGGAGGGAAGAGCTCTTTACCCTGCAACATAAACTTCTAACACCTCCCGAATGCCATCCAGAAAAAAATACAATTTCCTCAGTCTTTGTATAAGCTGCTGAGATGTGCACCGGCTGTGCAAGTCCTGAAGCATCAGAAAGCATCTCTTCAAGCTGGAAGCAGTAAATGAACAGCTCGCTCTCTCCTCTCATCCTGAAACCCAGCTGCCAGCCGGGCGGTCCCTGAGGGTTTCTGTCCAGCGAAAAGGTGAGTCTGTGAAACCCCAGCCTGGTCACAGTAATGCTGAGTACAGGAGGACAGGAGTCACACAAGTCCTCTACAGATCTGTGATATAACACATGTACTGATATCAGGGCTGCATTATTCAGATCTGTCATGAATAGATCATTAAAATACACCCCTTAACCTTTCTACACTATATGTAACATTAATAGCGAACTACAATGTCATTTACGTGCTATAAAATAGATTGATCTGAAAATTGGTATATAGTTTCGTAACAGTTGGTTATTATTAATAAGGTCTACGTACATAATCATCTGCTAGCGTGTGATGGTGTGATTTGCCTTGTTAGGCAAACACTATTCTAGTTGTTTTGCTGATTGAAATGCTATCAAGCAGGACACTATCCCTGTCACATTAACACCCACTCCAGTCCAATGGATTCATGGGCTGGGAATGAAAAACAAGGCTATTACATTGTCCGGTTTCAATAGCCAGGGCTGTTTATTCAGACTCTCTTATCTCACTTCAGCGCCAGAAAAAAGTGAATAGGCTTCTGTTATAAAAGAAATGCATGTTAAAAAATAAATCTCTCCTCTTGCAAAAAAAATTATTGGGCTGCCGCGTTAGACGATCGATCCCAGCCTCTTATAATCATCCACCCATGAGTAAACCCTGCTTCGATCCCAGCCTCTTATAATCACCCACCCAGGAGTAAACCCTGCTTCGATCCCAGCCTCTTATAATCACCCACCCAGGAGTAAACCCTGCTTCGATCCCAGCCTCTTATAATCACCCACCCAGGAGTAAACCCTGCTTCGATCCCAGCCTCTTATAATCACCCACCCAGGAGTAAACCCTGCTTCGATCCCAGCCTCTTATAATCATCCACCCAGGAGTAAACCCTGCTTCGATCCCAGCCTCTTATAATCACCCACCCAGGAGTAAACCCTGCTTCGATCCCAGCCTCTTATAATCACCCACCCAGGAGTAAACCCTGCTTCGATCCCAGCCTCTTATAATCACCCACCCAGGAGTAAACCCTGCTTCGATCCCAGCCTCTTATAATCACCCACCCAGGAGTAAACCCTGCTTCGATCCCAGCCTCTTATAATCATCCACCCAGGAGTAAACCCTGCTTCGATCCCAGCCTCTTATAATCACCCACCCAGGAGTAAACCCTGCTTCGATCCCAGCCTCTTATAATCACCCACCCAGGAGTAAACCCTGCTTCGATCCCAGCCTCTTATAATCACCCACCCAGGAGTAAACCCTGCTTCGATCCCAGCCTCTTATAATCACCCACCCAGGAGTAAACCCTGCTTCGATCCCAGCCTCTTATAATCACCCACCCAGGAGTAAACCCTGCTTCGATCCCAGCCTCTTATAATCACCCACCCAGGAGTAAACCCTGCTTCGATCCCAGCCTCTTATAATCACCCACCCAGGAGTAAACCCTGCTTCGATCCCAGCCTCTTATAATCACCCACCCAGGAGTAAACCCTGCTTCGATCCCAGCCTCTTATAATCACCCACCCAGGAGTAAACCCTGCTTCGATCCCAGCCTCTTATAATCACCCACCCAGGAGTAAACCCTGCTTCGATCCCAGCCTCTTATAATCACCCACCCAGGAGTAAACCCTGCTTCGATCCCAGCCTCTTATAATCACCCACCCAGGAGTAAACCCTGCTTCGATCACAGCCTCTTATAATCACCCACCTAGAAACATGCGTGGGACTGAGTAATTGGGTTTAACCCCTCCACCTCCAACCATTTAGCAGATACAGCAGGAGTTGTAGTCGCATGTGCAGAACCAGGCAACATTACACAATGCATTAGCGTTAGTCCTGGAGGTGTTTTCTCATTAGCGCTGAAGAGCAAAAAAATGACATGGGAGTAAATGATAAAAGCAAACCAGCTCTCCAGTCCTCATAAACAAAAGGTCAGTTAAATAATATTGCAAAGTGACAAATGTGTAGCGCAGAATAAAGACTCTTTTTTTTATAAGATAGGCATATCCAAGCCTTGCTTTACAGCTCTCTGTGACGGCTGTCTGAAAGGCGCTCTATAAAATGCTGACTGACATTGTAAAATGAGATACAGCAGGGCCTTCAGGCCACACCCGCATCGGGATAGGGGGGTGTTCATAAGTTTGAAATGCTTCAGCCTCGAGCTGCAAACACAGTCAACAGACGCAGGCCTTTTACCTGCCACTCTGTCTGAAATACACTGTGCTGAAGAAAGCCAGGTTTAAACCACCCTGACATTGTTTATTAGTGTGCTTTATTAAGGGAAACTTCATTTTATAAGTTCTCGTTTGTTGCGGGTGTTTTAAAGCAGCAGTGGTTTGTGTGCAGGCTATTTGAAGACAGAGGTCCTATTCCCCAGACGCAGCTGCAGACTCCTTATCCTTCCACACTGTCTCTTTCATCCACAATGCTGTTAATAATACAGAAATAAAGAGAACTCGCCTTGTTGGGCTTTTCAGAATTCATGTTTATTTTCTAAGTGGCCTCTGACATCGAAACAGAGGGTGTACTTCCTCCCCTCTCCGCCCCTATGAAAGCACAATCACTTCTTTATTATCATCTGCAGCACGTCCAATGCCAATGAATTGGTCACAACCGGAACACAAGCCATTGACTGCTCTCTAGAAATCAATTCTAAAACCTAAAGGATTTGAAATACACACTCTTTACTACTTTAAATGTTCAACAAAAGGAAAGAGCTGCATTTCTTCTTTAGATTATCATTTATTGACTTTAACAGCGCTGCACAGGACAGCCTGTCTCTTAGTCTTCTCATGATTTGCACTACGTTTTCCGGAGCTGCTCAGCGGCACTTTGTGCTTTTCTTCTCTGATCCAAAGAACTCTCCAGAACAGTCTGACACCCGAGACAGTCAGCTGTATGTACAGCAGAAACCTTTAACAGGACCACACACTCGAGAACGTTTAATCAAATTTGAACAATGTCCATACTGCTCAAGCCTTACTTACAAGCCCATGTACCCCTCCTCCACTAATCTCAAACCTTACTTAAGCACGCGAGGTATTTTACCACCTGTATCGCTGCCATTGCTTTCCTATGGTGCTGGACAGATCAGCGCAGGACCGCTAATCCCGCAGTGATGCTGAGCAGTACCGCTCAAATCGAATCCACAGCAATTTATTCTGGCTGCCGCGTGGTACCTGTCGGTGGATTAACCAATCACAGCCAAGTGCTGACAACACGTGCGTGCCAGGAAAAATCATGAATGAAACTGTTCTCTACAGAGGTGTCCAAGCACCTTGAAGTGTTTGATCCCTCTCATATTTCATACAAGGACAGGCAGGCCAGTATTTTATACATCGCCCCTGATAAGCATCCTTCCTGTCTTTTTTTATTATTTCTGAGGTTCACTACTATTTTTATTACATAACTGGCTGTAAAAGGATATATTTTCTAACACTTCAGTAGTAGGCTACTTGCTGTCAGCAACATATTGTATGTTTCTTTGCTCAGCTCAGATCGCTCATTTCATACACCTGCATATAGATGACAGAAAAACAACGCTGAAAAACAAACCAGTGTTTTTATTTAGTAGATTATATGAAGGGCATTACAGATATGGCCAAAAGCTTTACATCACACCCTATATCTTTATTTTTATATAGCGCCTTTCATAGTGGACCACCATCACAAAGCGCTTTACAGAGGTAGGCTGTGAACTGTGCATTGTATGCAGAGTCACTTACAATAGGACATTGATTTAACATCTCATCCGCACTATTGTAGTTTCCAGTAGACTTTTGACATACCATTTTGTAGTTTATTAGATTGCACGATGTTAAATAAAATATCTAAATTATGTTCATATAGTTATTATTTATTTTTTTTTAATTCTGTCTGTATCCTAATATTCTACTTGGTGATGCAAAACTTTTGGTCATATATGTAAATGATATTGGAGTACATAGCCTACGGCAGGGTTCTTCAATTGGCAGCCCGCGGCCCAATCTGGCCCACAAGATCCTTCCTTTTGGCCCGTCGAGCGTCAGCTGTCCTTCATTATATAAAGCTGAAATTGCTGATTCGCAAGATTGTAAGGTCACTACTATCTACAGGGTATTTGTGTCCCCTAACAAGCATTTTTGTTGACAACCTCATACAGGAACAAGTCAGCTGATTGGCCGAGCTTTCATTCTGAAGAGATTTCATTTTGGCATGCATCACAAATCTCTGCACATTTAGTTTAGTGCCTCATTGGTTGAGCAACGAAAGAAGGCTTTAGTAGTGCGATATGAAATTTGACAGTTTTCATTTGCATGCACAGCTAAAATAATAATAATAATAATAATAATAATAATAATAATAATAATAATAATAATAATAATAAAAGCTCAAGTAAACCCCAGTAATGCTATTATTTTATGAAAATGTGTTGTTTGCCACTTTGTTTATTGCGAAGAAACTACAATGGCAGGGATAAAAATTTAAAAAAAGCGATGTCTACTTTTGTACTGTTTCTGCCTGAAATACACACATAAAAAAGTGTATAATTTTAAGTTTGACATCCTCTGCTTTATAGTTAATTCAGTGGAGCAAAGTAAAGCCTTCACAACCTATTCTGGAATATTACAGTTTTACATATTATTTTAGGATAAATAGTATTGGAAATTGCTTTAATTTGGCTAGATTTAGCTGGGAATTGTGCATCATGTGATTGGAACAGGAATGTGAACGTGGTTTTTGTATTTATTTAACTTAAATACATTAGCAGTGTACTTTAGCTTAGGTATTGTATTAAATTATATGATTGATAAACCTATTACGTTTGACCTGCTGTCAGAGCATTCTTTTTGTCATGCCAGATTTTCATCTCCAGCTTATTATAGAAAGGCTTGGGAAGTTGAGAGGGGCTGCTGTATGGTTTTTAAATGAGAAACAGTTTGGTTTTATTACAGAAATACATGAAAAACTTAAGTGCATATGTCTATTTTCTTTATTTTTCATTTGATAAACTACGTATTTTTGGGAAAAATTAGCAATGTGGCCACCAGTAAGGCACAGGAAATTGGCCGAAGAAACCGAGCCTGTCAAAGATCTTTTACTTGGGCTTAAAAAAACCTGTTTGGCAACAGTAAGTAATGATTCTTATAAAAGTACGTTGCTAATACATGATAATCAAAATGTTATTTTATGTCTCTGAAATTCTCCAATGACTGTCCTGGAAATTGCTAGGTTTGTAGCTAGTAGCATTTGACAACAAATCTCGCCAAATCAGCTACTTAATCACTAGATTTGACGAGAAATTCACTAAATTGGCTTGAAGGCGCAGAAAAAAAAGATTTGATTTTTCCACGGCTTATTACTGCCTTGACACAACAAGGAAAAGAGATCTCTTCGTCGGTGCCCAGGCACTGAAATTAGAGCAGTTGTGTGCCATTGAAGCATTTTCATAACACATCAGTAAAGATTCTTTAATTATTTAAAGTTAATTCTTAAGTCAAGAACCTGCCTATAGAAAAAAAGAACCGGAGGATTTGCTGTGCACGACTATATGATCACTAACCTACACGTTAGATACCAGTTTTATTGTAGTTAAGGAACGCAATACGATACTGTACAAATAAAGTACAATGAAAATACAATGTGTTTGAAGTAACCTGCGTATCCTGTATCAATTGTTATTCATATCTCTAAGCTCATGCATGGTGGTAGAATCCATTGATCATAAATCTTGTCATTGTAGAGCTGACAGTAGATGTCACTGCCGTTTATAACCAGAGTGATGATTGTATATAGAGTGATGATTATAAAAAAAATTGATTATAAAAAAAACAACATAATCTGGTGTACAATAATTTGTTTATACATTGTGTGTGTGTGTGTATATATATACAGTACTGTGCAAAAGTTTTAGGCAGGTGTGAAAAAATGCTGTAAAGTAAGAATGCTTTCAAAAATAGACATGTTAATAGTTTATATTTATCAATTAACAAAATGCAAAGTGAGTGAACAGAAGAAAAATCTACATCAAATCAATATTTGGTGTGACCACCCTTTGCCTTCAAAACAGCATCAATTCTTCTAGGTACACTTGCACACAGTTTTGAAGGAACTCGGCAGGTAGGTTGGCCCAAACATCTTGGAGAACTAACTACAGTTCTTCTGTGGATTTAGGCAGCCTCAGTTGCTTCTCTCTCTTCATGTAATCCCAGACAGACTCTATGATGTTGAGATCAGGGCTCTCTGTGGGGCCATACCGTCACTTCCAGGACTCCTTGTTCTTCTTTACGCTGAAGATAGTTCTTAATGACTTTCGCTGTATGTTTGGGGTCGTTGTCATGCTGCAGAATAAATTTGGGGCCAATCAGATGCCTCCTGATGGTATTGCATGATGGATAAGTATCTGCCTGCACTTCTCAGCATTGAGGAGACCATTAATTCTGACCAAATCCCCAACTCCATTTGCAGAAATGCAGCCCCAAACTTGCAAGGAACCTCCACCATGCTTCACTGTTGCCTGCAGACACTCATTCGTGTACCGCTCTCCAGCCCTTCGGCGAACAAACTGCCTTCTGCTACAGCCAAATATTTCAAATTTTGACTCATCAGTCCAGAGCACCTGCTGCCATTTTTCTGCACCCCAGTTCCTGTGTTTTCGTGCATAGTTGAGTCACTTGGCCTTGTTTCCACGTTGGAGGTATGGCTTTTTGGCCGCAAGTCTTCCATGAAGGCCACTTCTGACCAGACTTCTCCAGACAGTAGATGGGTGTACCAGGGTCCCACTGTTTTCTGCCAATTCTGAGCTGATGGCACTGCTGGAAATCTTCCGATTGCGAAGGGAAGTAAGCATGATGTGTCTTTCATCTGCTGCAGTAAGTTTCCTTGGCCGACCACTGCGTCTACGGTCCTCAACGTTGCCCGTTTCTTTGTGCTTCTTCAAAAGAGCTTGGACAGCACATCTGGAAACCCCTGTCTGCCTTGAAATTTCTGCCTGGGAGAGACCTTGCTGATGCAGTATAACTACCTTGTGTCTTGTTGCTGTGCTCAGTCTTGCCATGGTGTATGACTTTTGACAGTAACTGTCTTCAGCAACCTCACCTTGTTAGCTGAGTTTGGCTGTTCCTCACCCAGTTTTATTCCTCCTACACAGCTGTTTCTGTTTCAGTTAATGATTGTGTTTCAACCTACATATTGAATTGATGATCATTAGCACCTGTTTGGTATAATTGTTTAATCATACACCTGACTATATGCCTACAAAATCCCTGACTTTGTGCAAGTGTAGCTAGAAGAATTGATGCTGTTTTGAAGGCAAAGGGTGGTCACACCAAATATGGATTCGATTTAGATTTTTCTTCTGTTCACTCACTTTGCATTTAGTTAATTGATAAATATAATCTATTAACATGTCTATTTTTGAAAGCATTCTTACTTTACAGCATTTTTTCACACCTGCCTAAAACTTTTGCACAGTACTGTATAATTAAAAAAAGAGTGAGAAGGGAGGGCGGCAAAAATCCTTGCGCTGGCCAATAATGGACGTGCTTTCATTAGTTAACTTGAAAGCTTTCTGCGCAGTCATTTTCAGAAAATGTTATTTTTAATAAAATTAATAACATCCTGTTTTAATAGCATTACAGTGGGATTTGTATAATTATTTGTTTGCAAGATGTTGTTTGAATATTGTCAGGAACATTATTAAGTGGTGATCAGACATTGCATCATTGTTAGTAGTTATTTCTGACATGTATTAGTTGATTTTGGTGCAAGTGTAGTGTTGCAGCGTTCCTTTACTGTATGTGAAGTGTGATTGGATAGTCAGATTTTCATGACCATTTAAACAACCCCCCACCAAGCCTCTGTTTTGCTATCTAATTGTTTCCCCAGCTTTGACTGGGTTCACTTTGTGACCTATATAAATACATGCCACCCATGTGACTCAGCTTAAGGGATGCCGGCACCATTAGTAGCATGAAACAAACTAATTGGCCTGCTAAAGCAAAGCGTGTCTTCCTATGTGGTGTTTGCAAAGCCAAATGAAAGTGGAGGTCCAAGAGGCTGTGCTTCAGACTGCAGCGCTGCTTCAACATCCTGCCTGCTGTTCCACTTCCTGCAGATTCTCAGTGCCGCGCCATCGACACCGCTTCCTATATAATAAGAACAATAATAAAGACAGGGACAGGAGCTCCACAACGAAATCCACGGCTTTCTGGAGGGCGATGCAGCAAAATAATCACGGACTGCAGCATTGCTCTTAAGGATTCATAACATAATCTGTACCCGTTTCTTCTTCATTGCTTGCTTTTGCATTTCCGTGCTTGGCTTGCCATCTGTGTGTGTCATCTCTTTCGTAACTTGCCACTACTTCCCTCCTGGATTGCACTGCAATAGACAGGGCTCTGAAAGAGGTCTTGACTGTGAATCTGCACGGGATTAACCCATTGAGATGTTTAATCCACAGAACCATAATTAAGGGTTCCAAACACAAAGCATCGGATTACAGAACCTTTTGCTTTTCTGTTGGGTTTGCTGTTCTTAGAAACTAGACAAGAGTTTCAGAAAAGGTCTATTGTTGTTCGGACAGAAACATATAGTCCCACTATCTTACAAGGGCAGTGAGTGCAGTTATTCATATTAAAATCGAATAACTTGTTTCTGTGGAGCCTGCTTTACTGCTGCTCTGCTAGAATGTACATCACTGTCAGGTAAACTGGGTCTGGCAGAACATTCGGGATCTTCCCATGTTGTAGCTTCTCTTTTATTATTAAGCACCAGGAGCTGCTCTTCCACTGCAATCCAGGGCACATTAGATATGTTAACAAGAATGTGCTGTTATTGCAGGGTGTATATATCTTATTACACTGGCACCAGGTTAATTTGCCCTTGTTCACACCTACTGCAGACCTGTGCGTATTTTCTGGAAACTCAACGCAGTCCGTCCAATAGTGACCCTTCAGTGGACAATGTTCTAGAATCTTCACTTCTGCATTAGTCAATGTTCTGAAGGGATACCAGGGGGGTAAGGGGAGGGGGGATCGTTTAATCACTGGCCACACATTTACCACTCAAACATTTCCTTAAGAAGGGTCCCCATTGCTCACAATAACTAACACACATAAAACAAATGTTGTTGCGGCGCCATCATAAATTAAAAATACTGAGATGACATGTAATTAAACAGTCAATCTGAGATCATAGAGTGCAGGGTAGGGTCTAGCTTAAGGAAATGAAGCAATTACAAAAGCATGGTCTAATGACAGACAAGACCACAACAGACCAGTTTCCCACGGAAACAAACAGGCTTGACAATTCTCCATCCTAATGCTAAAACAAAAGAAAATAACATGTTTTAATTGCACACACACACACACACACACACACACACACACACACGCTGACACACACAATCATTACCACTGTTGAACTGTATTTTGAAAATTGCCACTCAAAATGAAAACTCTCAACACCAGATGTAATGGTTAATGATAATGCAAGTCAATATGTCAACCTCACAAAATGTAATAACAATCTGACATATCCATGCCTGACCTTGGTTACTGTAAGTGATATACAGCATCTACACTCAAACCAGACCCTGCGTTTCTTGGGAAGGTCAAAAAGCAATACCTTTGTTCCTGTGTATTCATGTGTTTATTTATATATGTATTTAATCACATGCCTTTGACACAGGAACAAAAGAGGATTACTGAGGTTGTTGACAGCACAGAGTCCTTTGTGTGAAATAAATACTGCAACGCCTGTCTCTTGCCACAATGTTTTTAGACTTTAAAAAAATGGTGCACAGTACAGTAAAATGAGTTAACACACCCTCTTCGTGGAACTACTGACAAAGCAATATATTTAATGCATAACAATTATTCCAGTATAGTTTCGTACCATTTTGGGGTGTAACTCAGTCAATGCAGAGGAGAATCATTGTCCAGACTGTAGCATGGCTTCTTTTCATTTACTGTGCACCTGTTCTGCAGAAAAAGAGGTGCCCTACACATAACTACTGCACTTGATTACTACATTGAGAGTCATGTAGAATATTAAGCTACAGAATATCACAATGCTGGATCATGACCTAGGAACTGCTGCAAAGGGAGCAGTCAGACCCTGGGAGCATCTACAGAATCACGCCTGTACTGTACATGACCCCGATGCACGCCGTGTAACGGTATGATTAACGCTGTTCTAAAATAAAGACTTGCCAGCTATAAATGATTTGGTGACATACATCAATACAATATAAGCGAGCACTTGACTACTCTTGTGGTTGCATACATCGCCCTGCTTATTTACAGTATGCCTGTTAGATGTGATATAACGTAAACTGCAACAATACACGATTCTCCCTTTTTCTAGATTTAAAAAAGCATTTCCTTCTCAGGCAGACGCGCACAGTTATCATTATATTAACGCATACGACTTACCTCAAAGATACCTTGACACAGCAGTCATTTTGATTAGTCGCCATTCCTTCTCAGTGCAAGCCCTTTTTATTTAAAATGATTATCACGAGTAAAGGTAAGTCCTAATGCTTCATTAAAAACTTCGACCGCTCACATTTAAAACAGATACCGCCTTGGCAGCGCCGAATAACGTTAAATAGACAGCACAATAAATAAATAAGACACTCTCCGAGACTGCGTAAAATGTCATGCTGTGGTTGCTGTTGGCGGCTTGGTAGCTAGCAATTTGAAACCGTCTTTCTTTTTTTCCGCTACATCCGTTTACTATGTATCAGCAGCATCTATCGTTAAAAAGAGAAGTGCATTCATTATTCCGGATCGCTCTCACTCACACTGACAGGCATTGTAGTACTGAACGAAGGGGCGGGGCAGCCGCGCTTGATTGACAGCGACCTGCCCATACAGAAATGCTAACCCGCCCCAAGTCCGATAATAGACCAATTATAGCAGAAACAGGCTGGGAGCCCTTGTTTAAAGGTGTTCTCCATGGAGTGAACTCGTTGATGGGTGTACCCTATCTGATACACGTTATATGGCAGTGCAATGTGAATCGAGATGGCAGTGAAAAGGTATGAGAGGACACGGCCGGACGCAAGGAAGATCCGGCCACACTCACTAAAGGGATCGGGTTTTTTTTTTTTTTTGTCACGTGCTGTGGCACCAGTAATGAAGTTTGTAATGGGACCTTTTTTCAACATAAATAACAACTTGTAAAACGTAGACACCCATATCGATTACTGTATCCTCCATATTAAACAGTAACAGAGGGTATAACTGGCCATCCTACAAGCTAAATTGTAAAAGTGAGCTCACTAAATGAATTGTTTGCTTATGTTGTTCAGGTGATGTAAATGGTGTCCACAGAGTAACAGTTTCATTTTTTTTTTTCTGATCCACTTACATTCTGTTTTTTATCCTAATTTCTTCTATGACAAAACCAATACTCCTTGCAATGGTGGGTCATGCATGCCACTCATGGAGACATGTAGTCAATGTACTGTCAGCCTCTTACATCATTCAGAATGTTCTGGGTCAGCCTCTTACATCATTTAGAACGTTCTGGATCAGCCTTTACATCATTTAGAATGTTCTGGGTAAAGCCACACCTCCTGGATTCCGATCTCACCATAAAGGAAGGCAAGGGATTGCTGGGATGGAAATAATACTCCAAAGTCATACCCTTTTGAGCCTTCCCAGGTTCCATGTGGAGCTCAATCAGTGATGCAGTACCTGAGACTCATTAGACAAACGATAGAGGTCCCAAACCCATGTGTGTCTGAGTCATTTCATAGTAAAACCTTTACTGGCTCAAACTGCTATGCCATATGGGACTGATTAGCATTTTGTGGCAGGCTCTTCCTTTAGCTCGCCCAGCCCTTACACTGTACAGTAACACTCCTGCAGGCAGTGAGGGCTCTTCCTTTAGCTCACCCAGCCCTTACACTGTACAGTAACACTCCTGCAGGCAGTGAGGGCTCTTCCTTTAGCTCACCCAGCCCTTACACTGTACAGTAACACTCCTGCAGGCAGTGAGGGCTCTTCCTTTAGCTCACCCAGCCCTTGCTTTGGAACCAGAAGGTTGTGATTTCCAGGGCTCAAGCTGACCTTTTCGAATAGGGTCATGCTGAAATCTGTTTGTTCTGAAGTCTGTATTTTCATCCTGTGGTGTGTGACTCAGAGTCTTGCCGTTTAACGATTACTGTTGAAAATGAAAAGCAGTCCATCCCTGCCTGCAGCCATCAGCATCTCACCCTCGACTCCCCGAGAGGAAATGAAAGTCACCTTCTTCGCTTACACTAAGCTGAACCAGGCCAGGTTTCGGCAGCCTGTTTGCAGACCTCAGCATGTCTGACTGGTTTTTCACGTTGTGTCATATTGCATGTTTATTAAACAAGACAAAATACTTCCCTTTTCCTGTCTCAGCCCATGTGGACTGGGCACAGATGACAGCGTATTGAAAAGGGGCTTGAAAGACTTTGTTCGAATGATTGCAAGCATCATAAAATGGTAAGGAGCTGGAACAATTCATGCAGATCCCCTGCTCTGGCAACAAGAACATTTAGATGCCCTAAGTGCCCCATGTCCATATTGTACAAATCTGGGGAATCATAGTGAAGTTTATTTTTGCAGTTTACCATCAAGATTCTTGAACAGATTAATGTATTGATGTAACACAGATCAGCAAAATCCTCTTTGTAGTTTCAAACTACACATAAGCTGCTTTCGTCCTAGGAAACTGCAATGTTACATAACACCTACTGTGAGAAAATGCACGCAAAGTGGTTTGAAACTCTATTCAATCACACCATTCGATTAAAACAACCCACAAATGTGTGTTTGTGTGTGTGTGTGTGTGTGTGTGTGTGTGTGTGTGTGTGTGTGTGTGTGTGTGTGTGTGTGTGGACAGAATTTGAGAAAATGTCCCCACAAAGATAGTAACTCATGAAAAAACAACGTTGTGGGGAACTAAAAAGTGCCAAAATATTTAGTTTGTTGTTGACTTTCATCCTGTGTGGAGTTTTGTCTGACTGGAGTTAGAAATAGTAAATAAAAATATAGTGAGAGTCAATGAGAGGTCTGGTATGCTTTACAATGCTTCCCTATGCTTTACCATACCTCTGTGTGCTTTACAATGCTTCCGTATGCTTTACCAGACTTCTCTGTGCTTTACAATGTGTCCCTATGCTTTACCAGACCTCTCTGTGCTTTACAATGCTTCCCTATGCTTTACCATACCTCTCTGTGCTTTACAATGCTTCCAAATGCTTTACCATACCTCTCTGTGCTTTACAATGCTTCCCTGTGCTTTACCAGACCTCTATGTGCTTTACAATGTGTCCCTATGCTTTACCATCCTTACACTGTGCTTTTAGCTCCAGCTTGATAAGAAACCCCTTTTCCACTTTTGCAGAGACCCAGAGGGGCCTAATTTATTCACTGTGCAGACAAAGGGTTCCTCAGCAGCAGGAAGGGTCTGAGACTGCTTGACATGTCACATGCTGAGGGGTTTGTTCAAGACTGTCAGCTCCAGAAGAGCAGAGGAGACTGCAGGCAGTTAAATTAGCTAGCTCAGGCAGCAACTGGGTCAGACTGTAGAGATCAGCCCCAGGGTTGAGTCACTGATAACACTCAATATTGAGCCCCTCTCTGGTTTAGACTTTTCTCAACCCTGCCTTTATAACCTCAGGCTCTCCCAGAGAACAGGCGCGTTGTTTCTGCTGCTTCTGCGACATTCTCCAATAAAATCGACAAAACCAAATCTAGATGAGCATGTACTCTGAAATACAAATGCAGACGGGGGCTTGGCATCCTAAATGCCCAAGCCGTGTGCGTGTTCTCTGTTGTTAAGGGTCATTTTGTTTTTTAAGATATGGATAAAGGAGGAGGATTGTCTTGTTTGCTTGTAAGTCTGAATGAAGGCATGGGTTGGGTAAGCAGAGCCTCAGATCCTGCCATCATAAAGCTGCAGGAATGTGTCGGGGGATGGGGGGGTGCAGGGAGCCTTCAGACCAGCTTATAGGGGGTTTGGGGCTCATCAGAATTACCTTCCCTCCTTGGGTGGGCAATGATCTAAAATCCACATGTATTCCAATGACTGCCATCATTGCGAGGAGGCTGCATTGGAATTCACTGTAAGTAAGTGTCCATTATTTTTACATGAGGTGTATAAACTATAACTCAGGACACTCCATGTGAATGTTCAGTCTTTTTAAAAAAGCTTATAGGTGAGCTGCTTTAAAGCTACAAAGGTTTGTACCCTGTGAAAGATTTCTGGGGTGCTGTTTCTTGCCCCTAGTTTTGTACCCTGTGAAAGATTTCTGGGGTGCTGTTTCCTGCCCCTAGTTTTGTACCCTGTGAAAGATTTCTGGGGTGCTGTTTCCTGCCCCTAGTTTTTTACCATGACATTTGATTGATTGCTCTCCTCTCTGTGCCTGTACTCTTCATTGTACATGCAGTCTTGTAGAGCTTTTTTTTTTTTTAAGCTGTGCCCTTGTTTCCATGGAAACCAGCGCAGGCCCAGTGGCGAAGGGGGGATAAGCAGGGTCGTCAGCAGCTTCATAAAGTAGTTTTTAAGGGCAGATCAGCCTTCTTCCCACTGAGAGGCTGGGAGAGCGTGCTGTCCTGATTGAATTTCTTCAGGGGCACTCTATCAACTGCACTCCCAGTCTCACTCCAGCGGCTGACACAGACGCATTATATCACAAGATCTCAGCCTCAGGAATGGAATTGGATCGTGGTTTAATCGTATGAGAATGCCAGACTGGGCTGTTTCCTAACTGGTTGCACTGTTGCACTGTGCAGGGTTAAAAACCTATTGATTAACACAAGAGAACTTACTGATGTGTGTATGTTTATGTGTGTGTATATATAGATATATTAATTAAATGCACCGGGATGTGAAAAATCTGTTACTTTAAACTCAACCCAAGTTGTTGTTTCCAGTATTGTAGTGTTACACTGTGGTGGTTAGTTTAACAACAAATGGGGAAAATACCGAACTGTATTACATAACTGTGGTGCATCTTGAATGAATTTCAACCTCTATTCCAACACAGATTTAGGACAGAGGGTAGGAGACACTTCTTCACACAGAGAGTGGTGAGAGGTTATGGGATGGGTAACCTAGCCATGTTGTTGATGCTGAATCGTTGGGACCCTCTAAGACCCAACTCGACAATGTTTTGAGATCAGCTGCTAGGAAGAGGATCAGCAACCAGACGACTTCTTAGTTGTTGGGTGATTTTTTTTTAAATGTATTTTGTTTGTATTTTTTAGACCAATGCAAAACAACATCACATGTACGCCACACAAAGCCTGTAGGGTATGTTCAAGTGATTTATATCTCACAGATGGATAAATCATTAAAATCAGGCCCTCTCTGACACTTGCAAATACTTTCAAAGACAAAAATACACTGAAGAGAGAGAGAGAGAGAGAGAGAGAGAGAGAGAGAGAGAGAGAGAGAGAGAGAGAGAGAGAGAGAGAGAGAGAGAGGAAGAGAGAGAGAGAGAGAGAGTCACATGCATAGTTAGCCTATGCAACACAAAGCCTCATTTTGATAATCTAAGAGGCACCTGTATTTGCATCTAACACTGATTAGATTAGCTGCCTCCAATACGGCAGTCTCTAACAGTTTGAGTATGCGGCTCAGTGTGGCAGGTTACACAATGTATGTAACTTTGTGGAGAAAATAAAAATGAAGCGTCTGAAAGGTGGTAAGTCCTCAGTGTACAATGCCCTCCAGCAGCTCCCTGAAGAAGGTGTAGGCAAGTGAGGGCTGAGAACCCTGCTCCACGCTGCTGGACTGCAGCTCACCAGCCTCGGCACAATCCTGCCTTTGTTGGGACTTCAGCGAATTTTAGACCCTTCTCCCGGACGTCTCCTGGGACAGATTTTCTCCCGTATTTTACTTTATAAACAGTAAAAAAGGTATCACAAATTGTACCCCCAATTTTGTATTTTCAAAGGTTGACAGGTATGATACTGATCCCTGTGCTACTGATACCTGTGCTACTCCTAATACTGATCCCTGTGCTACTCCTAATACTGATCCCTGTGCTACTCCTAATACTGATCCCTGTGCTACTCCTAATACTGATCCCTGTGCTACTCCTAATACTGATCCCTGTGCTACTCCTAATACTGATCCCTGTGCTACTGATCCCTGTGCTACTCCTAATACTGATCACTGTGCTACTCCTAATACTGATCCCTGTGCTACTGATCCCTGTACTACTCCTAATACTGATCCCTGTGCTACTCCTAATACTGATCCCTGTGCTACTCCTAATACTGATCCCTGTTCTACTCCTAATACTGATCCCTGTGCTACTCCTAATACTGATCCCTGTGCTACTCCTAATACTGATCCCTGTTCTACTCCTAATACTGATCCCTGTGCTACTCCTAATACTGATCCCTGTGCTACACCTAATACTGATCCCTGTGCTACTCCTAATACTGATCCCTGTGCTACTGATCCCTGTGCTACTCCTAATACTGATCCCTGTGCTACACCTAATACTGATCCCTGTGCTACTGATCCCTGTGCTTCTCCTAATACTGATCCCTGTGCTACTGATCCCTGTGCTACTCCTAATACTGATCCCTGTGCTACTCCTAATACTGATCCATGTGCTACTGATCCCTGTGCTACTCCTAATACTGATCCCTATGCTACTCCTAATACTGATCCCTGTGCTACACCTAATACTGATCCCTGTGCTACTCCTAATACTGATCCATGTGCAGTGCTTAAAGGTTTGTGAATAGGATCCAAAGTAATTGTATCTAAAAAAAAAAAAATCTGTATAATGTGAAATAATGTATAATGTGTATAATGTGATATCTTGTAAGCATTGTAAGTTGCCCTGGATAAGGGCGTCTGCTAAGAAATAAATAAATAAATAAATAAATAAATAAATAAATAATAATAATAATAATAATAATTATCAGGTATCGACACATAGATATTTTGATCCTATTTTATGTTTTGAATGCTGTTTCAGATGCTCCTTTTCTTCGAGCAGCTTTGTCCTCATGACGTTTACAGTGTCTACTGAACTCCGGAGAGGAGGGCAGTGAGGAGAGCTTTCCTGACCCCTTGTGGTGAAACAAGATCATGACAACTCAATTAGAGATTCGGAGATCAATTCAGGTATTTTAGGTAAATAACAAATCCATCAAAGAAGCAGCATATTTGTTCGACTGAATTAAAAATTAGCCATGGCAGTGAGTTCAAAGATTCAAAATTCATGAGAAGAGAGAGAGAGAGAGAGAGAGAGAGAGAGAGAGAGAGAGAGAGAGAGAGAGAGAGAGAGAGAGACCTTGATTAAATATGTTTATGTTATACAGTATTTTGAAAGTTTGTAATTGACCCTCATATCACTGGGGATTACATCTCCCGCACAGTAATTGGTGCCTGTGATCTCGGGACCCTAGTGCTGAAATATGACCCTTATTACTGTCACAACATGTCATTACTGATGGAGGGGCTCCCTTGGGGCCGAGCCATCAAATCACACTGTAAAACAGCTTCAGTATCATTTATAAACCATCAAATGAGTGTGTCCTGGGAAAAGAACACGATAACCCCCCATTTAACATGTCTTCAGATAACCTCTCCTTGCTTCTGATCACCTGCTGAAAACAATGTCCTAAAAACTGAAATATTTGTGGGTTACACAGTTTTTCCACCACATTTTGCTCATTTGCCAGAAAACAGTGTGTTTTTTTTTCTTGGTAATATTAAGTAAACGTAATGTGAATCTGAAATTGCGGCATTTACTTCTTATTTTTTTGGGACACCTGATTTAATATTATTATTTTGTTCAGAATTAAAAACTTACTAAAACAGATTCTAAATATAAAGAACCGATTCTAAACATAAAGAACATATTCTAAATATAAAGACCCGATTCTAAATATAAAGAACAGATTCTACATATAAAAAGATTCTAAATATAAAGCTTGAACAATGCCACACACACACACACACACACACACACACACACACACACACACACACACACACACACAAACACACACACACACTGTTGTGTTCGAGTTTTCTTTTCATTGGCAGTTTCTTCTCAAACCATATGAACAAACATTTGACACAATAACACAAATGTTGTATATGATGATTATATTTCAGATGGCTTTAGTGTTGCGCTTTGATTTTAGTTTTTGGCTCCACTATTATGAATTGCATATTTGAGTATTTTAGTATGTCTGCCACATTTTATTATATTATAAGATTAAAACCATTTTTTAAATAATTTGGCATATGTACCTTAATGAAAAAAATGTATCATCCTATGTTACGCAATTTTTTATCATTTTGATGTATGTCATTTAAAGGGGGATTTTATCATTATGTTATCTTTTTACTATTTCTCAGAATTGTTTTGTGTACTGTTCATTTGTTTTGATCTGGAAAGCGATTTGAGGCGCTTCATCACGAAAGGCGTATATAAGGAATAAAGACTGATTGATATGCTCATTGCTACGTTTAGAATACATTTTAAATATACAGAACTGGCACAGATATGTAGTATATGTAGATATATTTCCCATCTAAATTCATACATTATTGACCCTGGCAGTAACACTCAGTAAGAAACAGCCATGTGACTGCACCATGGACCAGCAGTAACAGATGGCACTGTCACACTGCTGAGAATTGTGTTCAATTACCAATAAACGCAGCGCTCGATGAGACAGATGCGGCGTATTGATCTGCTTTGTGAATACATCCGTTCTGTTAAACAGGAGATCTGATGGATGGCGTTTACAAGGACGCATTGGCACCTTTGAAGACCGCTCCCGATGCAAATGCGCAGCCTACTTGTGCAACTGAACCCTACAGTGTGACCCGCAATATGATCGAGTGCAGGCCAGCGGTATAAGAAGAAGAAGAAGAAGAAGAAGAAGAAGAAGAAGAAGAAGAAGAAGAATGCTACCTTTGCAAAACTATTTTACAAAGGTGTACTTGAGGTTATTTATATATTTTGAGAAAACGCTAGGCTTCACGCTAGGCAACTCCACGAACACTGATGAGGTGGCATTGCATTCACTCAACTATCTCACTGCTATTAATATCAACCAAAACACAAAACCAGCACCACTACAGAGCAAGTTGAAAGCATTCTAATGATCAGCAGGATGGGCAGCTTTCAGCCATTAGTTAGGAAGGTGACGTGAAGATTTTCACGCACGTTGCCAGCTCGTGGCTCGCAGTCAGGGCTCGCAAGTGTGACTGGAATTCAGAGCGCATTCCATTCTTTTGCACGGTCTGTTTTCATTTGAAACTCCGCTCGCTGAGCGCGCAGTTAGGAACGCTCAGCGCCACTCGTCAAACTCCGAGAACTGTTCCGTCTGGGTCAATGGCAGAAACGTTTGGCCATAATTTGCGTAAAAACGCGGTCGGTGTGCTAGTCGGTGCAGGGGCCGCCTATTTACTGTATAACGCCTTTAAGTCCGGAGGCGGCCAGCTGAAAGGTACTGTTCTGTATTTAAAACTTTGAACTCACAACAATAATCAGGGTGCGATTTGACGGCCGGAAAACGACAATACATTTGGCACTTACAAAGTCTTTCTGCTAAAATGTAATTTATACAGATGACATTCGTGTCCAAATACCTTCTTATGCTGCATATCGTGCAGCGTACTGCCTCGCTGGTTCTCACAGTCTCTGTGGACTGTTTTCTAGCTACGGCATATAATTGTGTTTCTCAACACTTCGGACCACAGACACCACACACACCGAGTGACGATGCTGTTTTTAAGGGGGCTCCAGATTCAGAACACACGTTGTTAAAACAATACGCTGCCCTCATTGTCGTTGCTATGATCAAACCGCTCTTTTTCTGTTAAGTACTTCAAAGTGCTTGGAGAAGCAATCATTCCTTCCTGCTGAAAAAATAGATCAGCATTGAATCGCCTAAAAAAACAGCGACGTTAAAGAATCATGAAGAGAATTAATCGGAAATCGACCGTAGGTTGTGGCTTCTTTCTGTATGGGAACATAATTGTTGTTCAATCATTGTCTGCGCTGGTTTGACAATAAAGTTAAATAAATTACTAAAATCTATATACTGAACATATTTTGTGTCCTCTTAATATATTATGCATATATTTCAAACATATTATATAATAGAATAAGGGAATATATTTTGTTTGTTTGTTTTTTCACATGTATTAGAGTGTGCTGGTAAAGTGAAGAAACTGAAGAAAACTCAAAATCCTGAACAATTAAACAGGTTGTTTGAGCAGCTGGAGGAGAAGAACAGCACATGCGACAGGGCTGCCCTCCTGTGTGAGATCCGTCAGTATCTGGAGCTGTGTGAACACACGGTGAGGCTGCAGGCTTGCCTCCTGTTAAAACATTAGCAAAAACGGAACCTGCTCACAGAGCTTTAAAAAGAAACCAGCGTTTACACTGGTTCGTTTGATACTTTTAGTCGGGATTTTTAATGCAACACTGTAGTTAGCGCTTAAATCTCTGCTTCCTGGTATGGTATCACTTCCTGTGCTGCTGGTGAGCCTCACTCCCATGGTCCCTGCCTCACTACCATGGTCCCAGCCTCACTCCCATGGTCCCAGCCTCACTCCCATGGTCTCAACCTCACTCCTATGGTCTCAGCCTCACTCCCATGGTCCCAGCCTCACTCCCATGGTCTCAACCTCACTCCCATGGTCTCAGCCTCACTCCCATGGTCCCAGCCTCACTCCCATGGTCCCAGCTTCACTCCCATGGTCTCACCCTCACTCCCATGGTCCCAGCCTCACTCCCATGGTCTCTGCCTCACTCCCATGGTCTCACCCTCACTCCCATGGTCCCAGCCTCACTCCCATGGTCTCACCCTCACTCCCATGGTCTCACCCTCACTCCCATGGTCCCAGCCTCACTCCCATGGTCTCAACCTCACTCCCATGGTCTCACCCTCACTCCCATGGTCCCAGCCTCACTCCCATGGTCCCAGCTTCACTCCCATGGTCTCATCCTCACTCCCATGATCACAGCTTCACTCCCATGGTCCCAGCCTCACTCCCTCACTCCCATGGTCTCACCCTCACTCCCATGATCCCAGCCTCACTCCCATGGTCCCAGCCTCACTCCCTCACTCCCATGGTCTCACCCTCACTCCCATGATCCCAGCCTCACTCCCAAGGTCTACCTCACTCCGGTGCTGCGCACCATGAAAGCCAGGTTGACTCTGTGGGCCAGGCTGATGTGTTTCTGATCATTTTGTTTCCCGTGTAAAGGAATTCTTTCATTTTCATGCTGGCACTGTTGTGCGCTATTACTAGGCTATGTGTTTTTGTCATGTTTACATTTTTGAATGTTCGGAACTCACTACATGCAGCGCAGGGTTAAGAATGAGAATGACAATGCTGCAGCTGACTGTTCCTCTATTCTCCATTCAGGAAGTGACATTTATGCCCGCTCAGATTGGCATCATTGCTGCAATGCTGGAGGATGAAGACGTGGTGGTTACAACAAACTGCTTCCAAGTCCTCAACAGCTTGGCAGGGAACTTCAGCAACCAAAAGGAGATGCAGGTACTGCACAGCAATAGAGAAAGCAAAGGCTTGTTCAAATTGACAAGCCCAATATTGTGACCACCCCCCATGGGAAACCACCAGCTTAAAAATGAACCGCCTCTCCTAAGGTGATGTGTAAAAGCAATGTTAGTAAAGACTAAAGTTACATAGCTGGAGCAGCCAAGCTCTGGAAACAAGGCCACCGCTGTGTAAAGACAGCTTTTCCTTGCTTTCTTTCTGTGTGTTTTTCTAGAAGTGCATCCCCCGGATTATTTATTTCACAGCCCAGAGTGCGTGCCTGGAGCAGCAGATAGCTGGCCTCGGGCTGATCAGCACACTGGCGCTCTGCAGCGGGAACCATCCCGAGATCCTGAAGGGCATTCCGGAGTACCTGCGCATCCTGCAGACAGCGCGCTACAGTGGCAGGGTCTCGGTACGTGCCAGTAACAGAGATGAGGAGACGGGGGCTACAAGGCAGTCTCCTCAGTGAAATCGATGCATTAACCACACAGCACTTGTTTCAATTTATGTAAGGTTTCTGTTTCTTCTAATAACCCTATTTTTAATAATAATAGTATCTTTGCATGGTATTTGTTGCTGATTTCCCATGCTTTTCCAATGGTCATACTATGCATTTACCATAGTGGTTTGCCGTGTTTATTAATATGCTTTACCATACCTCATTATTTATTGCAATGCTTCCCTATGCTTTACCAGGCTTTCACTGTGCTGTATTACTTGTTGCTCTGCTGTTTCTATGGGAAACATTTATAAGTGAAGACACCTTTTGATAAAATGACTTGTTTTTAGATGATTATTACAAGAATCCTATTCAGTCTGTCGACAAACCGAGGCCTCGCCTATGTTTTGCTGAACTCCAAGGTGAGTTTTGTGTCTTTATTCTTTTGTGAGTTGTTTTGCAGATAATCTACAAGATGACTGTGGGTGTTGACCCTCTTTTAATGAACGCTTACTGTATGTGTAATCTCTCCTGCTTGTACTTCATGCATATAACATAGTTCAGCATGATTAAAGGACTGATTTCAGGCACTCAGCTGGGCTGCATGAATTACTGATGTGTCACAAGTCTCTTAAGTGTATTTTAGCCTTGTAGTGAAATCCAAGGTTTGGTCCTATTTCAATATTCAAACAGTGGCGGTATTTAGACCCACAAGTAGTTTAGATCAATTGAATAATCCCCATCTTGTCAAATCGGTGCCCTACGCCCATTACTGACAGTGCCTTGCCACAGCATCTCTGATTTGCATGTGTGCGTGCGTGTGTGTGTTTCGCTTTACTCTTCCATCTCCGTGGTGTAGGTCGAGCCTGCGTTCCTCCACCTCTTCAACCCCTTTGTGAATAAAGACATCATATACCAGCTCCTAGCCTTCGTGAGCAACCTGAACGAGAGCCTCAAGAGCGAGAACTCCTCGTGTGTGCAGTGGGAGTACAACGAGGAGTCCCTATATGTGCTTCTCTTCAGCTCCGACTCCCCGCTTCTCAACAAGCTGCTGCCACTCATGAACCACAATGACACGCGAGTCAAGAGCACCGCCGTCAGCATCGTCAGCAAGCTCGTGTAACACAGTGATGACTGTGTGATACATTAATATTGCAAACATAGACTCCAATAAACCAAGAAGAATCTTTACTGCTACCGCATTGCTGCTGTTGTTGTTTTAGATACAAGTGACTGATCAGCTTGTATCAAACACAAAACTAAATTAGCCTGGAATAATGTGTTTCTTTTCTTTCTTTTGCATTAAAGTTCTGTCCTATAGAAGTGCCAGTATTTCCCCTCTTTCCTGGTTTTCGCACACTGAATGTACTGAGAACTCTGTGGTTACAAATAGATAATAAATCGATATAAAGTACTTTATCATGTAGCACTGTCAGGTAAGTACAATATGAATGATTAAATATGAATCTGTAATTACTGAATGTGTGAAACAAGACGCATGCAGAAGGTCTGTTGCAAAGCGCTGATTTATTTGATAGAGTAAAGGGTGGGGAGGGTCACTCCACTCCATTGCTATCCAGGAATGCTGTGAGGATGTCATCCAAGCTGTGCAGTGTTTAAGAGAAACAGCATCTGCAACCGCAGAGCCGGTTGTCAGTGTTAGCAGCAGAGTGCTGGAGCGTTAAGTGGGACAGGGTGTGTCTGTTTAAGAAGATTCTGCCGTGTCACGGGACACCTCTTCACTGGGATCGTAACAGACTCCAAAGTTGGTATTTGTGATGGATCCACCGATGCTGATGCCAGTCTTACACTTGAGACCACTTTCACATGGACAGCGGTAGTACGTCCCATAAAGAGTCTGAAAAACACAATACGGCACGGCTGTAACTCCCACAAATCACATGCATGTAAATCTTTATCAATAGATACATCACTGTTTGCTTATCATCTTGAGAGTTACAGTAACATATAGTTATTGAAAAAAAAATGTATATATTTTTAATGCTACTAAACCTTTTTTTTTAAATAGTGGTTGAGTCAGAAGTCTCATCGGCAAACAAATTGTAACAAAACCCACCTGGGTTAAAGCTTTGTGAATAGACCCCTAAGAACTGGACATTCCAGAGATAAATAAAAATATATATATATATATATATATATATATATATATATATATATATATATATATATATATATATATATATATATATATATATATATATATATATATATATATATATATATATATATATATCAAACAAACCACTAGAGGGCACTCTAGCCTTAATCTGCCGGGATGTGCTGACGCATCTGTGCTAGAAGACCCTGGTAAACACACTGGGTTTGAAATGCAAACTGATGTATCTGGATCTCTTGACAGCTTCAGTACAAGGCTGGCTATTGATTATCTGAATGGAGTCCAAGCCACTCAGATCAGAAGGAATTTGAAAATCATTACGTTTCATATGTTGTTGTATTTCTTACCAGTCTTGAGAATATAGTGAATATTTACCCCATAAAAATCTCTAATAACTCACTCAGCAGATGTGCCAACATTGTATTGTATGTGATCTATTAAAAATTGGAAAGTGTGTGTATGTTACTTTCTTGAAGCTTGAAACAGTATTTCCAATCCTAAAGCAGGTCCCTGATGGAAGGAATCTTTGAAACGGAGAAGTTGATCCGTGATTTAAAAGACATCAAATTAAACCAGAAGCTCAAGGAAAGACCTGTGGCTGGTTTCACAGACCCAGATGAGCGCTACTCTCGGACTGCCTAATGTTAGTTTATGTAATTAGTGCTAATAGAGGTCTCTGAACCCATCTGCAAAACCTTCCGCTGAAGCTTGAATCGGTTTTATAAGCGAGAGAAGCATCACAAGCTTGGATTGAAGCCAGCCCTTATCTCCACTCTTAGCAAGATGCTCAACGCCGGTGTTTTTCTTTTATTTGACGTAGTTTTGACCTTGTCATGTATTATTTAACCAGCTGCTCCATTCGCACAGCCTGTGTGCTGCAATCTGTCAGCCACAGCTTTGACTTGTTATCAAGTCTGTTTTGAATATTCACGAAACTGCTCTGCAGTGTTGTATAAAAACGTCGTAAGGTAAGAAGATGTTATACCATCTCTTCTACCACAGTCTTGGGTATCAATACTCATTGAGCTAAGCTTAATGGTGCCCAATCAGAATACAATTAGACCTCCAGTCCATCGTACTGGTGCAACGCGCCATGCTAACTCCGGCCCTTGCTGAGCATTCAAACTGCACGGTGTGCTGGTACAGGAGGTCCTATTATCATCTCTGAATCATTTCCAAATATTTCAAACTATTTTAATATATCTTAAAATATTTTAAGATATCTAAAATACAAAATAAAAATGATGAGCTTGAAATATCTAAAATGCACTTTCAGATATCTTCAAATAATTTTCAGATATTTTAAATTCAGTTTAAGATATCTCGAAATTACTTCTTGTTCATTTAGAGATATCTCTAAATTATTTTATCTCAACATAACTTCCTTTTCATTTAGAGATGTCTTAAAATGGACAGGAAGTCCGTTAAAAATAGATATATTTTAAACTAATTTAGAAATATCTCTAAATTAACAGGACGTTATTTTGATATAGCTCTAAATGACAGTTTGGTGGAAAATGCTAGCAAAAAAAAATGTTTAAAGATATCTGTAAATTAATTAGAGATCTCTTTCATTTTTAAATATCTCAAAATGAAATGAAGATATCTTAAATGGTTTATTTACAGATATCTCTAAATATTTCAAGATATGTTAACATGCAATTTGAAATGTCTCTGAATGATAATTTGGCTCGCCATATGTTGGCTGGGTCTTGGCGCGCTGTGGTCTTGGGGCTGTCCGCTAATCCGTTAGTGGACCGGTGAACTAGGTTTGCTTACCTTTAGAGAGCATTCCTGCTTGTCGGCAGCTAAATGGACACATCGAGCCAAGCTGACCCCTGAGGTCCTGTGACAACAGGAGCTTTTACACTGGAGGCTGTTGAAACACAACTCGCCGTTCTCCTGCAAACGCATAATTAATAAAACAAAGCTTTACAGATTGGAGGTAAAGAGTAATCTTATTCTGAAGTTTATTTACAAAGATTTTACAAACACAAATACACAATGTACCACACTGGGAACAAGTTGTTCACAATATATAACGCTGATTAGGTCCAAAGCACACCCGTCATCTACATTCTAATACATTCGGTGTCAGAAATGAAGAGCGAGCGACTTTGATGTAAGAAAGAAAGGCGGGTATAAAAGGACCCTGTCTTACCAGGTTAATGAAAATGCCTTTGTTTTGAGGAGGAGCTGCCATCACAGCAGCCAGTGAGCAGGCGATAAAGACGAGGAGCGTTCTCATGGTGAAGGTGGCTCGGATATCCTCTGGGGTGCTGTGCTGAGGAAAGGCTGATGTGATCTATCCAGTTCCTCACTTTGTCTTATATAATGTTACTTCACGTGATAGCGCCTCTTATCGCAAAGGGAACAGAAGTTTAAAACCTGGCACGTATTATTAATGATTATTAATACCACATGTTGAAATCTCACCGAGAGCAAACAGGATCTTTCCAGGATCTTCTGTTTGTTGAAATTATCATTCTAGCCTATACTGTATCCCAGTTTATTGCCATGCAGTTGCTAAGTGGATACTGGGCACGGCAGCAGATTAGATTAGATAGATAACGGTAGCAGGTTACATTACTTTAACAAAATTGTCAAACCCAGGCTTCTATCTTTACTAAAAGCATTTCCAAATGGGAACACAACTCCAATCTGATAGAATTGCATATTTTTATTCAAGTGTTTTTTATTATTGTTATTTTTAATTTATTTGAATATAGAGAATGGAAACAGACATGTTTGGGGTTAGGGTTGAGTTGAGCAGTCGTTGCAGTTCATCCCTTTTCACTGCGTATGTTAAGAGTGCTTCTGTTGTACACCGACATAACATCTAAGAGACATTTATACAAACTCAAATACCGGCACAGCACATTCAATTAGTAATAGCACAGCACATTCAATTAGTAATAACACTGTACATTCAATTATTAACAGCACAGCACATTCAATTAGTAATAGCACTGCACATTCAATTAATAATAGCACAGCACATTCAATTAGTAATAGCACAGCACATCCAATTAATAATAGCACAGCACATTCAATTAATAATAGCACTGCACATTCAATTAATAATAGCACAACACATTAATTAGTAATAGCACAGCACATTAATTAGTAATAGCACTGCACATTCAATTAATAATAGCACAGCACATTCAATTAGTAATAGCACAGCACATCCAATTAATAATAGCACAGCACATTCAATTAATAATAGCACTGCACATTCAATTAATAATAGCACAGCACATTCAATTAATAATAGCACAGCACATTCAATTAGTAATAGCACAGCACATTCAATTAATAATAGCACAGCACATTCAATTAGTAATAGCACAGCACATCCAATTAATAATAGCACAGCACATTCAATTAATAATAGCACTGCACATTCAATTAATAATAGCACAACACATTAATTAGTAATAGCACAGCACATTAATTAGTAATAGCACAGCACATTAATTAGTAATAGCACAGCACATTCAATTAGTAATAGCACTGTACATTCAATTAGTAATAGCACTGTACATTCAATTAGTAATAGCACAGCACATTCAATTAGTAATAGCACTGTACATTCAATTAGTAATAGCACTTTGCCCTAACTCAAACACTTAGGTACCCTTGTTTTGAATGATATTGTTGATATTGTTTTCTTGAGGCATGCTAAATAATTCAAAGCTTCTTTTCAGTTGTTGCGGTGCCTAGTTCCTCAAGGGAAATCTCCAATGTGCACTGCTTGCACTGCTTCCTAATGAAAACACCTCCTAGCACTGCTTCCTAATGCACTGCTTCCTAATGAAAACACCTGCTAGCACTGCTTCCTAATGAAAATACCTGCTCGCACTGCTTCCTAATGAAAACACCTGCTAGCACTGCTTCCTAATGAAAACACCTGCTAGCACTGCTTCCTAATGAAAACACCTGCTCGCACTGCTTCCTAATGACCACACCTCCTAGCACTGCTTCCTAATGCACTGCTTCCTAATGAAAACACCTGCTTGCACTGCTTCCTAATGAAAACACCTGCTCGCACTGCTTCCTAATGAAAACACCTGCTAGCACTGCTTCCTAATGAAAACACCTGATGCACTGCTTCCTGATGCACTGCTTCCTAATGAAAACACCTGCTAGCACTGCTTCCTAATGAAAATACCTGCTTGCACTGCTTCCTAATGAAAACACCTGCTCGCACTGCTTCCTAATGAAAACACCTGCTAGCACTGCTTCCTAATGAAAACACTTGATGCACTGCTTCCTAATGCACTGCTTCCTAATGAAAACACTTGCTCACACTGCTTCCTAATGACCACACCTCCTAGCACTGCTTCCTAATGAAAACACCTGCTCGCACTGCTTCCTAATGACCACACCTCCTAGCACTGCTTCCTAATGAAAACACCTGCTCGCACTGCTTCCTAATGAAAACACCTGCTCGCACTGCTTCCTAATGAAAACACCTGCTAGCACTGCTTCCTAATGAAAACACCTGCTAGCACTGCTTCCTAATGAAAACACCTGCTCGCACTGCTTCCTGATGCACTGCTTCCTAATGAAAACACCTGCTCGCACTGCTTCCTAATGAAAACACCTGCTAGCACTGCTTCCTAATGAAAACACCTGCTAGCACTGCTTCCTAATGAAAACACCTGCTCGCACTGCTTCCTAATGAAAACACCTGCTCGCACTGCTTCCTAATGAAAACACCTGCTCGCACTGCTTCCTAATGACCACACCTCCTAGCACTGCTTCCTAATGAAAACACCTGCTCGCACTGCTTCCTAATGAAAACACCTGCTCGCACTGCTTCCTAATGAAAACACCTGCTCGCACTGCTTCCTAATGAAAACACCTGATGCACTGCTTCCTGATGCACTGCTTCCTAATGAAAACACCTCCTAGCACTGCTTCCCAATGCACTGCTTCCTAATGAAAACACCTGATGCACTGCTTCCTAATGAAAACACCTGCTAGCAGTGCTCCCTAATGAAAACACTTGATGCACTGCTTCCCAATGCACTGCTTCCTAATGAAAACACCTGATGCACTGCTTCCTAATGAAAACACCTGCTCGCACTGCTTCCTAATGAAAACACCTGATGCACTGCTTCCTGATGCACTGCTTCCTAATGAAAACACCTCCTAGCACTGCTTCCCAATGCACTGCTTCCTAATGAAAACACCTGCTAGCACTGCTTCCTAATGAAAACACCTGCTAGCAGTGCTCCCTAATGAAAACACTTGATGCACTGCTTCCTAATGCACTGCTTCCTAATGAAAACACTTGCTCACACTGCTTCCTAATGAAAACACCTGCTCGCACTGCTTCCTAATGAAAACACCTGATGCACTGCTTCCTAATGCACTGCTTCCTAATGAAAACACTTGCTCACACTGCTTCCTAATGAAAACACCTGCTCGCACTGCTTCCTAATGAAAACACCTGCTCGCACTGCTTCCTAATGAAAACACCTGCTCGCACTGCTTCCTAATGAAAACACCTGCTCGCACTGCTTCCTAATGAAAACACCTGCTAGCACTGATTCCTAATGAAAACACCTGCTAGCACTGCTTCCTAATGAAAACACTTGATGCACTGCTTCCTAATGCACTGCTTCCTAATGAAAACACTTGCTCACACTGCTTCCTAATTAAAACACCTGATGCACTGCTTCCTAATGAAAAGCCTGACGTTTCAATTAGTCCAGACAGTGGCACATCTAAATACGGCCGCTTTTTGACTGTTCCTGCTGACAACCAACGAATCGTTTTAGCCTCCTGACAGCAATACAACTTTATTATGCAGAAATTCAAAACAGTCCCTGACAAAACTTTACTGAGGATTTTATACTGTGCATGGTACCAGTACACAAACAACAATACTACTACTACTACTACTACTACTAATACTACTACTACTACTAATAATAATAATAATAATAATAATAATAATAATAATAATAATAATAATAATAATAAATGGTGCATTGGCCTGGAATGTAAATGTTACTTATACACTAATACACGTTTATTTCTTGTTGAACTTTTTTTAAGATTCAAATTTTTAAGTAGGACTGGAAGCAGTGGTATTGAGGCATCCTCAGAAGCTATTCGTGTAACAGTGTTGTGAATTAACAGCATATTGCGTGCGGTGTAGGTGCGTGTATATTATGTATATGTAATTGTTATATAATGTAGTTGTTTGGTTATTACACAGAACTAAAGCAAGTACTTTGAATGCACAGCCCACAGTAAACAGCAGTACAGCAAGAACATGCATTAAATACTCATGCTGAGTGGTGTTTCAAAGACATGGATCCTGCGGTAACTCTGGAGACAAGATCTGTTGACAAGCAACTTCTTCTGACGCGTCTGGAAGACGTCATTAACTATAAGAAGCTGTCCAAGGTCCTGAATCATTATCCGACCGAGGACAGAGAGAGAGAGAGAAAGAGAGCAAGGAAGCAGACCATTAACAAGTGGAAAGTTATTATTAAAGGCATCGAATCCGTCATATAGAGGCATTCCCAGATATATGGTGAATCTGATGACTCTTTGAGCGTTTCAAGAATTAGACAAGGCTACTTAACATCTGAACTCCTTAGTGAGCTTGTGAAGATACGAGATGTTTTGAAGAAAAGAGGAAGATATTGTGGTATAAAAAACAGTACCAGAGACGTGCGGTTCAGAAGTGGACAAGTAAAGCTGGGCTTTGAAGTGGAACGAGGGAAAGGATCACTTTTAACAGAGGCAATACAAGCAAACATCGACGAACTGTAATTGTGCTGCTGTATTATTGTTAATGATATTGCATTGTATTTATTTATTTATTTTGTAAACTCACGACTCAGCCACGTTTTCTGCCAAGATGGAAAAGATGCTACCGGCCCGTGAAGCTGCCAAGATCTACCACACGAACTATGTGAGAAACTCCCGGGCGATAGGCGCCCTTTGGGCGATTTTCACCATATGCTTTGCCATCATATTGGTAGTTTGCTTCATACAGCCCTACTGGATAGGTGACAGCGTGAACACGCCTCAGGCGGGATACTTTGGTCTGTTTCACTACTGTATCGGCAATGCCCTGACCTCGGAGCTGACGTGCAAAGGAAGCCCGCTGGACTTTGCCACGATTCCCTCTAGCGCGTTCAGGACCGCTATGTTCTTCGTGGGGATCGCCATGCTCCTGATCGTGGGCTGTATTGTGTGCTTCGGGCTCTTCTTCTTCTGTAACTCCGCCACGGTTTACAAAATCTGCGCCTGGATGCAGCTGGCCTCGGGTGAGTACTGGATGACTTTATCTAGTTGCCCTGCAAATATCCGTGATCTCGTTTTACAAGTCACATGTAAACAAAGCTGGCAATGTTAACGAATCATATGAGTAGGCCTGTATGAATCCAAGTCAAAACAAGAATGTAGAAAAAATGGCATTTATATAAATAAAAATATGAATTTAGTGAAGTCGTCTTTTTTATATAAGTGTTGTTTGAAGTTTAATCACTAAGGCTAAAAGTTTAAAACATACTTTGTTGTATCTGTGGAAAACAGCAGGTGATGAATTGATGAGCTTCATGACAACATCTATAGTATGTTGTGTACTTCTCAGCCAACGTTTTAGGGTTTATGTCAGTAAGTTGTGAAGTTATGCTACATGCACACACATTCCTAAACTCTAAGCTTTTGTGCTCCAGCACATTTTATTTTCAAAAAAAGTACACAAGGCAAAATTACAAAACTGGAAATATTCAAGCATTGGATAAGGACATAGCTGATAGTTGGTTTGGATTTTAGAGGTGAAACGCATGAAAGGCGGAGCTTGTCGCGATACCTTACCCAGTATTTGAGATAGTTGGAACCCCAAGTTGACAGGTTCCAACGATACCGTTCTGTTTTTCACTGTTTGGTACCATGTTGAATCAGTATGCGGGATAAGGCTTCATACAACTTAAATAGAACAAAGGTCCCAGAAAAATCTTTAACGAACCCGGGATTCCATGTAGATCAGTTTATTTTCTTTTATTTTTTTGTGAATTGTGTTTTTATTCATTTCAAAGACAGTACGATAGATAGATAGATAGATAGATAGATAGATAGATAGATAGATAGATAGATAGATAGATAGATAGATAGATAGATAGATAGATAGAATTCATAATAAAGTTTATTTAGTACCCTTTACAATTTTCGCTCAGTGAATGGTACCACATTTGTAATAAAAGGCAGAATAATCTGATTAACACATTTCTTTTTTCCCCCGTTTATTTAAACTATAGTTTTTCACAGCAATCTGTGATTGGGACTGAACTGCTGGTTTAAGAAAATACAAACGCCGGCTTCATTCTTAAAACGTAATTACATATCTTTGGATGCACAGAATCAAGGGAAATCCACTCAATCAAAATCGCGCATGCGTACAGGTGGAAAATGTGGACAATAGATTCTGTGTTTGTCTTTTGTTTTTGTTTTTTTGTTTTTTATCTGCGGTTCACTTTGAGCTGCTAAACAAATATTAAATGATTATACACAGTGGTTTAGAGCAGTGGTTTTCAACCTGTGGCACGCGACAGGCTTGCCACTGGTACGCGCCGACAGTTTTTTATGACGATATGATTCCTCAAAAAACAATGCTGCCTCAGTGTGCCTCAGTAATGTATCAATCCGTTTGTACCACTGAATCACAGAGAAATTAGAAATTATGATGCAGGGCTCCAGACTGCGACTAAAATGGTTACAAATGCAAAAACAAAAAAAACATTTTGACTTTTTAGGGGGTAGGCACAAAAATGCTGCATCTCCCTTTAAAAGCAGGTGCCAATATTTACGAATGCGACATTACGTCGGTCTGTATAAAAACAAAACACGCATATCTTAATCGCATGTTTTAATTAATTGAAGTGCGAGAAGGACTGTATCGGTAACAATTTGATCGAATAAAATTGCTTGTAAAAGAAGACAGGTGCTGTATTAAAACCAGCAGAATACGGGAACCCCGGTTTCTTGCAAAAAGTTGTGATGGTGACCAAACATGTGTGAGTACTGTTGTGTAAAAGAGTAGCTTAAAATGAACAGTTGCATTTAACAAACGTAGAACAAGAACAGCAACAAATAAAAATACACTTAAGGTTTGTGTATTGCACATGTGCCATTAACAAAATGCCCTGGAAACTTAAAATAAAGAAAATAATTAATGAAGGGCTGTAATGCAGCAAAAAGCGCAAGAACTAAACAAACAGGGAAGTGAAAAGGTTACTTTGCGTCTTGCATCTCAGATATAATAGATTGTGTTACTTTGTTTACCGTCAGGAGTTTAAGAGATTTAATTGCACAAGATTCCATAGTTAGATGATGAGCTGATAATATCCCTTCAGCCAAAGAAGCAGGCACAGTAATCTAAGAGCACCGTTACCATAATGTAAAACAGTACGTAGCGTGAGTTTTGTACTAAAGCAGGGTCAGCTGTTGCAGGGAAAACAAAGTTTATTTCTCAAACTGACCATTTAAAAAATGTGAACGCAGAACACACAGAAATACTTGGGACTGTAATTAGGAAGTGTACTGTGTGCTGCAGCTCACTTGATTGCAGTAAAAAAAAAACAAAAAAAAACCGCCATTTACTAAATTTGGCTCTCAGATTGTGCTAATGAAAATGTATGACAACGTGCTTGCTGGTGTAGCGGCTGTGTGGTCCAGTGGTTAAAGAAATGGGCGTGTAACCAGGAGGTCCCCGGTTCAAATCCCACCTCAGCCACTGACTCGTTGTGTAGCCCTGAGCAAGTCACTTAACCTCCTTGTGCTCCGTCTTTCGGGTGAGACGTAATTGTAAGTGACTCTGCAGCTGATGCATAGTTCACACTCCCTAGTCTCTGTAAGTCGCCTTGGATAAAGCTAAATAAACTAATAATAATGTAGATATAGCAGAACAAATTCACTGCAATTTAAACTGATTTTTACTGAAAAATAAACGGTATGTAAATCATACAAGCTGCCTGTGTTACATGCTGTCAGACTTCACTAACACTGAACATGCGAGCTGCAGCATGCTCTTCCCTATATTACAACTGTACACAATTGAAGTTGCGGTCACCAATTCAATTTACAACACTGGCAAAATATTTAAAATGATAAACATGCTGACTTCATTGCAGTCACCAGCTGCATAGATTAACCATTCAGCAGAATGAGGCAACAAGCAAGTGAGTACCTAGAATATTGTGTTCAGTTCTGGTCACGTCGTTACAAAAAGGATATTGCTGCTCTAGAAAGAGTGCAAAGAAGAGCAACCAGAATTATCCCGGGTTTAAAGGGCATGTCGTATGCAGACAGGCTAAAAGAATTGAATCTATTCAGCCTTGAACAAAGAAGACTACGTTGTAATCTGATTCAAGCATTCAAAATCCTAAAAGGTATAGACAATGTCGACCCAGGGGACTTCTTTGACCTGAAAAAAAGAAACAAGGACCATAGGAGGCACTTTTTTACACAGAGAATTGTGAAGGTATGGAACCAACTCCTCAGTAATGTTGTTGAAGCTGACACCCTGGGATCCTTCAAGAAGCTGCTTGATAAGATTCTGGGATCAATACGCTACGAACAACCAAAAAGCAAGATGGGCTGAATGGCCTCCTCTCGTTTGTAAACTTTCTTATGTTCTTATGTTCTTATGAGTACAGACACAGCAAACCTGCTTATAATGGGGCAGGTCTCGGCTTTACAACAGCAGTTTAAGATTGCACAGTTACTGGTACACCTGGTGGTACTTGAGATGAAAAGGTTGAAAACCACTGGTTTAGAGAATATATAATACCGTTAAAAATCAATTCAAGATCATTATTTTCTTTTACTTTCATTTTTATTTGTGCATTTCTGAGTCGTCCTGCATACCCCCTCTGACCCTTAGCAGTACCCCCACGGGTAGGCGTACCCCCCGGTTGAAAGCCCCTGCCTTATACCACATGATGCTGATAACGCCAAGGTCGGGAGTTCCTTCCCCGTATGGGCCATGACTTTTCTTCTTGAGATGTAATTGTAAGTGACTCTGCAGCTGATGCATACTTCACACACCCTAGTCTCTGTAAGTTGACTTGGATAAAGGCGTCTGCTAAATAATAATAATAATAATAATAATAATAATAATAATAATAATAATAATAATAATAATAATAATAATAATAATAATAATAATAATAATAATAATGTTTTAACAATTTTTTAACAAGTTTGTTATTTAAAGCCTAGTACTATTATAGGGTTATAACAATACATTCTTCCATGGGTGTAAAGCAGGTGTACTATTGAATGCTAGAGTTTTTTCCCTTCTCCACTATAATGATACACAAACCACACAAACCCAAGAAACCTCCGTTCAATACACCTTGATATTTACTCATACAAGTGGTGTGCTTTTCCTCCCAACACGACCAATACATCCAGGATGTTACATGTCCCAGCCTGGCTTTGGTATTTTTCTGTGGATCTAAAGCTCTTCCACCAGTCTCATATTCCAAGATTAGAATCAGAAAGCAGATGCATTTGTCTCTTCATAACATAAACGCTTTTCAAAACATAAACGCTTTCAAACTTATCCCAATTTATATTGACAACGTTGCAAAATTCCAAATCAAATGACAGCTAATTCAGAGTTATTATTATTATTATTATTATTATTAATAATAATAATAATAATAATAATAATAATAATAATAATAATAATAATAATAATAATAATAATAGAAGACGCTTTTATCCAAAGCGACTTACAGAGACTACTGAACCGCCAAGGTGATTAGATATTTTATACTGACTGTGTAAGGGGATCCAGACAGCCAGACAGCAGTGCTTTCATGAACATTTCACCACCAGCTTCTACAGGGTCATGCATTTTTATATTTAGGAAAATGAAAAGCAAACGCGTCAGGAAAACGTCATTAAGCACGCGAAGCTGTCCGGGGTCCTGAATCTTTTGCAGCGCTCAGACACAAACCGACACAAACCGACACAAAGCGCTACAACAAATGGTCAATTATTATTATAGAGAGCGATTAACAGACACTAAATGGTGTGATAACAGCTCGTTTAGAGTTCATAACGTGGGTTTTACAGTCGAATCAAGACCAAGACAATGCTACATGAGATTTGACTATTTAGTGAGCTTGTGGAGATAAACGATGTTTTAAACTGAGGCGAAGAAAAGCGTACAAAGGAAGAATTATTGTATCAAAAACATCGAATCAGTGGAGACGTACACATGGTTCAGAAGAGGACACGTACAGCGGCGTTTTGAAATGGAAAGGGGAAACTAATAACATTTCATAGTGGAGAAAACGACGAACTGTACTTGTGCTGCTTACTGCTAGTGTAGTATTGTTATTGCTGTTATTTTTCACGACGATCAAGATGGACAAGATGCTACCGGCCCGTGAAGCGGCCAAAATCTACCACACGAACTACGTGAGAAACGCCCGGGCAATAGGCGTCCTTTGGGCGATTTTCACCGTATGCTTTGGCATCATAACAGTGGTCTGCTTCATACAGCCCTACTGGATAGGTGACAGCGTGAACACGCCTCAGGCGGGATACTTTGGTCTGTTTCACTACTGTATCGGCAATGCCCTGACCTCGGAGCTGACGTGCAAAGGAAGCCCGCTGGACTTTGCCACGATTCCCTCGGGCGCGTTCAGGACCGCTATGTTCTTCGTGGGGATCGCCATGCTCCTGATCGTGGGCTGTATTGTGTGCTTCGGGCTCTTCTTCTTCTGTAACTCCGCCACGGTTTACAAAATCTGCGCCTGGATGCAGCTGGCCTCGGGTGAGTACTGGATGTCTTAATCTGGTTGCATTACAAATTAAAAAAAAAACATATGTTAACGTCCCATTCAACTATCAATGCTAGTCAGTAACAGTTCCTGTCAACGAGTTTCTGGATTCATATACTGCAGTTCATCGCTTCTCAGCAGTCGTGAATCATATTGGTAGACCGAGACGCGGGAAAGAATTTCAAACCGGGGGTGTTGAAAATGAAAGGGAGGGGGAAGGCACCTTCAGGCAATATTTAAATACATACAACATCGTGATTTTTGGTGGATTTCACCATCAAAATGTGTGCAGGCCAAGTGAGTTTGATAAGGAATATGACACACAGGCACAAAGTGAAAAAATGAGAAACACGAGTCTATACATTTAATGTAAGATTCAAAGCAACAAGACAACATATTATCATGCAAGTCAGATGTTTCATAAATAAAATGCAATGACATACAAAACACATAGCTTACTTTGTGCTGTCTTTAGATGTATTTTAAAAATAGTAAAATACAAATAAAATACATTATAATCTTCGGCACTAGACTGCTTTCATTCATTCGACAAGTTTAATAGGTCTATTCACAAACTGAACAGTTGTATAAATGCCATTGCAGCCTATACTCTTTGCAATTATTATGTAGCCTATTCAAAAACGACAAGCATTTAAATACTTGTAACAACTACAGTGGCGTGAAAAAGTATTTGCCGCCTGTCTGATTTTCTGCATTTTTGCATATTTTTGACACTGAATGTTATCAGATCTTAAACCAAAACCTAATATTAGATAAAAGGGACCCTGAGTGAACAAATAACACAAATATTTGATACATATTTCATTTATTTATTAAAGAAAGTTATACAACACCCAATGCCCCCGTGTGAAAAAGTAATCGCCCCCTTAGACTCAATAACTGGTTACACCACCTTTAGCAGCAATAACTGCAACCAAACGCTTCCTGTAGTTATTGATTAGTCTCTCACAGCGCCATGGAGGAATTTTGGCCCACCATGCAGAACTGCTTCAACTCAATGACATTTGTGGGTTTTCGAGCATGAACTGCTCGTTTCAGGTCCTGCTCGTTTTAGGTCCTGCCACAACATCTCAATGGGGTTTGACACTACCATGACTATGACACTACCACCACCATGCTTGACCGTTGGTATGTGGTTCTTACTGTGGAATGCAGTGTTTGGTTTTTGCCAGACATAACGGGGTCAATGTCGGCCAAAAAGTTTCACTTTTGACTCATCTGTCCATAGAACATTGTTCCAGAACTCTTGAGGATCATCCAGGTGCTTTTTGGCAAACTTGAGACGAGCATTCATGTTCTTCTTAGTGAGCAATGGTTTCCGCCTTGCTACTCTGCCATGAATCCCATTTTTGCCCAGTTTCTTTATGATGGTGGAGTCATGAACACTGACCTTAGCCGAGGCGAGAGAGGCCTGCAGATCCCTGGATGTTGTTCTAGGGTTCTTTGTGACTTCTGGATGATTTTACGCCTTGCTCTTGGAGAGATTTTGGCAGGACGGCCACTCCTGGGAAGATTCACTACTGTCCCCAACTTTCTCCATTTGGACAATATGGCTCTGAATGTGGTTCAGTGGAACCCCAGAGCCTTAGAAATGGCTTTGTAACCCTTTCCAGATAGGCATCAACAACATTTTTCTGGAGGTCTTCAGGAATTTCTTTTGTTCGTGGCATGATGTGCCTCTAGAACCTGTGTGCTGACAACTTCACTCTAATGGTAAGGGCCAAAGTTAGTCAGATTTATATTGGGCAGGGCTGGCCCAAATCAGGCCTGTTTGTTAACCAAAGTACTCAAACAGCTGACCCTAATGATCCCTTTAATTGGGTTGAGTTAACTAGGGGGGGCAATAACTTTTTCACACCTGAAGATTGCATGTTTGATTACCTTGCACACCAAACAAATGAAAGAAGCACCAAACTTCCCTCTATATACTACTACAACCCACAAAAAATCTGACCAAATACAATGTGAAAAATGTGCGAAAATGCAGAAAATCAGACAGGGGACAAATACTTTTTCAGGGCACTGTATATATAAAAACAATATCCTAAAAGCTTACATTTTGATTTCCAACATACTTTTAAAAACAGAACCAGAATGAGACAGCTGTGTCATGTCGGAAATAAAACATCAACCCATCCATAACTGTACATAACATAGTTAACTATAGGAAGTAAAGTGTTCAAATCATCAAGCACATAAACATTATACATTGTGCTGGTCTCTACTGTAACACAGACAAGACTTGAAAACATGCTGCAGACACCTGCGAATCGGGACAGTTCCACCTTCTATACCACAATCACTAGATTCGTTCTGTAGACGCAGCGGGAAACAACAATTTTAAAGGCTAGTACGAAAGCAGTGCACTTCAAGGGGCATTTGGTAGCAACTGTTACTTATTAATATAGGGTTGGTAGATTTACATGTGTTTCTGTTCTCTCTACATGTCTTTAAAGCTGTAATTAGCATTGTTAAACCATGGACTGGATTAAATCGAGCTCAGATATTTTGTAGCTCTGCATTCCTTAATGAAAACTGGTGGCTTTCCTCTCACTGTAAGGAGGATGTAGTCGCTACACTACACACCGCTGATTTTGTAAAATAGACCTACAGATATTCTGTCTGGATACACACGGCTTGTTAAACTTAACAAATAGCAACAATGTAGAATTAACAAATATGCAGAACATGTATTTTGGAACTCCCCCATTCCCTTGCAGTCAATTACAATACTTTCAAATCAACGATCAACAATGGTCAATGGGAAAACTATTTACTATTAGAGGCTCAAAATGAAAAGGGCAGTTTGTCATGCTGTGGCAGGAAACACAGTTATACATCCATTACAATAGACGTTAGCTTACCTTGTTAATCTGCCTTCATTAATGATGAACGTCGTTTCTTAAGTTCTTACCGAAAACATCAAATGTCACTTCTACTTGAAGCCATTAGTAAAATCACAAATTCCAAATGAAAAATAAAAAAGAACATGACAGAGAAGACATCAGCACTAAAAATACAGAGTTAGTGTACGAGTTCTTTGGTTTAATTAATTTAAAATAAGTGGCATACACTACGTGGATTGGTCCTTACTACTACACAAAAACACAGGAAGGTTATGGTTGTTTCTTGAGAAATACATTGACATATGTTAACAGTTACATATCCTTTATTCTCAACTGTTTTAAATGTGGTTCTGGAAGTTGCATTCTTTTTAATGCTTTGCCATCCGACATTATTAAGCACAGTTATCATAGCGAAATTAGCTGACTAAATACCAGCACCGACACGGCAATACTAATTGGTTGAAAGAGTTGTTTCATGACTTTCTTGAAGGCAGTACAAATGTTCATTCATAACTAAAGTTAACAAGAAAAGTTGCCGGTAGGTCCGCACTGCCACCTCACCCCTCCCTGGGCATGTGGGGGTGTGGCTGCACCCCCAGCACCCCCACTTCCCACGTGCTGTTGGTAGATATACTATAACCTTTCCCTTGAATGACACACAAACCACACAAACCCTAGAAACCTCCGCTCAATATACCTTGACATTTACTCATACAAGTGGTGTGCTTTTCCTCCCAACACGGCCAATAGATCCAGGATGCAGCCTGGCTTGGCATTGTTCTGTGCGCCTCGACGGTATCATACTGGACACTCACTGGATTACATTCTCCTGAGACCAAACGGCCCATATAGGTATCTTTATTAAGGAGAAAATCCCACTTTAATGTTACAAAATGAGAGACAAGCTACTTGAGATTATATTATTTGGTTGTCTGGTTTTAATTTAGTAAAATGAACAGATGTTTTCAGTACATGATTTAAAATGTATCCCTCTTTTTAAATGAGAAAGCTGTGGAATTCCAATTCTAACATGTACAACTCATGGCAAGAAAAAAAAAGATAAAGTACCAGCTCAGAAGGGACAGCACGCTGATAAAATACATGTGAAAGTTACTTTAGGGTTGTTCTATCATGCGGAATATACAGCATTATAACATGCAGGGATTCTAACCCATGAACTAAAGAAGTACAGTGGTTGCTTTTCTGGAAGGCTTTAATATCGACTGGCCTGCATATAGTTCTCACTTTCAGGCCACAGCTTCACATATCTGACTACACTTCTGAGTTCAGTAGGTCAGATTTCACAAGCAGCCTGTAGGTCTTACTGCCTGCAATCACGTCCTGACAGAATCTACTGGAGGAACTTTTACATCAAATAACAAATCAGCATTGTATATGAATAACAAACCAGCATTTCATATGATTAACAAACCAGCATTTCATATGAATAACAAACCAGCATTGCATATGAATAACAAACCAGCATTGCATATGAATAACAAACCAGCATTGCATATGAATAACAAACCAGCATTTCATATGAATAACAAACCAGCATTGCATCTCAATATCAAACCAGCATTGCATATGAATAACAAACCAGCATTTCATATGAATAACAAACCAGCATTTCATATGAATAACTAACCAGCATTTCATATGAATAACAAACCAGCATTGCATATGAATAACTAACCAGCATTTCATATGAATAACAAACCAGCATTTCATATGAATAACTAACCAGCATTTCATATGAATAACAAACCAGCATTGCATATGAATAACAAACCAGCATTGCATATGAATAACAAACCAGCATTTCATATGAATAACAAACCAGCATTGCATATGCTGCTCACTGGAAGGAGGAGCAGGCTGCACTCACACAATCTAATCTATATGGAAAGCAGCGCCTCTTCAGACCTCAGCATCCTCGGGCATTTCCGTCATGTTGGGATTCACAGGATTAGCACCTCTGCACTGTTAAAGGTAAAACATGCTGCTCCTCTCTGCTTGAGTCTGCAGGTTCATAAATAATGAAATTCACTAGACTTATTTTTTTTGCGATAGGAAATGAAAGAGAATGATTCACATGGTCTGCAGAGCACCTGTACGCTCCTCTCGGGTATCAGAGCCAACACCCGGAACCTGTAGCACTGGCCCAGGCAGCATGTAAAGCACTAGTAATTGGAAGTAATTCAGAGCACCCGCCTCTGCACCCCATTTATTAGACATCACAGCAGCTGTGTGCACCTGACCCCTGCCTCAGCAATGCTCTTAGCTCCGACACGCACTTCAATACATTTATTAGACATCACAGCAGCCGTGTGCCCCTGCCCCCTGCCTCAGCAATGCTCTTAGCTCCGACACGCACTTCAATACATTTGTAACGCCTCATTAGGGCGTCCAGGGCTGCTGCTACTGTGTGTACAAATGAGGCCTGCGGTTTAAATTATTTACAAACCCAGTGTCCTGAGGAAGTATTCGCAGAAATAAAAGTGTAGTGCTTTCCTATTAATATTCATCTTTGAGATGCACAAATTATCATCAAAACAGCTAATTAGCCTGTATGGACAGTGCTCTGTGTCTGTGTTTGTGAAAATCAAGATTTAAACCAGTCAGACAGACAGTCAGACAGGCATTATCAGTTTCTTGAAGATTTCCCCACCAGCTTCTGCAAGGTTATACATTTTGTATGTGAATCCAGCATTTCAATATGCAGTGTATTAGGTGTTATGTGGTATGCAGTGATTTTTGGATTTCTAACTTCTGCTCACTTGACGCGTCTTGCATTAATGAGAGACCTCCCCTGAAGGTAGGTATTCTAATTAAAGGTGTGAAGACGCTCAGTTAAACAGCAGCTATTCTTATCTCTTTGAGTCATTTCTCAACCCTCATCTCAGTGTCACTCGCGTACGTGTCTTCTAAATTATAATGGTGGGAGTGGAGTGGAGTGGAGTGGAACAGGATTCAACACTTGAAGGAGATGTTGCTGTTAGGGGGATCAGTTTGTTTTATCTAGACTCCTTCCTGAGTGCGCTAAGTTCAGACACCTGTACACCCCTCCTCAGGTTTATTATTAAAAGAGAATCTGTTTTTCTGATAGAAAAGCTTGACATATCTTTGAAAAAAAAGGCTGTAGCTTGCAGTAGTTCAACTCATAATTACATGACTGAGAATGCAGCAGGAAACCTTTATCAGAGCTGCTGACCTCTCTAACGGGGAGCGGCATTGCTCTTTATCAGAGCTGCTGACCTCTCTAACGTGGAGCGGCATTGCTCTTTATCAGAGCTGCTGACCTCTCTAACAGGGAGTGGCATTGATCTTTATCAGAGCTGCTGACCTCTCTAACAGGGAGTGGCATTGCTCTTTATCAGAGCTGCTGACCTCTCTAATGGGGAGTGGCATCGCTCTTTATCAGAGCTGCTGACCTCTCTAATGGGGAGTGGCATTCCCTGCCCTTACAAAGAAAAATCTGCTGCCAAACACCGTGCTTTACTGCCCTCCCTATCAGCTTCTTTAATACAAATAGCAAAGACTGTGCTAATGTGTTTTAGAATGGAAAGTATATATATTTGTTTTCCCATATTTGCATATCCTGTTATTCGTTCCACAGCTGCTTAGCCTCGTAAGAAGAGTTAGTCAGATAAGCCTCGTAAGAAGAGTTAGTCAGGCTCAAACAAACAGGCAGGGAGGTAACGTTACTGTGGTAGCCAGGCTCAGACAAACAGGCAGTGAGGTAACGTTACTGTGCTAGCCAGGCTCAGACAAACAGGCAGTGAGGTAACGTTACTGTGGTAGCCAGGCTCAGACAAACAGGCAGAGAGGTAACGTTACTGTGGTAGCCAGGCTCAGACAAACAGGCAGTGAGGTAACGTTACTGTGGTAGCCAGGCTCAGACAAACAGGCAGTGAGGTAACGTTACTGTGGTAGCCAGGCTCAGACAAACAGGCAGTGAGGTAACGTTACTGTGGTAGCCAGGCTCAGACAAACAGGCAGTGAGGTAACGTTACTGTGGTAGCCAGGCTCAGACAAACAGGCAGTGAGGTAACGTTACTGTGGTAGCCAGGCTCAGACAAACAGGCAGTGAGGTAACGTTACTGTGGTAGCCAGGCTCAGACAAACAGGCAGTGAGGTAACGTTACTGTGGTAGCCAGGCTCAGACAAACAGGCAGTGAGGTAACGTTACTGTGGTAGCCAGGCTCAGACAAACAGGCAGTGAGGTAACGTTACTGTGGTAGCCAGGCTCAGACAAACAGGCAGTGAGGTAACGTTACTGTGGTAGCCAGGCTCAGACAAACAGGCAGTGAGGTAACGTTACTGTGGTAGCCAGGCTCAGACAAACAGGCAGTGAGGTAACGTTACTGTGGTAGCCAGGCTCAGACAAACAGGCAGTGAGGTAACGTTACTGTGGTAGCCAGGCTCAGACAAACAGGCAGTGAGGTAACGTTACTGTGGTAGCCAGGCTCAGACAAACAGGCAGTGAGGTAACGTTACTGTGGTAGCCAGGCTCAGACAAACAGGCAGTGAGGTAACGTTACTGTGGTAGCCAGGCTCAGACAAACAGGCAGTGAGGTAACGTTACTGTGGTAGCCAGGCTCAGACAAACAGGCAGTGAGGTAACGTTACTGTGGTAGCCAGGCTCAGACAAACAGGCAGTGAGGTAACGTTACTGTGGTAGCCAGGCTCAGACAAACAGGCAGTGAGGTAACGTTACTGTGGTAGCCAGGCTCAGACAAACAGGCAGTGAGGTAACGTTACTGTGGTAGCCAGGCTCAGACAAACAGGCAGTGAGGTAACGTTACTGTGGTAGCCAGGCTCAGACAAACAGGCAGTGAGGTAACGTTACTGTGGTAGCCAGGCTCAGACAAACAGGCAGTGAGGTAACGTTACTGTGGTAGCCAGGCTCAGACAAACAGGCAGTGAGGTAACGTTACTGTGGTAGCCAGGCTCAGACAAACAGGCAGTGAGGTAACGTTACTGTGGTAGCCAGGCTCAGACAAACAGGCAGTGAGGTAACGTTACTGTGGTAGCCAGGCTCAGACAAACAGGCAGTGAGGTAACGTTACTGTGGTAGCCAGGCTCAGACAAACAGGCAGTGAGGTAACGTTACTGTGGTAGCCAGGCTCAGACAAACAGGCAGTGAGGTAACGTTACTGTGGTAGCCAGGCTCAGACAAACAGGCAGTGAGGTAACGTTACTGTGGTAGCCAGGCTCAGACAAACAGGCAGTGAGGTAACGTTACTGTGGTAGCCAGGCTCAGACAAACAGGCAGTGAGGTAACGTTACTGTGGTAGCCAGGCTCAGACAAACAGGCAGTGAGGTAACGTTACTGTGGTAGCCAGGCTCAGACAAACAGGCAGTGAGGTAACGTTACTGTGGTAGCCAGGCTCAGACAAACAGGCAGTGAGGTAACGTTACTGTGGTAGCCAGGCTCAGACAAACAGGCAGTGAGGTAACGTTACTGTGGTAGCCAGGCTCAGACAAACAGGCAGTGAGGTAACGTTACTGTGGTAGCCAGGCTCAGACAAACAGGCAGTGAGGTAACGTTACTGTGGTAGCCAGGCTCAGACAAACAGGCAGTGAGGTAACGTTACTGTGGTAGCCAGGCTCAGACAAACAGGCAGTGAGGTAACGTTACTGTGGTAGCCAGGCTCAGACAAACAGGCAGTGAGGTAACGTTACTGTGGTAGCCAGGCTCAGACAAACAGGCAGTGAGGTAACGTTACTGTGGTAGCCAGGCTCAGACAAACAGGCAGTGAGGTAACGTTACTGTGGTAGCCAGGCTCAGACAAACAGGCAGTGAGGTAACGTTACTGTGGTAGCCAGGCTCAGACAAACAGGCAGTGAGGTAACGTTACTGTGGTAGCCAGGCTCAGACAAACAGGCAGTGAGGTAACGTTACTGTGGTAGCCAGGCTCAGACAAACAGGCAGTGAGGTAACGTTACTGTGGTAGCCAGGCTCAGACAAACAGGCAGTGAGGTAACGTTACTGTGGTAGCCAGGCTCAGACAAACAGGCAGTGAGGTAACGTTACTGTGGTAGCCAGGCTCAGACAAACAGGCAGTGAGGTAACGTTACTGTGGTAGCCAGGCTCAGACAAACAGGCAGTGAGGTAACGTTACTGTGGTAGCCAGGCTCAGACAAACAGGCAGTGAGGTAACGTTACTGTGGTAGCCAGGCTCAGACAAACAGGCAGTGAGGTAACGTTACTGTGGTAGCCAGGCTCAGACAAACAGGCAGTGAGGTAACGTTACTGTGGTAGCCAGGCTCAGACAAACAGGCAGTGAGGTAACGTTACTGTGGTAGCCAGGCTCAGACAAACAGGCAGTGAGGTAACGTTACTGTGGTAGCCAGGCTCAGACAAACAGGCAGTGAGGTAGCGTTACTGTGGTAGCCAGGCTCAGACAAACAGGCAGTGAGGTAACGTTACTGTGGTAGCCAGGCTCAGACAAACAGGCAGTGAGGTAACGTTACTGTGGTAGCCAGGCTCAGACAAACAGGCAGTGAGGTAACGTTACTGTGGTAGCCAGGCTCAGACAAACAGGCAGTGAGGTAACGTTACTGTGGTAGCCAGGCTCAGACAAACAGGCAGTGAGGTAACGTTACTGTGGTAGCCAGGCTCAGACAAACAGGCAGTGAGGTAACGTTACTGTGGTAGCCAGGCTCAGACAAACAGGCAGTGAGGTAACGTTACTGTGGTAGCCAGGCTCAGACAAACAGGCAGTGAGGTAACGTTACTGTGGTAGCCAGGCTCAGACAAACAGGCAGTGAGGTAACGTTACTGTGGTAGCCAGGCTCAGACAAACAGGCAGTGAGGTAGCGTTACTGTGGTAGCCAGGCTCAGACAAACAGGCAGTGAGGTAACGTTACTGTGGTAGCCAGGCTCAGACAAACAGGCAGTGAGGTAACGTTACTGTGGTAGCCAGGCTCAGACAAACAGGCAGTGAGGTAACGTTACTGTGGTAGCCAGGCTCAGACAAACAGGCAGTGAGGTAACGTTACTGTGGTAGCCAGGCTCAGACAAACAGGCAGTGAGGTAACGTTACTGTGGTAGCCAGGCTCAGACAAACAGGCAGTGAGGTAACGTTACTGTGGTAGCCAGGCTCAGACAAACAGGCAGTGAGGTAACGTTACTGTGGTAGCCAGGCTCAGACAAACAGGCAGTGAGGTAACGTTACTGTGGTAGCCAGGCTCAGACAAACAGGCAGTGAGGTAACGTTACTGTGGTAGCCAGGCTCAGACAAACAGGCAGTGAGGTAACGTTACTGTGGTAGCCAGGCTCAGACAAACAGGCAGTGAGGTAACGTTACTGTGGTAGCCAGGCTCAGACAAACAGGCAGTGAGGTAACGTTACTGTGGTAGCCAGGCTCAGACAAACAGGCAGTGAGGTAACGTTACTGTGGTAGCCAGGCTCAGACAAACAGGCAGTGAGGTAACGTTACTGTGGTAGCCAGGCTCAGACAAACAGGCAGTGAGGTAACGTTACTGTGGTAGCCAGGCTCAGACAAACAGGCAGTGAGGTAACGTTACTGTGGTAGCCAGGCTCAGACAAACAGGCAGTGAGGTAACGTTACTGTGGTAGCCAGGCTCAGACAAACAGGCAGTGAGGTAACGTTACTGTGGTAGCCAGGCTCAGACAAACAGGCAGTGAGGTAACGTTACTGTGGTAGCCAGGCTCAGACAAACAGGCAGTGAGGTAACGTTACTGTGGTAGCCAGGCTCAGACAAACAGGCAGTGAGGTAACGTTACTGTGGTAGCCAGGCTCAGACAAACAGGCAGTGAGGTAACGTTACTGTGGTAGCCAGGCTCAGACAAACAGGCAGTGAGGTAACGTTACTGTGGTAGCCAGGCTCAGACAAACAGGCAGTGAGGTAACGTTACTGTGGTAGCCAGGCTCAGACAAACAGGCAGTGAGGTAACGTTACTGTGGTAGCCAGGCTCAGACAAACAGGCAGTGAGGTAACGTTACTGTGGTAGCCAGGCTCAGACAAACAGGCAGTGAGGTAACGTTACTGTGGTAGCCAGGCTCAGACAAACAGGCAGTGAGGTAACGTTACTGTGGTAGCCAGGCTCAGACAAACAGGCAGTGAGGTAACGTTACTGTGGTAGCCAGGCTCAGACAAACAGGCAGTGAGGTAACGTTACTGTGGTAGCCAGGCTCAGACAAACAGGCAGTGAGGTAACGTTACTGTGGTAGCCAGGCTCAGACAAACAGGCAGTGAGGTAACGTTACTGTGGTAGCCAGGCTCAGACAAACAGGCAGTGAGGTAACGTTACTGTGGTAGCCAGGCTCAGACAAACAGGCAGTGAGGTAACGTTACTGTGGTAGCCAGGCTCAGACAAACAGGCAGTGAGGTAACGTTACTGTGGTAGCCAGGCTCAGACAAACAGGCAGTGAGGTAACGTTACTGTGGTAGCCAGGCTCAGACAAACAGGCAGTGAGGTAACGTTACTGTGGTAGCCAGGCTCAGACAAACAGGCAGTGAGGTAACGTTACTGTGGTAGCCAGGCTCAGACAAACAGGCAGTGAGGTAACGTTACTGTGGTAGCCAGGCTCAGACAAACAGGCAGTGAGGTAACGTTACTGTGGTAGCCAGGCTCAGACAAACAGGCAGTGAGGTAACGTTACTGTGGTAGCCAGGCTCAGACAAACAGGCAGTGAGGTAACGTTACTGTGGTAGCCAGGCTCAGACAAACAGGCAGTGAGGTAACGTTACTGTGGTAGCCAGGCTCAGACAAACAGGCAGTGAGGTAACGTTACTGTGGTAGCCAGGCTCAGACAAACAGGCAGTGAGGTAACGTTACTGTGGTAGCCAGGCTCAGACAAACAGGCAGTGAGGTAACGTTACTGTGGTAGCCAGGCTCAGACAAACAGGCAGTGAGGTAACGTTACTGTGGTAGCCAGGCTCAGACAAACAGGCAGTGAGGTAACGTTACTGTGGTAGCCAGGCTCAGACAAACAGGCAGTGAGGTAACGTTACTGTGGTAGCCAGGCTCAGACAAACAGGCAGTGAGGTAACGTTACTGTGGTAGCCAGGCTCAGACAAACAGGCAGTGAGGTAACGTTACTGTGGTAGCCAGGCTCAGACAAACAGGCAGTGAGGTAACGTTACTGTGGTAGCCAGGCTCAGACAAACAGGCAGTGAGGTAACGTTACTGTGGTAGCCAGGCTCAGACAAACAGGCAGTGAGGTAACGTTACTGTGGTAGCCAGGCTCAGACAAACAGGCAGTGAGGTAACGTTACTGTGGTAGCCAGGCTCAGACAAACAGGCAGTGAGGTAACGTTACTGTGGTAGCCAGGCTCAGACAAACAGGCAGTGAGGTAACGTTACTGTGGTAGCCAGGCTCAGACAAACAGGCAGTGAGGTAACGTTACTGTGGTAGCCAGGCTCAGACAAACAGGCAGTGAGGTAACGTTACTGTGGTAGCCAGGCTCAGACAAACAGGCAGTGAGGTAACGTTACTGTGGTAGCCAGGCTCAGACAAACAGGCAGTGAGGTAACGTTACTGTGGTAGCCAGGCTCAGACAAACAGGCAGTGAGGTAACGTTACTGTGGTAGCCAGGCTCAGACAAACAGGCAGTGAGGTAACGTTACTGTGGTAGCCAGGCTCAGACAAACAGGCAGTGAGGTAACGTTACTGTGGTAGCCAGGCTCAGACAAACAGGCAGTGAGGTAACGTTACTGTGGTAGCCAGGCTCAGACAAACAGGCAGTGAGGTAACGTTACTGTGGTAGCCAGGCTCAGACAAACAGGCAGTGAGGTAACGTTACTGTGGTAGCCAGGCTCAGACAAACAGGCAGTGAGGTAACGTTACTGTGGTAGCCAGGCTCAGACAAACAGGCAGTGAGGTAACGTTACTGTGGTAGCCAGGCTCAGACAAACAGGCAGTGAGGTAACGTTACTGTGGTAGCCAGGCTCAGACAAACAGGCAGTGAGGTAACGTTACTGTGGTAGCCAGGCTCAGACAAACAGGCAGTGAGGTAACGTTACTGTGGTAGCCAGGCTCAGACAAACAGGCAGTGAGGTAACGTTACTGTGGTAGCCAGGCTCAGACAAACAGGCAGTGAGGTAACGTTACTGTGGTAGCCAGGCTCAGACAAACAGGCAGTGAGGTAACGTTACTGTGGTAGCCAGGCTCAGACAAACAGGCAGTGAGGTAACGTTACTGTGGTAGCCAGGCTCAGACAAACAGGCAGTGAGGTAACGTTACTGTGGTAGCCAGGCTCAGACAAACAGGCAGTGAGGTAACGTTACTGTGGTAGCCAGGCTCAGACAAACAGGCAGTGAGGTAACGTTACTGTGGTAGCCAGGCTCAGACAAACAGGCAGTGAGGTAACGTTACTGTGGTAGCCAGGCTCAGACAAACAGGCAGTGAGGTAACGTTACTGTGGTAGCCAGGCTCAGACAAACAGGCAGTGAGGTAACGTTACTGTGGTAGCCAGGCTCAGACAAACAGGCAGTGAGGTAACGTTACTGTGGTAGCCAGGCTCAGACAAACAGGCAGTGAGGTAACGTTACTGTGGTAGCCAGGCTCAGACAAACAGGCAGTGAGGTAACGTTACTGTGGTAGCCAGGCTCAGACAAACAGGCAGTGAGGTAACGTTACTGTGGTAGCCAGGCTCAGACAAACAGGCAGTGAGGTAACGTTACTGTGGTAGCCAGGCTCAGACAAACAGGCAGTGAGGTAACGTTACTGTGGTAGCCAGGCTCAAACAAACAGGCAGTGAGGTAACGTTACTGTGCTAGCCAGGCTCAGACAAACAGGCAGGGAGGTAACGTTACTGTGGTAGCCAGGCTCAGACAAACAGGCAGGGAGGTAACGTTACTGTGGTAGCCAGGCTCAGACAAACAGGCAGTGAGGTAACGTTACTGTGGTAGCCAGGCTCAAACAAACAGGCAGTGAGGTAACGTTACTGTGGTAGCCAGGCTCAGACAAACAGGCAGTGAGGTAACGTTACTGTGCTAGCCAGGCTCAGACAAACAGGCAGTGAGGTAACGTTACTGTGCTAGCCAGGCTCA
>CM060293.1:2318578-2485429 GCA_030684275.1 Acipenser oxyrinchus oxyrinchus | reverse complement strand
GCTGTGTCAGGGTGACTTTGGAAAGCAATCGTTTTTCTCTTCTCTTGGCAGGATTGGAATGGATTGATTTATCACATCACCTTTGCACCTTTGTGACTAATCAATAAAGATAGTTAGGGATACACATTCTCTTTACAGTATGAACTCTTATTTCACCGTTTAATACTTCCGCAGTGAGGGGCTCCCGAGTGGCGCATCCAGTAAATGTGCTCCACGTGGAGTGCAGGATGTGCCCTATAGTCTGGAAATTGCAAGTTCGAATCCAGGCTATTCCTTTGCCGACCGAGGACGGGAGCTTCCAGCGGGCAGCGCTCAATTGGCCGAGCGCTGCCCGGGGGGAGGGAGGGTTAGGTCGGCCAGGGTGTCCTCGGCTCACCGCGCACCAGTGACCCCTGTAGTCTGGCTGGGCGCCTGCGGGCTTGCCTGTAAGCTGCCCAGAGCTGCGTTGTCCTCGGACGCTGTAGCCCTTGGGTGGCTGCATGGTGAGTCCGCAGTGTGAAAAAAAAGCGGTCGGCTGACGGCACATGCTTCGGAGGACAGCGTGTGTTCGTCTTCGCCATCCCGAGTCAGCACAGGGGTGGTAGCGGTGAGCTGAGCATAATAAAATAATTGGCCATTCCAAATTGGGAGAAAATAATAAAAAATAATTGGCAACGACTAAATTTATATATAAAAAAATAAAATAAAATACTTCTGCAGTGAGTCATTTAATCCAACAAGTCCCCTCAATAATTCATCTATAATTCACTACTTTTCTTTTTGACTGGTACTGAATTTAGCAGCTGCTATAAAGCCACTGAAATATATGATGAGTTTTGACAGGACACATCCTTGTTGTGCATCAGGGGGATTTTGTCATCACTTTAATTTTTAATCTTCTGTTTGATTCATTTGAATGTAACTGTTGGGTTAACATTGCTGTTGTAACATGTGTTTTTTTTTTTTGTTGTGATCAAAACAGCCCTGTAAAGAGATGTCAGCTGGCAGGCCAGTCTGTATAAATATTTGAGCTCCATTACATCCCTCTCAATCCAAGCCTCCCTCGATTGGGTGCAGGTACTGTTAGCAATCTGATATCACCAAGGGGCCAGGCTTCCCAGAAACACAGGTTTTGTTTACTCTCATCTGCTGCGCAACATTTGATTAAATATTTAAGCAGAGAGCTCACTGCCTTGTTGAAAGTCCCGTCACAGAACAACTTGTTGTTTGCCTGCCTGCATTTTATATTCCTAAAAACAGTTCATATTATTTAATGCAGAACCATTTTAGTAGTACTAAAAAAGAAGAAAGATAGTGAGCACGACTCCTTCTCTGTGTCCACGGTCTTCACTTTTTTCATAGTACTGTGATAAATTGTGTGTTTAATGTTACAGAAGATGCAGTTTTTATGGTCTGGAGTAATAAAAGTGAAGCACACAAATAAATGAAAGGTTTTGCTGCTTACTAATCCCAATAGAGATGCTCTTACTCCTCAGAATGCAGCTGCAAATCCCACCTGCACGCCAGCAGGCAGCACAGAGGTGACAAAGAGGGGTCAAAGTGTACAGGAAGTTATTAGCGTGCAGGTCACTGGAGACAGGGGCCCATTCAATTACTGTCAAAGTGACTTGGCCTTTTCCTAGCACCAGCATAACCAACCCTCAAACCAGCCTGAGCTGTTTCAATGTGATCAACTCTGACCATCCTCGAGCCAGTGCTGGGAATGGCAGAAATCCTAATAGGATATTGGTTTTCCTGTGTCTGAGCTTCCAAGAGAGCACAACTTCCTAAAGGGCTGCAAATTATTCTCCTGCAACTAAGCTCCTAGAGAGAGCTGCCGGAGGTAGCAGCAGCATTCTTTGAAGAGCTGAATGTTCAGTTTGACAGGAGGCACCGTTAACTAACTGGGCGTTCTCTCCATCCGTGCTGCAAACAGACTTTATGGAATCACATCAGCCTAGGAGAAACTTTAAACTCTGGTTTGAATTCCGAGTGCCCATTTGAAATATATATTGAAATGGCTGTGCCCATACGGTAGCAGTCCATTGACCGTTATTGAGCAGGCAGTCAATCAGTCTCAGCCCAATGTGTCCAAGTTGTTTTATTTGCAGATGGAGGCTCAGATAGTTAGCACTAACAGACAGAGGCTGATCTGTTTCAGGTCAGATCTCCTTCAGAGTAGACTAATGGAGCAGTCCACACTGGTATAAAAGCCTCTTTCCCCTGCGCTCCCCTGCTCATCGTCTCTCTTCATCCGAGTGTGCAATGAGCCTGAGGCGCTCTGGAGACGCTATTACTGAGAGCACAGGAGCGTTCAGACAAGGTCAGGCAATAATGACTGTGGATTGTGTAGGACGGGGCACCTGCTTTAAAGACACGCTCAGCAGCTTTCCAACACAACTGTTTGTTCACTTATTACTGTTGCAAATGATTTTTCCTCAGGATTACTGGTAGCTCTTTCTCATGGCATAATATAATATAACACAGCAACTCCATATCTCTAAAATGTAGAGAGAGAAGTGAGATTTTACCAGTGCTTTAAAATGAACGTTTTTTAATGAAAGTTTTGAGATAGTTTGTAATGTTCTTTTGTTATTTTTCTGTAATTACTCACAAAGCAACAGTCCAGTTCCATGCAATGCGTTGCAGTCATTATTCTGTTGGCGTTGTTCAAGAAAACTCAGCTTTTCACATTAAAAGCCCATTATTGAGTCCAGTAAGTGCTATGCTTATTGCTGCCGGAATCAATTCCAAGCTATAAATCCGGATCTAATGCATTAAACAGAAGGTAATCGATTTATGCTGCATTTTATGTCAAAAACAGATTTGTGTTTGATTAAATCAGATTGTGATGTAGCCTTCTATTTTTTTTCACAAGGCATTTACCAGATTGCTAAATGTACAGCAAGGAAAAAAAAATACTTATGTTACAGAACCAGAAAGGGGCCTGTAAAACATCTTTAACGACCCTCGTTTAAAAATGAGTTTTCTTCTTCTTAGCACTTTCAACGCTGCTGTAGAAGAAACAAGAATTCACGACAGTGTGTTAATTAAAAGACTGTTAAACTCTGAGCATATTGCACTCAGAGGAATAATAAGCATACAGAGATCAGCAAGAGAAAACAATGTGAGGGTCAAACATGGTAAAGGGGGATTTTCAATTTGTGCCACATCATGTTTGCAGCCACAGCTTAATCAAATACTAATAACCAAATGATCTCATCTGAGAGGCTGCTGCTGCCAAACGACTGACAGATGGCACACAATTGGATTACAGTGGTGCCTCCAGGAGGGTTGCCATCATTAATGTACGTGGAGCTGTGTCCCACTTGGCACCCAGTGCAGAAGGAGGATTAGCAGAGAGAGAGAACCAGACAGCACCGTCGTCCCCATCGTCACTTCCCAGTATTCATTCCATTCTGACATGAAATCGCTGAGATCTCCCTAACCTGAGCAGTTCACTTTGCCTGCACTCGTGTGAAGTGCAGTGCTCCATTATAGAGTATTCTAGGTCAACACTTCTTTTAAATACTTTTAAAACAATTCAGCTAGACCATGAGAAAGCAGCCACATGCTCAAATACGCATTAAACCATGATCCGGAAACCAGAGACACCTGCACAGTTCTCAGAGCAGAGAGTTCGTCTCTCTCACTGTCTGCAATTTTAGGCTTATCGTACCTGCACTGTGTTCACCTGTAAATCATGCACAATAATGTGCAGCACAGTGGAAACGGACATCCTCCCAACCAATCAGGGAATGCTCTTTCAGGCCCCACTAATTACATTGAAGATCACTTGCTCCTGAAAGCTGTTGCCAGGCAACAGGGGCCTAATGCAAGATGAATTAGTGTGTCTGAAAGCAATTGGAGAACCCCATTCATTATTGACCTGAAAGCCTCTTCAAATGTCTCCAGCTACAAGCGACAGGAGCAGAAGAAACTGGAAAGCCGCATTGTTCTGAGTGGTGTCGAGAATTTGAATGCACATATTACAGCACGTCTTTCAGGCTTTACCACAGCCAGCTTTGTCTCCAGACCACTCTGTAGAAGATGGCATTGCAGTATTGCGATTGGCTGCAGCTATAGTGCCAAACAGTGTGCTTATTAGTCAGCTGGCTTACAAAGAGCTTCTGAACATTTACCGTACATCACATCATGGCGAAACAAGCACACTGCAGGAAAGAAGAGAAAGTTGGGTCATTACTGCCACGGGACACGACTGCACCCTGACTGCCCAGGAGTCAGACTGTAGACAGCTGCAATGCATTAGACAATAAGATATGAACCACTTCATTATTAAAGCCAGACATACTTTACTTCAATTAGGCTCTGTATGAAGTAAAAGGCCATTAACAATGCATGTAAGGTCTTTGGGCCACTTAGACAGTAAAGTACTCGGTGCATACATTACTGTGTTAGAAAAGGGGCTCTCTACCTTCTGCACTGACCCTTTTAACTCAATTTGTGTCTCTGCCAAGTTTGAAACTGTGGGTTAGATTTATCCACAACATGCCCTCAGCTGTACCCGGAGATTGTGAATGCTGACTGTAAGGAAACTAAATGATGTATGTATTTGTGTCTGAAGGATTGCACACAACAAGGATTTAAACACAATTGAACAAGTCTCCTTTATTGATTCCAATAATCATAGTCACAGCTTATCATTAACGATGCCCCTGGTTATTAGCAGAAATGAAGCAGTAATTAGTTAGGAGGGCACTGAACACGCTTATGTTCTTGAATGCCCTCTCAAATCCCTGTCTTGTGCGTGAAGCTAAACCTTGCTTTTGCAGCTTAGTTTATCTTTGTGTCAGCAATGTTTCAACGCGGGTCAAGTCCACCCCCCCTTGCAGCTGTGCGGAGCAGTGTACTCAGTAATATTGGTTTCAATCCCTTCGTTTCCCTTACATAGATTCTAACTACAAACATGTTGCTTTCTATAAAAGCGGCAGGGCTGGTGATCGGGTGCCTGATCTACCCAGACGGCTGGGACTCGGATGAGGTGAAGCGGATGTGCGGGGACAAGACTGACAAGTACACCCTGGGAGCCTGCACCGTGCGCTGGGCGTACATCCTGACCATCATCGCCATCCTGGACGCGCTCATCCTCTCCTTCCTGGCCTTCGTGCTGGGAAACCGACAGGACAACCTCCTGCCAGAGGACTTCAAGGTGGAGAATAAAGGTAATGGCATCACAGTACAGGTTTCTCTAAAGAGGAAAGGTGGCATCGTGACCACAGTATAAAACAGCCAGGCTCACCTGCTGGTGAGGTTATAGAGCGTTTAACCTCATCTCACCAGCAGGGGTCAGAATCCTTCACAGCAGTGCATCATACAACACTGCAGTATTGTGATCGTGTCAGTATTTAACAAAGCAGCTACTAGTCAGCTAACCAGTGTTACAGAATGTGAATAGAACATGAGCTGCAGTGCAAAATGATAACTTGCATTCACACATGCATTCATAAAACAATGTGACTGCTTTTGAAAGAATATTTCCATGTGTCTAATGAGCCAGTGTGCCGACTTCAAAAGACCTTTTGGATTAAAAATAGATTTAAAAAAAGAAGAAATCTACAAGATGAAAGCAGTCATCAGATCTCTAACCACCTAGAGCTTAAATTATAAAACCTCTGTGTTCTGTATCTCAAAGGAAGCGTTCAAAAACCTTTGGGCATATCTGGGAATCACAGACTGTGTGCCCTTATATTAATCATTACTACTGGAGACAGACTCCCCTCAATTCACTGCGTTCCCCAGGTTTGTTTGCACAGGTTTATGCATGTAAAGCCGCGCATTTCTAAATGGGAATTCAGGATGATGGAGGGTCATGTATATACTGAAAAGGTGTGGTTGATTTTTTAAATTTTTTTATAAGGATTAAAAATGTGTTTAAACGTTTAACAAGTGCTTAGTATGTAGACCTGTCAAAGATATGCATATCAAACATGCAAGCCAGCTGCAGTGTTATACAGCAGGGTCTTTATTCAAAGTTTAAAAACATGGGGACAAAAATACTAGAACATCTTTATTTAAAAAACAAGCTTCCTTCCCCTTGACGAGCTTCAGTCCTGCCTTTATTCGGGCATAAAGCTGGTTAGACTCCATCTAGTGGAGAAGCGTATCACTACACTGCATTTTCTTTTTAATAACAACCAACCTGTCAGTTCAGTTAAGCATACTGTATCACTAATATTTTGGGATTTATTTTTCTTTTGCAGAAGGGGCTCATGCCTAGAATCCAGTTGCTATGGTAAGTACAGTAATATATCTTTTTTTACAAAGATTACTCAAACAAAGTTTAAAACGTCTCTCTTCCTCACACGAGGGCTTACGACAGCCAGGTGTGTGTGGAAGCTGAAAGGCTGTCAGACACAAGCTGCAATGAATACTGTAGTGCAGGGCATTGGCATAGGGTGATGCACTGTAAATACAATGTTAGAAAGCTCTGTAATAAAACGCACTGTGTACAGAGGGCTGACAAACTGCATTTCCACCTTCGTGTGCTCATTTGATTTCAGGATTACCAGTGAATTGGGTCTGAATATCTTCCAGCAGGCTGTTCTTCCACCACAAATCCCCTTCACTGGCCCAGGAGCCAAACTGGTGCTCCTTGCCTCATTGTAAATCGGGAGGTGAGCCTGTCCTGTTCCAAACGGAATATTTTGAACGAGTCAGACAAGTTTGAGAAAAAAAAATGTAGGTCTGACACCTGCTCAGTTAAAATGACCTTAATATCAATTACAGAAGGAATGTAAACATGTGTGTGTGTTTATTTGTTATGTACAAATGGGTGCTTCAAGCTCAACAGCACCACCTGGTGTTCTGTGGCAGGATTGAAATGATGTTATTTTGACATGGTTACAGCACACCGCTTGCTCTTTTTGAAGATTACAAACATGCATACTGGTTCTAAAATGTGGATAAACACTGAAGCAGAATGACATCGTTTACAGCTTAAGAAGTGAGTGTAATCGTTGTCGGGGGGTAAGCTGTGTGCAAGTCATCTCATTCCAGTTTTTATAGTTTCTTGTAAGTCGGGTTGACGCTTGTATTTCTGAATTGTAAATATTTCTTAACCTGCCTGCTAAATATACGTCCAAACCCTAAAGTGTTCTCTTAATGAATATGTATAGGCAACACAGCAGGTTTATTCAATCCATTGCCCGACCCGTTCAGGAGACGAGGTAGGGTTCAGGCTCAGTGTTAAAGCAGCGGTGATCAGCAGTATTTCAGGGAAGTGCAAAAGGATCTGGATCAGCTATGAAGTGCCCCGTTTAATTTACCATTGAAATACAACATGAGGCTCATGAGCCAAGGTCAAAAAACCTGCTCTCCACTGTTTTCTTGGGAAGTATTCATTTCAATTGTTGTTTTGTTCAAAGTTAAAACAGCTTGAATGTGACATTCATAATGTTACACTCCTGCTGCTGCGGGTTTCAGATTTGCAGACACCAACAGATAGATCCTGCATTATTATAAAGATGAACACATTTGCCAGGGCCACTGCATGTTTGATGAATAATGAATAACCGATAAGAGATTTATGGTGGTTTCAGGTTACACATGTACACACACACATACATTATATATATATATATATATATTGTGTGATCTATCTCTATGTATAGCTATATATAATAACATACGTGCTGCAGCAACTTACGAGAACAAAAGAAACATATCACTTATATTTAGATAAAATTCACTAGATGTGATCGAAAAATGACAAACTGTTTTAGAGCAGGTGCAGTGACTTTTTATTGTGCTGATTAACAATTGACATGAAGATGCTGCAAAATGAACATGCCGATTGCACGAAGGCGCTGCTCTCATGACAGACATGGCATATTGTTTTTTTTTTTCTGTGATTTTCTTTATTGCTTTTATGCAAGCTTGCAATTCAACAGCTGAAATAACTCCATATCCAGTGTCCAATCAACTGTCTCACTAATTAGGTGATTAAGTGCATATGCTTCAGCCATAGTCACTCGAGCGTGTCATGGTCAAGGATGAATGATCGAGTGATTAAAAAGAAACCAAAAACATTTTCTCAATGTCCATCATTTATATACCTTTTTTTTTTTTTTTTAAATAAATGTGTTATAATAGTGATAAGTTTCTTTTGATGCTCAGTGTATATATAAAATATGTTGTTCAACATAGCTCTCAATAATAAATGTTGAATTCAGAATAGTACTGTTGTAATCTTTAAAAAGTCGCCATCTACCAGGTCTATAAAGAAAAGCCAAGTCACTTTGCTCAAGGAAATGTAGCTTTTTATTAAGCAAGCAGCAACCCCGATCCACAGTTCCTGTCTGATCCCTGCAGCTCTGTTGCTAGGAGACAGCAAGCAAGGAGAGAGAGAGAGAGAAGCTTCCACAGCAGCGAGCTCAGCCCATACATTCACAGCCGTGTTGTTTCGTTACCGTTAAGATTTAGATAATAAAATTTTACCAGAGCAAAGTCAAATTTGGTTTTCTTGGCCATATTTACATTTACAGTATGAATGTTGAAAACAGGACCACATGTTGAATTTGTGACAAACGTTGTTTCGCTACTATCCATCCATATATATATATATATATATAAACAAACACACACACTGCTGTGCAAGTCTTAGACATGATTAACACGAACAGAAAAACAATCTGTAATTGACAAACCCAGGACTGGAAGACCCAAAAAGCTGTATAACGAGGATGAGCAATACTTGAAGATAAGGAATAGAAAGAAAAGAAGTGTTGAATTGATAACGGAATGGCAGAAGGCACAGGTGTCGTTGTCCATCAAATCAACAGTACGAAGGTGACTCCTTAAATCAGGTCTTAAAGGATGTGTTGCAGTAAGACACCTCTGTTAAGAAAGGGGAACAAGACTAAAAGGCTAAAATATGCACAAGAACACAGACATTGGACTATGGAACAATGGTTAAAGGTGTTTTGGACTGTTGATGGATGGACAATGACACCTGTGCCTTCTGCCAGTTCTGTTGTCAATTCAACACTTGTCTTCTTTCTATTCCTTAAGGATATTTATGTTCAAGTATTGCTCATCCTTGTTAGACAGCTTTTTGGGTCTTCCAGTCCTGGGTCAATTACAGATGATGTTTCTCTGTACTTGTTGCTTATGCTTCGGATACCACACCTTGAAAATCAAGTGATGCAAGCTATTTCACTTCATATTTTTCCTTCTTTATGCAAGTCAAGGTTGTTATACTAGTAGAAAACACTAGTGGAGGCTTTGAGTAAATTGTTGATGCTCATATTGCATCACAGTAGAAAAATGCATCATGTCTAAGACTTTTGCACAGCAGTGTGTGTGTGTGTGTAGATATAGATAGATATATATAGATATAGATATATATATATATATAGATATATATCTATAGATATATATATAGATATATATCTATAGATATATATCTATATATATATCTATATAGATATATATATATATATATATCTATATATATATATATATATATATCTATATATATATATATATATATATATATATATATATATATATATATATATATATATATATATATATATATATATATATATATATATATATGTGTGTGTAAATAAAGCACAATATTGAACTGTATTAATGTCAAATAAGTTTTGCTTGTTCTATTTGTGAAGATGTTTTTCATTAAACTGTGGCGTGTTGTATACTGTTTAGAAACACATGGGTGTTCAGCATAATAAAAGCATGTTCCCATATTATTGAAATTAAACTTGTAGAAGTTTGACTGTTCTTTTGCATCTGCCCGCAAACCCTTTTCCTGAATCACACTGAAGTGAAGAATTTGGTTCATTTGATCTGGGGTGACCTAGGTAAAAAGAAGGCTCATCACCAGCATCTACATTGCCAGATCACTGTGTTCAAACCGCTGAAAAACTGACCGACATGTATGGTAGTTAGTTTAGACAATTTCAGATCATGTAGTTTAAATGTACAGGGGTTAGACAAAGAACAAGAGGAGAAAACATGAGTAACAGTGCTCTGACATGAAGGACCTTGTTCTATTACTACACCAGAGATCAGGGACTGCAAGCCCTTCTTTGTTAATCCAGCATCCTTACCAACACTAACACTGCGCTGACACAAGCTGACAGCACGAGCTTCCACTGCTCGTCTCCCAGGTCATACTGAACAGACAGAAAGGGGAGGCTCAGGAACTCTGACACATGGAATAAGCACTCCCGGATATCAGAATATTGGGCTCTTCATCTGGTCAATTGAAATGTGCGTTCTTAATGTCTCCACCAAGCAGGCTGTGTTTGTGTCTTGAGAACTGAAGCATGTCTAATTCCTCGCAAGGTCATTGACACAAAGGACGGTAACCTTCAATGGCAGAGCATGCATTTCTATAACTGAAAAACAAGCACACAAAGCTCCCCTATGACACCGCTAAACCAAGATACCCATCACATCAAAATGAATTATCTGGTCATTAACAATTAATGAATCTCTTACATCACCACATTATTATATTAATGAAGAGACAGGAATTACATTTTCCTGCCCCAGTGTAAACCAAGATTTTGGTCTTTATAAAGATTTAAACTAACCCTATACACACTTAAACAAAAATAAACACTTAATGATAGTTTAACATTTATGCAAACATAGTTCATAGAGAGGGGACCATCAGAGGTGAAAATGGTTCTGTGAAGAGGTAAATAAAAACCTGGACCATACCACAGCCAATTGTTTCAAAATCCTCTTTATTGGGAACTAAGGAAAAGTCGATTCATTTTATTTAGTTTAGCAGTCACGGTCAAGAGCATGAAAAGAAAACTGCAGAAGACAAGAGTGCTGAAAAGGTTCCTTTAAAAAAACAAAAGAAAGTGCTCTCTTACAGTTGGGCTATTGAGACTTCAAGCAATAATGACAACAGCGTTCCAGTCTTTTCTCTTTCCTTCTTGTTTTAAAGCTACAAGAGAAGCATGGTCAGTATGAAAACAAATGTTAAAAAGCAGACTACACAGAGAACAGCTTCCATGTTATTTAAAACTTCCTAAGTACTACTCCACTGATTTCTTAGCGAACACACACCAATATCTGGAATTCTTTACTGTACATAACTAATATACAGAACAAGGCCAACTCTTTGGTACGAGTATAAAGTCTTCATTTTTTCCTTCGCACCCCCTCTCTCAGCACCATCTTAACATTGGTTTCTATAGCGGTATGTAGAGGGTCTTAGTCAAAGTGTATACTCGCACGCAGGGAAGAAATGTGTTTGCATGAATCTGTGAATGCGACAATTAGAAATACTACTGCAGAATGTAACGGTTAACATACAGGCCAGTGATCTCTGCTAGAGATGTCACAATATGCATTACAGCAAAACCCAACTAAGAAATCACCCTTTCTTGCCATCCTGCAGATCCCACAACAGACCTTCCTCCCCCTCCACCATAAAAAGAATGAGAGGCACCTTGAACAGCAGCCACAAAAGGGTTGTCACCAGATTTTCAGAACGAATAGAAAAACAAAACTGCCATGCATTCCTCCCACAGTTACAGGAGGAGCAGAGCAGATTCAGTAGTTCATTTTTTTTCTCTCTCTCTAATCCTAGTTTGGCTGTATTAGCAAAAATGCTTTAAAAAGAACAAGCACTTTCATTAAAAGAAAAAAAAAAAAAAAAAGTCAAAGCAGTAACCCTCAACCTAATCCTCAAATGATCCATCACAAGTTACACATCTCATAGGACTTCAGTAGAAAACAGGATTCGCACTCTCCAGTACTATCAGGTAAAAACCGTACAAAAAACAAAATCAGCTAGAATGGAGTATTCATCATATTGTGTCATCTCTAGTCCCCCCGCCCCCCCCCACACACAGCTGCCGCATTGTGATCGGCGATGGCGGGGGAGCTGCGCCAGGACTGTGTCCGGAGCGGTGCTGCAGGTCGTTAGGAGTTGATCCAGGGGTGTCGGAGGCACTCTGCTGCCGTGGCCCTCTTCTCTGGGATCAGCTCCAGCATCGGCAGCAGGAAGTCCGCAAAGGTCTGCGCTTCGTCCCGCTGCCACTCATACTTCTCAACCAGGACCTCCAGCAGGCCCCAGGGCTTCAGCTTGGTGATGTGCCTCAAATCACCTGGACAGCAAGGCGAAGCATTAGGACCGGCGAGGAGGAGTTCCCACCGCTCCTCAGATACAAATTATACACAAATGAAAAAAGCGATAGATCTGCCACTAATGCTATACAGTGCTTGATAGTTCTCATTCAATAATTTCCTACCGAAGTCAAGGTTAGGCCATGTTGACAGTAGAGACCTACATGTCCCTGTACTAGGGCCCCTTCACTAACTCACGTTTCTGTAATGCGAGTGAGATGGAGAAATAAGGAGGGAGTGCTGTACTGCAATTACTCTGTGCTGCTGTGCAGATAGTGGCAGGGCAGCAGTGTGGAGGAGTGGTCAGGGCTCTGGACTCTGGACCGGAGGGTCGTGGGTTCAATCCCAGGTAGAGGACACTACTGCTGTACCCTTGAGCAAGGTACTTTACCTAGATTGCTCCAGTAAAAACCCAACTGTAAATGGGCAATTGTATGTAAAAATAATGTGTAAAAAATAATGTAATTGTATGTAAAAATAATGTGATATCTTCTAACAACTGTAAGTCGCCCTGGATAAGGGCGTCTGCTAAGAATAGTGTGGTGACTGAATAGTACATCTGTATAAGCAACTTATGCATTTAATACAAAATATGTATTTAAACTTGCTGTTAATTTATTTATTTATTTTTTAGAAGGCAATGTAGATCTTTGTTAAAAAAAACAACCCTGTTTTGGCTACCATACAAAGCAGTAAGTGCAATTCTGCTGAATTCAGAGCTTCCAAACAGCTGGTGACCATTCTAACCTCAGCATGGCACACTTGAAACCTTGCTTGTGTACTTGCTTACTCTTTAACACCTCTCCCTCCCCCGCACCCCCTCCTGCTCCAACCCCTACACCCACTGCATCCCCTACTAACTCACCCTCCTTCTCCACCTTCTTGCCCCTCTCAGACTCTGACCTCTCCTCCCTGCTCCAGGGTCACAAACCCACCACGTGTGCCCTGGACCCCCTCCCCACTCACCTCTTTCAAGCTGCTGCTCCTGCTCTACTTCCCTTCATCTCCTCCCTTCTCAACACCTCTCTACTTTCTGGTCTCTTTCCTCTGCCTTCAAAAAAGCCTCTATCACTCCCATCCTCAAAAACCTACCCTCGACCCCACCTCCCTCCAGAGCTACCGTCCTGTCTCCCTCCTACCCTTCCTCTCCAAAACCCTCGGCGGACTGTACACCGCCAGCTCTCTGCTTTCCTGTCCAACCACTCTCTGCTCGACCCTCTCCAATCTGGCTTCCGCTCTGCTCACTCCACTGAAACCGCCCTCCTGTCTGTCACCAACTCACTTAAGTCTGCCCGAGCTGCCTCTCTCTCTCCTCTGTCCTAATTCTCCTTGACCTCTCTGCTGCCTTTGACACTGTTGATCACTCTATTCTACTATCATCTCTTGCTGACCTGGGGATCTCTGGCACTGCTCTGGCCTGGTTCTCCTCCTACCTCTCCAACCGCACTTACCAGGTAACCTGGCGTGGAGCAACCTCCACATCTCACCCTCTCTTAACAGGAGTCCCCCAAGGGTCAGTCTTGGGTCCTCTCCTGTTCTCTCTGTACACCCGCTCCCTGGGCTCCCTCATCGCATCCTATGGTTTCTCATACCATTTCTATGCTGATGATGCTCAGATTTTCCTCTCCTTCCCCACCTCTGACTCCACCATCTCCTCCCGTATCGCTACCTGTCTGTCTGCTATTTCCTCCTGGATGCACTCGCATCACCTCAAACTCAACCTCTCTAAATCTGACCTCCTTTTCTTTCCCTCCTCCTCCCCCTCCTCTGATCTCTCTATCTCCGTTCCTCTTGAATCTTCCACACTCTCTCCCTCTTCCTCCGCTAAGAACCTCGGTGTCACCCTGGACCCCTGCCTCTCTTATTCCCAGCACATCTCCACTCTGGCACGCACTTGCCGATTCTTCCTGAGCAACATCCGAAGAATCCGACCCTTCCTCACCAACTACGCCACCCAGCTCCTGGTCCAGGCCTTGGTACTCTCCCGCCTAGACTACTGCAACTCCCTCCTGGCTGGCCTCCCTGCGTCCGCCACCCGTCCGCTCCAGCTCATCCAGAACTCCGCTGCCCGCCTGGTGTTCTCTCTGCCTCGCTACTCCCACGCAACTCCACTACTCCGCTCACTCCACTGGCTACCGATCACGGCTCGCATCCAGTTCAAGACTCTTGTACTAGCCTACAGATGCCTTGACCAGACTGCACCCAGCTACCTCCAGACCCTCATCTCTCCCTACACCCCCACTCGACCTCTCCGCTCCGCCTGCACTAGGAGACTGGCTCTACCTCCTCTACGCTCCCCTGCCTCCAGAGCCGCTCCTTCTCCACCCTCGCTCCGCAGTGGTGGAATGACCTACCTACAGATGTCAGGACCGCCCAGTCCCTGACCACATTCCGGCGCCTCCTTAAGACTCACCTCTTCAGACAGCACCTGTAGAACTCCTCTGTTTCTCCCCTGGGACACTCTCACCCTTCCTTAAATGTGCTTTACTTGCTCTTATCTGCCCATTATTTTACTGCATTTAATCCTGTACTTCAGAGTACTGTAATCTGCAAAGTGTTTAATCTGTAGTATTTGGTACTTAATCATATCTTGATGTAACTATCACTGTCACTTTTATCTGCTGTATTATTGAATTGTATTTTGTCACACTTGTACTTGCTTGAACTAGTCATTGTATTTATCTTGCTCTTATTGTATTATTACTTGTACTGTAACACTTGAAATGTATTTGCTTACGATTGTAAGTCGCCCTGGATAAGGGCGTCTGCTAAGAAATAAATAATAATAATAATAATAATAATAATAATACTGTACCCGTCTATCTCTTGCACGCTGCTCTTACACTGCCAAGGTAAGAAGAATAAAAACTCCTGCCAGTTACATTCCTTTACCTTTCTTGGTGAAAAACTCCTTGGAGTACTTTCCTCCTGTTATGAGCTTGCGAGGTATTTTCCCCAGCAGTTCAATCATCAATGCAATGTGATCTGCGTGTTTAACAGGTTTCCAAAAAAAGGGTGGGAGAGGGGGAAAAAAACATGCAACCATTTTATCAACAACAAATCCATGTACAATAAGCAGCAATGGGGCACAGACACAAGCAGCTTGAAACAGGGCAGTACTTGTGTAAAACTACAGAAGCCTGCTGGACATGCAAGTAACATCCGTCTACCGTACTAGACGTTTCATTAGTTACAGGTTGATTTTATAATTGGAGTCTTTAAGCTATGGGTGGGCGTGTAACTTTTCTTTGAGCCTTTAGATCCTGGAATTGAATCCTCAGACAGGACCATCATCATGATTTATTTCTCATATTTTAAATGGAATGAATTAAAAAAAAAAGAAAAAAAAAAGTGGGCTGACAGAAGACCAAGAGCCTGTTAACTAGTCCACGAAACTCAATTCCAGATTTGAAATCAGTCAATAGCAAGCACTCAGGAAAGAAGTTATGGACACAAGGCTCTTGCTTTGCACTGCTTGTGTTTGCGTCCCCACAGCTGCACAAAGGGAAGAGGGCAGTACCTCTGCGACTGAAGTATTCCTGTGAGTATTTCCCACAGAGAGCATAGTGGCGTGGGATTTTGCCTAGGAGCTCTACAATGAGAGCAAGGTGGTCTAAAGGAGAAGAGGGAGAAAGAGACATGGCCAGGGTATCAAGTTAAGTAAATGGGAGAATGCAAGATGATGACAATTTAAAAGCGAGGAGAAAAAAAAAAAGAGAAAAAAAGGGAGAAAAGTACTTTGACTAAAGTGATATCCAAACAAAATATACAATTCTTAAAAAATCAGTAATTAATTTTGTGAGCATCAAAAGGCATAGTCCAACATGCCAAATGCATGGGAAGCATATTGCTGTTCATGCAAGGACAAGAGAAACAGACAGCCCAGATGGGGAGCTACGATGCATGGGTCCATGAAAAATGAAAAGCTGTCTCACTGGTTGTATAAACACCATCAAGTGTAGAGTCAGGCTTCTAAATAAGATCTACACAACTGTGACATTAGATTACTTTATCAAGATCAACACAATGCCATTGGCAGACACACCTGAATTATAGACCTCCAGCAAACATTTATTAAAATGGTCTAACTAGTGAAAATGGACAGGCTGGTAAAGCTCCAAATACCTTAGATGGTCCTTGGGCTGCCCACCCAGAATTCTAATTTATTATTTATTTATTTTAAAAAGAGAAAAGGAAGCCTTTGCTGGTGAAATTTAGCTCCTCGCTGAAGTGGGGCAGTGGAAGTCCTGGCAGTCAAACAGCTCTGGTGAGATCTGCAGCTTCATGAGATGAACGAGGATGGAGTCTGCCCACGCTCCCTCTCACTCCTACGGCACCATTCCTGAAAACACTGACTGCTACCTTAACACAGCTGGCTTATTGACCTGACCTTGATCCTTCTGGAGGCCACACAGTGACGCAGCACCACACCTTGACCCTTGCAAAGGAGGAAGTGGAGGATGGGTTAAAGGAGAGCTTGCAAACGTTCTAACTTCCAATGGCTTTTAGTACCGCTTAACTCCCGAACCCATCACTGTGAAGCAGAAGTTCATATAGCGTTGAGTCCCTGACTTGTGTGAAGCGCACACTTTTCAGATTGTTGCTGTACAATCCAACAGGGATGGGAATTTTAAAACATTTAAAACGCATAAACTCTAAAATGGTTAAATGTTGAATAATATGCTAGACGTATAACCGGTCACGTGACAAACTCCACCAAAACACATTTTTTAATGTATTCATTTTAGTAATGTATCATATACAGTCAGTCCGTCGCGTATCCGACTGCTGTGGTGCCAGAGCAAGGGCGGATATTCTAAAAAGGAAGGGGTTTGGCATTGCCTCCAAGTAGCTTTTCTAATTGGTGCAACAGAAAGATTGACGCTGGGGCGGGTTTTATTCTCGGTCGATCTGGCGCTTCATTGGTACACTTTGTGTTCATGCTGTAGTAGGCGTGGTATGGTATCCAGTCCACGTGGTAAGAAAGTTAATGACAAGTGTTTTTTTCTGACGTTTGTTTAGAGATGCCATTTTACTCAATATATAACAAAAAAGCGAAACCATGTTTGGAAATATTTTGAGGAACCGGAAGAGAACTGTGGTATGTAAATAACTATGCCAAACAAAATTGCAGTACCACAAAAACACAAGTTCAATCCTTCACCATTTGAAATGAAAACATTCCGAAATTACTGCGGATGGAGTTACTGGTGGCAGTAAAAAGCAAACATCCATAACAAACAGAACACTCCAGATGCCGACTGACATTTATTTAGCCCTTACATCCCTGTGAATATGTATAGCACGATTTTAAAAAGAAGTGTTTTTTTTCAATATTAATTCAGAGAACACATAAGTGTAAATAAATTATGTATAGGCTTTAATTTACCAGTACACTTCTACGCAATTTCCCCTTAAAAACAGTTTTCCTGTTTGTGGCACCGGTTCCTGGACAGTAGTTAATATAACAATGTATTGGAATCTGCGCATTTGATAGATTCTGCAACATATGGAAGCTGTTTTGTTTTGTTTTTTGCAGGGGGGGGGGGGGTATTATTGATAATAATATATATTATAAAAAGGTTTAATTGAGTTTAGTTTATTCACTTTGTGCCCACAGGGCCAGCACAGATACATCTCAATAATCCAAGGCAGGCGAGTTCTCAGGTGTTTCTGTGCTAGAGGCAGGCGATTCCTCTACAAGCGCGTGCCACGTTCTGCTGGACAGAGAAACAGGAGGAGCAGAGAGGCAGCAGATTGAAGAGATCCCAAAACACATACTCTCAAGTGTAAGGGTTTGTGTGTTTCGGAAAACTTTCACAGTGGCTGAATGGAGGAGTGAAGCTGGTACTAAAGATAATGAAAGCAAGCATTCCTTTAAATCCAAATAAAAAAAATAAGTGAGATAGTTAAAGATTTCTCTATCTAAAATAAATAAATTATCAAAGTGCAATGGAGGCATGTGTTTTAATAGACTTAAAATGGATGGGGTGAAGCATTTAGTAGGAAATGCAGGGATTACAGAGGTAGTGAAGAGTTTTGCCAAACAACTTGTTCTTTTTATCAAGGGGGACAAGTGAATCTTTTTGGTCGTACAGTACACAAGTAGTGAGATGGGGGAAATACACACAGGAATGGTAGTGCAGGCATGTAAATCATCAGGTGATAGGAATCAGACATTGTAATGAAGAACAGTGCAGAAATAGAAGCATCAGTGTTGCAATGAAATACTTAAAGCCAACACAGAGGTAAAGAACTTGGGTCACCTAATCCCATCTCTTAATATTTCAATAGATATTTAAATTGCATTTCAAGACAGTCTCTGGTAGCTGCTTTTTTTTTTTTTTTAAATAAAACTTACAAGCTTTGTGCAACACTGATTTGCAAATCGTTATTACTCATCCAGCATGTTTAAACCAGGGCCGGAAATAACACTTCTATTGCGTAGCAGTTTCACCCATTGCAGGTTTTACTACTAGCTTGATTAGACAGTGTACAGGTAACAAGTTGAGGTGTGTTCTATTAAATGCATAGTAAAACCAGGAATGGATCAAACTGCTATGCAATGGGAGTTTTATTTGCCACCCGTTTAAACCACAATATTTTCACTGAACAGTGTGCAATATAACCAACCAAGTTCACTATCAGTTCAGTTAAATGAAAGGACTAATACACAACTGTCACACAATCACACTCCCAAACTGACTTTGATCCTTTCCTTGAATCATACCTCAGCAATACATCACGTGGACCTGTTGTGTCAGCTTAACTTAAATTGTATCATTTAAATAGAAAGGCGTTTATCAAAATATTAAATTACTGCCAATAATTGTGTTTGTTTATTGCATTTGTCCAGACATGTTCTATTTAAAAACATGCCTACATTCTCTGCAAGAATGAAGCATCAACCAGTTCATCAGAGGCCTGTGTCCGCTGGCTGTGCATTTAGCAATCTACAAACAGAATCAGAGCGGGAGGTTTTCTGCTGAGTGCAAGCAGCACATTAAGCGGACTCAGCGAGTCCCCACATACCAGTAATGATGGAGTGCAAAATATATTTCAGGACTTTGTTTTACAGACAATGCACTTACTGTATTAAATGCCAGTATTTCGTTTTTTAAATCCAAGATTTGACTAATGCAATTTTGCAATGTGCCATCATCCTAAGGTAATGCAACATTTTAAAAATAGCGTGAATGTAAATGATCTGTAGGACAGCGCTAAAATCAAGAGATCATTATTTCCTGTTTTTGAACAGCTAAAATACAAAAGCCTACACACATTATTTGACAACTATTGTGAAGCTGTTTTAAAATAGCCAATTCAGCACAGCAACAGGGTATTTGAGGACATCTCTGTGTATTTGCAGCATATTCTTATGCATAGTACTACTGCTGGTCTTAACACTGGTATTCAAATTTCACAAGATTGTTGTCTTAAAATATCATGTTAAAAATATCCTGTCCTTACAAAACAAAACCGTAACATTCTTCCTGACCAAAAATCAAAACCTACAAGCTAAGTATTAATGATTGTTTCAAGGGGGAGAAAATGTGTAACCCTTCCTAGTTAAAACTACCTTTGAATGAAGTGTAAAGAAACTGGACTGCCAAGGTGAGGTTTCTGATAAAGCAGATTGTGCAGAAAGGGAAAGCCCTGGAGGAATGCAGCAACAGACACAGTGTGAAGTGCAGCCTGACTGCGCGACAGTCCTGCTTTAAGAAAGGAGCACCACAGCGAAGCCTGGTAGCAGCTTATTCCGAGTCATGTCCGTCAAACAAACAAACAAACAAACAAACATGGGGCAAGCACAAACAGAACCGAGGGAAAGAAAATACCTTCGTCTCGGGAGTAATCTTCACCAGAGTGGGGCTCGAACAAGTAATCTCCTGTCACCAGCTCGAATGCCTACAAAGGAATAGCATTTTCAAAACACCCAAAACATCTAAAACTCATGGTGGTAGAGTAATGACACCCGATAACAATTCTAAACTGTTTATTATGGCTGTAATTCTACGCTTAACAGATTAAACGTTTAAATAGTTGTTAACAGTTTAAACAGTCCTACTCCTGTATTCATTCCATGTACAGTATTAAAGTACAGTGGTGTACAATGTATCACTTGCAGGCAGGGTGTGAAATTACTTACTGCAACTACTAATCTCCCCACCTACTCAAAGCAGACATACACACTTATTAGCTTCTGTACCACTTTATCTGTTCCTCTTAGTGCTTTTGAGCTTTTTAAATTTCCAATTCTTTTTCATCAGAAAATTCTGAATGCCACAGAGCAGCCCTGTTCCGAACACAGGGTTGAACAGACATCGACACACAACTATTTTTATCTTATCTCTTCCGTACAGACTCAATCCCCTGTGGTCAGAAGCATTGATTATTATGGACTAGTCCCCAAAGAGCCACACAATGTATTTTATTAAAGATCCTATACATAGATAAAGTTCTAGCACAGGCCAATAAAAACATGCAAGCCAGACTAAAACACACACTACAAGGTTTTAACCTCCCACAGCCCCCCTGAAAATGATGTAGCAACATGTCCCTGGATATATACTGCTTTAGATAAACACATGGATTCCAAAAGCTTTGATCTCTTACCATGCAGGCCGTACTCCAGATATCAGCAGGAGTGCCGTAGCTCGCGCCGATTAACACCTCTAACGATCGGTACTGTCTCGTCTGGATGTCTTCTGTGAAGTGTTTGTGCTACGAAGTGACAAGAATCATCGTCATCATCATCATCGCTAACGCAGACTCTCAAACAAAGTGACAAGAATCATCATCATCATCGCTAACGCAGACTCTCAAACAAAGTGACAAGAATCATCATCATCATCGCAAACGCAGACTCTCAAACAAAGTGACAAGAATCATCATCATCATCAATCAATGCATCTCCAGTAATCAGTTTCTGAAATGCACTTACAACCCAGCAAGCGTTCCCCAGGTCAGCAATCTTTACTTGTATCTTCTCTGCGTTCAGGGGCTCCAGTGGATTCACAAGCAAGCTGCCTGCATCAAGTTTTGCTGTGAGAGAAAAAAAAAAAAGTTCAATCCAACTTTAAGAAAAATGTAATTAATGAAAGTGGGAGGCATTTCAACATTCAACAAGTGATAATAATAATAATAATAATAATAATAATAATAATAATAATAATAATAATAATAAAAGCAACTAATTGAAAAGGTTGAGAAGTCTTTTGAAGAGGCTAGATAACGTACTTTAAGTTCCGCACTTTTATCAATGACTAAAAAATGCCTAAAGCCTGGAGAAAAAAAAAGAAAAGGGGGGGGGAGTAGCAGTATTAACTGACCGTTCTTTATATTATCTGCTTCTCCAGACTCTTTTTCCACGTTGCTCTGCATATGGTTCATCTCTTCATTGTCATTGACCACTTGCCCTTCAGTCTGCAAATCACATGACACAGACTCCAGCCTGCCACTATTTAAAGGTCCATACAAATCTGTAACGTTACCATCCCGGGCGGGATCTTGTGCGTTCTGCAGCATGCCGTTACATTTCAGGTGCAGCTCGTTCCCCCCCTGGCAGTGGTCTCTGGGAATACAGTCATTAGCGTTGTGGTGGTCTTCCTCCTCCTCCTCATCCTTCTCCTTCTTCATCATGATCTCCTCGTTGCTACATTCAGACAGCTCATCCATAGTGACATGTCCATTACAGTTCAAATCCCCTGGAGACTTCTCGCAGTCGTCATCCGGTGTGTGTGCGTGTTCCCTCATTTCATTTTGTTCATTGTCATCTTTATCAGTAGGAATAAAAAAAAAGGAACATTTGGGGAGGTTTATTTATTTAAAACTGTTTTTCCGCCACATGTTTCTCATTTATGTCTTGGAAACTATTGAGAGGAACTTGCTTACACATTTTTAAAAAAATAATAATGACCTGTTGGCTAATGATGCAAGCATGTGTGTGCGCGCGCATGTGTTAGGTAAAACTTTGAAGAAAATATTTTAATTAAAGTTTGACATTATCAGTTTTGTTAAAACATCTGTTTCGTTTCCCTCCACTTGGTTTCTTTAAGCATTACTAGAGATGACGAGCGCTCATCATTCCCACATGAAAGCGTGCAGTACAGTCCCTCCCACTCCCACCTGCGATGAACTCGTCAGCCATGTCCTCCAGCGCTGCCTCCTTGAGCTGGACGCAGGGCTGATGCTCTCCCTCGCCCTCGTTCTGGCCCCCTTCCTCCTCTTCCTCCTCTTTCCCTCGCTCCAGCTCCTCGATCTCCAGGATCCTCTTCTCCAGAAGCTCCGCCTGGCGCTTCTGCTTCTTCTTCAGCTTCTTCTTCTTGTTCTTGGACATCTTCACAATCTAGCAAAACAACATCAGGGTGCAAGCAGTTAAAACGTGCTGCACAGACCGACTCCCCTGCTTTTTACAGAACGTCAAACTGAGAACCTTGTAGAGAACTGCCTAGAGATAGTAGGATAACTGATCTGAAAATTTAAAAAAAATAACAACTAAGAAAAGTAAGTCTTGGTCACCGTTACATCAGTTAAGAATATGAAACGTATTCAGAAATAACCCTTACTGAGGAAAAGAAGGGAATACTTACTTGCTTCGGCTGCGGGGCAGTGCTCACTGCAAAACAAGAAACAAAAAGTGAATGTTCTCTGCAGGAATCCGGGTTTGCACATTACAGTTTTGGTATTTCACTGATTCCGTGCAGACTAAAATGATCTTTCAGTTTTCAAAGCTATGTTGCTGGCATGCATTGTCTGACATGTAAACTCTATAGATAACCTGGTACATGTACGTTACATGGTCTGACTGCAGCCAGAGCACTGGAGTGAGTTTGAACTACAGCACAGTAATAGACTGGGCTCCAGAAAGCAGCAGCAGCCACTTCACTGAAAGCATTGTGTTTGAAATATCAGCGTATTTCCAACCAGAAGGAAGGGGGATGGGGACGACAAGCATCTAGAAATTTATTTATAATATATATATATATATTTTCTTTTTTTTTTTTTGTATTCCAGCAACATTGCTGACAAAGTGTTTGTGAAATGTGGTCTGATCTCATTAACAAGCCAGCATTTCTTTTTCTGGTCACACGTGCAGATTTTGAATCCCGATTAGCAAGTGTAGAAGACTGCATTCATGTGCTAGGTGCAGCAAGTACAGCAAGTACAGCTACCACACATACAGCTGTTGTGGTTTACCTGCAGTGAAAGCGATATAGCAATCTTTCCAACAATGTAATTCACACGTCCTTGCAGTACCCAGGCAGGGTTCCACAGTCCTACATATTTTCCCATGTGTTCAACTGCCTATTCAATTTCAATTAACTCCAGTTGTCTCTGTTTGTAATTAGCATGCTTCCCTCAGTCTCTTTAAATGCTGCCATGAAGATTCACAGGTCTGTGGCGCATTTAAAATTCTCCCTACTGTTACACTAATCCGTGCAACCTGGCTTCCTCTCAAATTCTTCCCAGCATCACTCAGGTATGTCACAGGACAGTACAGCAGATGGGAGGCAATTCATCGCTGCCTCCTTGCTTGTGGCAGACTTTAGGAGGTGGCATACATTACTTATAAAACAAGCAAACACCTTTAAATTGAATGAAATATATAAAGAACATGGCATTACCTGCAGACCCGGATGGAGGGGGAGCCCCTGCTTTCTGCCACTCCGTCGCCTCGGCAGCTAGACGCCGGACGTAAGGCTCGTTAACACACAGGAGGATATTCTCTGGCTTTATATCCGTGTGGATGATCTTGCACTTGGAATGTAAGTAATCCAGGCCTTGAAGAACCTTAAATAAAAATAATATATATATTAGGGGTGGGCACCAATATCGATATTTTGATATGATAGCGATAATAATTTTCATATTGCGGTATTAAAAAAAAAAAATCACGTATGGTTGCAGATTTATAAGTATATACTGTATTACAGTCCACACGTGCAGTCATCTTTTGGCAAGTGATATTTTCAGAATTCAGATTGTTCTGAATTAAAATAATACTTCTGTTGAAAAAATAGTACTGTACCAACAAAACCAACTACATCTAAATGGAAGCCTACTTATTTTAAAACAGTCCTTTCAGCTATGTATTTTTGACATTGTATCTTTTGTGTTCCCTGGAAAAAGACAAGTTTGTCTTTTACTGCTGTTATTCCCGCAATTTGTTGTGTGCTAACAAATTTCAATGAAAGAATTAACTTCTTCCTGTACGGTTCCTCAGACGCAATTCATATTTTTTCTTTGTACGAAATGTGTGTGTGCGCGTGTGTGTGTGTGTGTGTGCAGGGCAGGGGGCCGGTTACAACATGCTAACCTACATGTCAAATTAGATGAAATAATCAGATATGCGTCACATTCGTTTAACCGTCACTGAAGTCAAAATGTTATAGGGTCGAAGCATTTCCTGGTACACTTTCAAATTCTAAAGAAGTAACAAGCTCACCACATCAATCAATAAATAAACAAACTTACCATTTACTTTAAGCATTACAAATACATGTGTAGTTACAATAAAACACACATAGTATTCATATTAGTTTTATCTCTGAGTTAGTCTTAGTCATCTGGATGGCTATTGCCAAACTCATTAACCTGATCTTCAGGGGTGATGTTTATCATTGTCGGCATCTTTAAACAGCTTTTTCAGTGGTAACAACGCACTGAATACTGAAGTGAACTGCAGCTACGTTTCAGCATGAATGTGACAGTGCGCCTCGTTCAACCTTGAGTAAGTACATTTAAAGCAAAACTGCCTGTGTTGATGACTATAGATGATAAGTGTATTCATTTAGTTATCAAACAAACAAGCAAGCCTTGCGTGTTTTTTTGCCCGGCCCCAAGTGTAAAACAAAAAATTCTGACAGCATAGAAAATCAGATTCCTATGATCCCTGGTTAAGGCACAACACACACGCTAAAGTATTATTTAACCATTTTATTCCATTGATTGACGTTTAGGTACCAAACGGTATTTGAATGCTTCATTAAGCACTATGCATTATTTTGAGATCAGCAGCTCATTGCATTTCCGCTATTAAATGTATTTTTAAAATGTGAACTTTCAGTATTATAAATATGTACTTTTAAAACATCAAACCACATCTCAAAATAATGCAAAATTTGGCACCATACTTACTATTTTTAGGGGTGTTGTGAGTCAGCATTTATACACAAAGCTGCAAGATTAAATTACGTCCAGGTTGGCTAGCAAGGCTGTGTGCAGTGAAGTACAGAATTTAATCTTTCGGTTTTGAGGTGGCTGATGATGGGATACTAAAACAATATAACAAGACCTTGTTTTTCTCCATGGATATTGTGAAGCAAAGCACCACTAAGTTAAAGTAAGTTATTGCATTTCACATGTAAATATCTGGGTGTTTGATATTGCAATTGTCATATTTCTGTGTTTTGCAAGACTGATAGTATCGATATCAAATATGTGCATGATATCTATATACAATTTTCATATCGTTGCCCACTCCTAATATATATATATATATATATAAATAATATAAAAACAATGTTAAAGTCTCTTAACCATAAACAAATCCACATTATAGCCTCATTACTACACAAGCATTCTAAGAAAAGTGCTTCCCTTTTAAGGAACTGTTCTTGTATATGCAGAAAAGTACAATTCACCACGATACTTCTATATTAAAAAGGTGGTGTAGCGTCATCTCAAATACACTCTGAATGAACAGGCTCACCTGTTTAATGATGCTCTTTACACAGGCAATGGGGAGACCCTGGTAGTTGGATTTGATGATCCACTTGAGAAGATGATGTCCCAGAACCTCGAACACCATGCAGACGTCTAGGAATCAGGTCAAGGACGACGCCGAGAACAGGATTTGCAGATCACAAATCCGACAGCCACACACACTTCCCATCATACAGCCAGACACACTTTTGAGAAGATCATTATAAATTTTAGCTCTGCAAATTCCCAAAGGTATGATAATTATTGAAAACATACTGCCTTCTTCCCTCCTGCGAGAAGAGATTGGATTAGCCCAGACGGGCACAAATATTTCAGAGCAGGGAAGGAGTTGTCATACAAAGTCAGAGAACAGAAACTAACAAAAAAAAGTGTATTTACCTTAACACAGGCTAGTGTTATAGGTATTTTATAACTAACTCATTTGTATTATCTTATAGCAGAACTTATCAGAAAAAAAAAAAAATCTTTCTGAAAATTAACAGAAACACCTAAATTGTACTCATTAAAATCAATTCATATTCCTTAGAACAGTGTTTCCCAAACTTTTTGATTGGCGACCCAAATGAACACAGGAATAATGAACCCATGACCCCAAATTATTCACTATTCATTATTTTAACTGAAATACTTAACCAATCAAAAAGCCACGTTTAATTTATTTCTAACTACACTACACTATATAAGCATTCAGACTTTGATAGTTTTACAGGTTGCTAAAATGTTTGCTTTTATCAAATTAATTCTTAGTAAAAAAAAAATGGTATTAAACTTGTAACGACGAGGCAGACAAACCTGGGTGGGTGGGGTGCCACTTCTATGAACACACTCACACTACACAGCCAGCCCAGGTTTTTGATTGAAGGATCCCCTTCGCGCAGACAACAGGACTGCAGCCGATCGCAAACAATAATTTGCAGGAGGAGCCCCTTGGGAATGAATGGACTATGTGGGTGCATTGAGTTAATGGGTGGCGGGAGGGAAAAGCGTGCCTGTGATTGTAAGCCTGGCAGAAGGAGGGGCTGGGAGAAGAGTGAGTTTTGGAGCTGTGGGAGAACCCGCTTTTTTTTAAATTACCGAGTCAGACACGCAGAGACTGTTAGCGTTGTGTGTGTTACCTGACTGTTTATTAAACCCTTTTATTTATTCTGTGTGTGTTATTGTTTATTGCATTTCAGTGGCGGCTCGTGACTTTTGACAGGTGAGGCACAAATCACAAAATAGTTATCACCCCCCCCCACACTCAATGGCTAACATACTAAAAGTAAATGTGCTTTGTTAAGTGTCTGATTTTTTTGCTGTTTAGCTAATTGATTAGTTTTCTTCTGGAAAAAGATTTCCCAACGCAATCTGGATGCAGTCTCTCAAGATGCCGACAGCTTAGCTTTCGTGAGCCAGTACTTCACAACAAATGGCACGAGGGGGACGCAGATCATCCCCGTCACCAATGTAAGAAAAACTGAAGTTAATAAAAGCTGGTCATTTTTTTGTTTGTTTGTTTCTTTGAGCTGCAATAGGATTGTTTTGTTTTGCATCCATTTTAACAACTGGTTTTCAAAATCCCAAGTAACCGCACATAAAACGTTACCTTATTTTTTTGCTTCATATTTAAAGCAGAAGACTGGTGATAAAACAATACATTGTTTACATAATTACTGCTAATGACTTGTATGCAAATTATATTTATTTTGAATATAAACATAAGTTGTATAGTGAAGCTAAATCTTAACAGTGAGCACTGAACGTCATTTTTTAGATTAGGCAACCCATCAGAAACCTTGCCACGACCCATATTTGGGTCGCGACCGCCACTTTGGGAAACACTGCCTTAGAAGGAATTGGAATTGCTATTTTTGAGACTCCATTGTTGCGATTGTTCAACTGCTTTCATTTGAAGCCCAATGGAATTGACAGTGACTTCAATTTAAGTAGTTAGTTGCCACTGTGAGAAGCAATTTAACAGAATACTACTAATTGCAATTTTGATCAACGATGTGTTGGAATTGATTTTGAAAAGCAGGAATGGAGCCGACCCTCCTGCCAAGGATACGGGTTCCATTGACTCCAGAAATCTTAAAGTCGTCCAAAAGCTGAACCACCATCTCTCTGTTGGGATCATTAGGGTCTGTGTTTCGAACCTGCAAAAGAAAAAAAAACATACAATAAAAATAAGTGAAATGTTAAATAACTTATTGTTTTCACAGGGAATGCAAGTCAAAAACATAACTAAACAGCTATTAAAAGTTTGGAATACCATAGCAAAACAAATCCCTATCTAAATCTTAAATCAGAAACCTGTGATACAACTGTGTCTGAAAACCCTTTTATACAAAGAAATAACATGTTTGTTATGCATTCGCCACAGTGGCTTCAAAGGGACCAGTGTGTGAATGAAGTTACGGATGACCTACTTTTCAGATGCTTCAAAAGAAATACCGCGATAAAGATTTGTTGAAATTAGGTTTTGCTACAACTGTTAATTGTCAAAGAAACAAACTACTATTCAAAGTTTGCATTTGGTACCTCTGACAAACAGCTGAAGACACAGCTGCATGACAGTTCCAATCCAAAACAAGCCACTACGTCCACTTCATGCCATTACTCACCGAACTGAGCAGCCTGATCTCATCCAGGGCGGTCTCCGTGTAGTGCTCTGCACTCTTCACAACCTTCATAGCGACAAACCTCTTCCCCCTGCGTCAGACACAAACACCAAGCAACCTGTGAGCTCTCCTCCTTACCAGCCAACACTGCCTTACATGAAGGGACTCCAATCCTTCCTTCTGACAGCAATCTCTTCTAGTGTGTCTACTCATTGGGGCAGCAGCTGACCTCCCGTCACTGGATTTTACTTCAATGGATGTTGTGATTATAGTGGGTTTAGTGGAGCCGCCACATTCATTTAAATTGATGAAAGGAATTAGAGATTGAAGTCAATGGCTTTCAGATATGTACTTCGGAGCTTTGAAATCCGATTTAAGCAAGTTACAAATATGAAATATAAATAGAATACCTGAGTAAATCTGAAGAGACAGTAAGGCAATGCATTAAAAGTCTGAATTCATCATTGTTACAGTACATAGAGGACATTATATTGTGCATTGTATAAATACCAATCAGCATTTGATTGTACTGGTGGGTCAGAAACTTTGTCCAGGTTTGCACTTACTGAATGTCCCAGGCCAACCACACGGTAGAAAAATGGCCCCATCCCAGCTTCCGGATAACATGGTAGCGTCCGTTAAACAGATCTCCGATCTTAACATGATGATATCCGCCTGCAAATGAAACCGTACGCATGTTAAAAAACAAATCTTAATAAAACACAGTACATGTCAACGACACCAACCAATGAGTTCAATATCAGGGGTGTAAAGTGGATAAAAAGAGTCTGCCAAATAAAACAACAACAAGTAAATGCATCAGTTTAGTATACCTCTAAAGCAAGGCTGCCCAAAATTTACAGAGCAGAGGAGCGCGTAGCAATGGTACTATGGGACCCTGGGACGCAATGTGACCAAATTGCATGTATTGCAAATGTCAAGCACTTTAAGTGCATTTGTTTGTGTTACTAGCCATTTCAATATTTCAGCTTAATAAACTACCATTTCATAGCATTTACTCCCTCTATCATAACTTGTAAAAACATTAACCCATGGCATTAACATGTGACAATAACACTCAATTCAATAAATTAAAATAAGTACAGTCAGCACTCGCACATCCAACCCTTGACTTCAGGGACGGTTAAACGAGTGTGACGCATACCTGATTATTTCATTGTGGCCTGTTCCAACCCTCATTCGTTTTTTCAGGGGAAAAAACAATGTTAAAAAAAAATGCTGAAAGGACTGTTTAAAAAATAAGTAGGCTTCCATTTAGATGCACAGTAGTTGGTTTTGTTGGTACAGTACTAATTTTCAACAAAAGTATTTTAATTCAGAACAATATGATTCTGAAAATATCACTTGCCAAAACAGACAAGTGGTCTGTAATACAGTACATACTGTAGCGGGGGGCAGCTGATTTTCAAGACAATGTGGGAATGGCCCTGATTATGGACTGGGGAAGGGGATGGGAGTACTCTGTAAATAATGAGTGTTTGTAAACTGTGTTTTTCTTGTTCAGATCTATTGGCGTTCTCTGTGTGTTTTGGTGCTTGCGTGACTTAGAGCTGTGCCTGTGTGTGAGTGCGTCACTGAGGGGTGGGAGCATGTCTGGCACGAGCAGTCAGGGATAGGAAGTGTTGGCCAATGGGGAGGAACGTCAGAGAGAGAAGCGGGACCTGTCGGCAGGAGAATTGAGAGAGTTGAGAGAGGCAGGGTTGCCAGATTGGGCGTGTTCACACCCAATTGGGCATTATTTTTTTTATTGTGCCTAATTTTTGCGAATATTACATTTTGAAATATTTTGCATGGTTTTAAAAGTCTTAACAATATTTCAAAGCAAAATACTAAGCTATATGATACTCAAACCTTCGTGTTTACATCACTGTTGCTAAACATTGTAACAATAACACGCATCAATATTGGTGGCTATGACGTACATTGCATTGTGGGTAACGTATGTTTCCCGCTCAGCTGGGACAGCCAATTCAATACATTGTAAAATTAAATCATTAGCATTTATTCATGTCAGTGACTAGAACAAGCTATTCAATAAATTGAAGAATATCAGCATCATCTGTATTTACGCAATGGGTATTCTACATTTCCAGTCAAGTAAGTTGTCTCTGACTAGGACCGAGTTATGCAAATAAACAATGATATACTGACCGCCTCAACAAGAATCAATTGTATCTTAAAAGGAGAGTAAATTGTCATTTGTTTAGAAAAAGTGATGCTGCGTTAGTAATTCCTTGCGAAGACTCTCCCCACCAGCCCCTTCCTCTGCTCACCTAAATCCTAAGTAGAAGGAAGGGGGGGGTATGTGCCTGAACAGGGCCCCAAAATTCAAAGTGTATAACTGTTCATTTTTTATGATTAAGCATCCAGATTTAAAGAGCAAGTACGCTACATATATATATGTCTATGAATTACAAAATAATGTATTTAGAACTTTAAAACCACAAACTTGTTTTCGTACATAGTAAATTTCAAAGTAAAGTCCACATATTTAAGCAAACTGTTTGGTTTTGCAATAATTTATTACACACAGAAAAGTGGGGAAAAGACAGACAGACAGACAGACAGACATCAATGAAACAGAAATTATATTTCAGGCACAATGTAAACAGGTCACATTATATATAGATACCATAATACCAAGTAAGACAGAAGAGAAATGTGAAGCAATTTCTAAATTAATAAAGACGCAAGATATGAAGCAGTCTTAATTTGTAGTACATTTGAATACAGAAAAGGTAAGCCATAAGCTGTGTTTTTTTGTGCATTCCATTTCTTTTGCATTTTATACAAACATTTATACAAAAACACACAAGACCAATTAAATTTCTAAAAATATTCATGGGACCAACCAGTCCATACATTTATTTTTAGTCTTCCAAGACTAAAAATAAATTATATTTTAAGTGCTTCCGTGGTTTTAGCAACTGATAAGCTTTACTGGATTAACACATTTCGTGTTCGATATACATTATGATGTGAAATATAAAAACATGCACAGTTAAATCAGTAACGAGACAAAGATATAGCTGAAGGAGGAATTTAAGCTGCTGACAACGGGATTCAACTCAAGTCACAGAAAAGACTGGTATGTACCAAAACCTTAAAACAAAACAGCGCTTCGTTTATAATCAAAATAGCAAACTTGTTCAACAAAAAAAAACAGCAAAACTGAAAAACAAAAAAGGATTCCATTTTTTTACCATGAAAATCTGGTAGCCCTAGTTTTGATGGCAATGAGAGACTGTGCCCTTAAAAAGAAGAGGCAACGCATAAGCTTACAGCTACTGAAAGTTAGCACTAAAATGACAAATAGCAGTAAGTTGTGGCATTACTCACCACCACTGTCATTTGTTTTCTTGGGGAGAAGGTGTGAATTGATGATTGATTTGAAACCGCTTCATGCTTGTAAGCTTGAAACTGATTGGCCCGTTGTCCATGGAAACTGTCAAATTCATTCAGTATGTTATTTTGTTTGCTTTGTCGTCGTTACTTGAGGAATTTATTTTGGTCCAGTCTGTTTTGCTTACTAACCCCTACACACCAGACTGCTCTAATGTCGGTGCCTCTTCCGAGAGGTCTCACGGCAATAAGACATGGGACAATCAAATCAGTCTTTCTGAGCCTTGTCATTTAACAAGGCTAGGAACACAAAAAAATGGTACTGCTACATCCCAATTTTGACCATACACTTCAAAAACACACGCACAGGACATGGGTCTACCAGCACGTATATTGAATTGAAAGAGAACAAGATCGAGAGGAGGCTTGTACTTGACAGTACGTACTGGTGTTCTGCGACACCTCATTTAGGGAGTATCGATACGATACCATGTACAGTATCATGATACTCCATACCATGCACAGTATCATGATATTCCATACTATCACGATCTTATGTCCATTACATGTTAAATGGCTGCCAAATTCCTTTTTATTGCAAGTGCAAAGTGCATAAGAGGCTAATACACAGATAATAATGCTACAGCATGCTGGAATGCTTGCTGTTTAAATATGTTTCTGCTGAAAACAAGTTCCAGTGTATTCAAAGGTCATTGCTACCGACTATGAAATTCAAATAAAACTGGTAAGAAAGCACAACTTAGTGTCAAAGACATCGTGTTCTTTATTTCTTATATATAAAAGAGAGAACTCTAGCATTTCACCCAAATTACAAGGAATCTTATAACAAAGTAACAAAAATACTTTCCTTCAAGCAGACTTTTTATAACTGCCAGATGTTTTTACAAAATTTGAGGAAGGAAAAAAAAAATGAAGCAGTGTTGTGGAAGCTGATTTACACGGGTGCTTCAAGAAATGGCTTGATGAGGTTCTTGCTTGGATCAATAAACCAAGCGAGCAAGACAGGCCAAATGGATCTCCTCTTGTACATTTCTTGTGTTCTTAAAGTCACATACAACATAACACATCCATGAATCTATACTGGTCAAATATTTTATGAAGCAAAACAAGTAACAGGAGTATAATGCTAAACTAGACTAGCCTGATTGATTCATGTACACGGTTTGTTTAAAAAGAAAATGTTTACAGAGTAATGTGTTGCATTAGGGAATACACACAAATGTGTTATTCCTTAATTTTAAACAATATGCATTCACTTTACAATTTTATAGTGTTAGATATTTTGAAATCACCACTTCAAAATAATAATAAAATTAGTTCAGCAGATTAAAAAAAAAAAAAAGAAGAGGTATTTCTGGCAAAGAACAGCTTTACTAAAGAAGCTGCCAACATATGCAATTCTATAGTCAAAAATTCATTCATTAAGCATTATATTATATGTAGATGCCTTCCTCTTGGGTGCTATTACAACAGAATTCTGTTTAAGCGTTTTCAAGCCAAATGTCTCCATCAAAACAAAGCCCCAGTGCACCTTAAATAAGAACAGAAGACATTTTACTAGCGAGAGGCCAGTCGACCCATCATTGCAAAGAAAGTAAATTAGACAAAAGACAACCAAGTCTGGCAACTATAATAAACTGCAAGTACATTAGCGGATTTTTGCAGTGCGACTGAAGCTTTATAGGTCCTGTGCTTTCCTCTGCAGGTGAAGCGTCACATTGATCCTGTTAGGGAAGCTGATATGCTGGCAATGAAGTCTATTCATTCTGGTCTTTCCACCGCTCATGCATGTAATTCATAACATAGGATTTTCACAGCTATCCCATTACATGCACATAAAATACAGATTTATACTGAATTCTAGAATGTTTGTATATAATATGATCTTTCACTTCATAAAGGCAAAATGATAAAAACTCAATTTTTGATTTGTATTTATTCTTATATGATTTGGCAACATACTTTTACTTTGTGATCTTTTACTTAGTCGACTACTTCCATAAAATAGCTGACAGTGCTGAAAATAGGGCCGGTCAAGCATTTTGTCATAAAGACCATGGCTCGGACAAAATCTTGAAGCTCCTCAACGGCAGAAGATATTTAAAATCTATTTGAAATCCCATAATTTTGCAAATGTAACGTCCTAAAATGATCTATATCCAAGAAAGGGTTTGAAATTGGCAGTTTTTAAAAATATGATATTGTTAATTTTTTGGGGGGCGCGGTTTATACATAAAAAAAAGAAAAGTACATTCCACAACATAAGACATGATCTCACTGGAAACAGCTACGCAAGGCCTTTCTGTGGATATATTGGGTTTTAATTTCTGATTTAAGGTTGCCAAAGTACAAGCACTAAGACAAAGTGGTCATAGTCATGCCCGCATATGGTCATTCTGTTTAGGCAGGAAAGGGTTAAACCGGGAGGTCTGTTTAAGCAATCTAGAATGGACACGGTTTCTGAAAGGGGGAGGGTACTTTTTTATTGCTTCCTCTTTGCGAGTTCAGCACAATCAGCAAGTGTTGAAGTGTAAACAGTGGTTTAGTTTGCTGCAGCTAGCGCACACATGTACATCTCTCACGTTTGCTGCTCGTGTTGGAGCACAAAGAGCCGGTCACCTTTGCAGTAGTCATTGGGGTCCTCCTGCTCCTCGTCGTCCGATCCCAGGATCTCCTCCTCCTGCTCCGGTGCCTCTGACTCCGATGTGTGAGCAGCGCCTCTGTGTTGAGGCTCTGGCCTGGGAACAAAACAGATCAGACATTGGTAGGATCACCCAATATATAACATTATTGACGGTTTCTGTCACAAACCATATACACCAGGTCCAGTAAACTGAGCACCCCCAGCGGCTTTTAGAAGACAGATGCCAAGATTATTTTTTGTAGTTGTAATGCTGTAAGCCTCGTTTACACATGCCCATAGCAGTGCTTGCATTGGTTTTCTATTCACTACTCATATACTTAACTGTGTTGGAACAGTCCTACAGATGTTGACTTAGCACCTTGCACTTCTGGTAGCCAGAATTAACCTATGAATGAATGTCTTTCAGAAGCCAGGAGGATGAAGAGTTCTAAAAACCGGCACTCCACCCCAGTGGTAGCCTAAACACCAAAACCCTACCCGGAATACTGAAAAGAAAGAAATATCCCATTTTGCAGCTCTAATTAAAGTTAGAAGAGGGTAAAATAGTGCCAAGACAAATATCAAAACGAATATTCGAATACAAAAATCAGATGTTCGTATTCGCTACAAAATGACAACAAATACATTGCACTTATTTACCGTCACCGGAATTTGCGCGACAGTTTAAAAAATAAAAAAGGCAAATGGGAAAAAAAGAGCTCTGTATGATATGCGAGGTGAAATATATATTAGGGCTGTCAATCGCGTTAACTTCTGCGGTTAACGCATTCATTTTTTGGAGATTAATTTTTTTTTAACACTCGTTAATCTGCGCGTTAATGTCAATATTATTTCTTGACATTTACTTTAAAATGTATTGTTGTATTATTGCAAGTGTCTCTTTCTGTCAGCCTAGTGTGAGGCAGCGATATGCGATTTAACAAAACAATCATACTGAATGTAGCATCGGCTGTTTTGTATAGTATTCTTCTGGCTCTGAATTTAAGGGACCATCAGAAGATTAGCATTTTCCAATCTCAGGGAATGACCCGGGGGAAATATGGGGTCAGCAGATTTTAAAGATAAGGTCCAAGACCGTGTAAGGCCTTATAGGTAAGAAGAACTTTCAGACAATAAAAATCATAATAGCACCAATAATAAAACAAACTAATGAGATGGATGCAGTAATTGTATCAATTAAATATGTGATTAAAACCAAGATTAAAAACTAAGACACTTTTTTTTTAAATTGCGAGATTAAATCACAATTTTATATATTTATATATATATATATATATATATATATATATATATATATATATATATATATATATATATATATATATATATAAAGAACACAGGATCAACACAGCAGCTCTTCAGCCTCTAATTAAAAGTCAGAATCTCATGGGACAGAAAAAAGGCAAGCACATCATTCTGAAATGCCTCGCTTAAACAGTACCCAACTTCCTGAAAAATGTTGTGTTGTGAATTTTTTTCCCCTTCACTTTGCCGTTTCCACGTCTGTTTTATTTAAAGTGTTTAAAGTTAAATTTCAGTTTTCGTTTGCTTGTTCAGCTACAAAAAGGCACAATTAAACCTCATGTTATTACTTTATAAAAACGGGTCTATGATCACTGTTTACTGTGAGGAAATGGCAATGGCAAGGAATGAAAAAATAAACTAAATGCAATGTCAACGTTTAACTTGAACTGCTACATCCTTTGTTTTGTAGTTAATTCACTGGGGTAAAGTAAGTCCTACACAACTTATTCTTTACTCCTGGGATATTTTTCTATTTTAACATGTTACATATTGTAAGGTCTTGCTGTATATAAAAGGAACACACACACACACAGGGGCCAAGGCCACACCACCCTGCTGCTATGCTGTCTCTGCCTGCGTTCAGAGCAATATAATGGGTTTTATTACTTTTTGAAAAATATCCGAAAGAATATTTAAATCATGAAAATCACGTGTTCACCCCAGCACAAGGTAAAACTGAACCACAAAAGGCCACATTTAAATACTTAATATTGGTATGCATCTGAAAGTTATTACTGTATGCCAGGGATCAGTCTAAAATAGGACAAGCAAAAAAGTGTGGAAACAGTTCAGAGAAGTAGTTATAAGGAATACCCAGAGAGGCTACTTGGATGAATCATACATATAAATCCATATTTGAAGTGTTGCCGTCGTGCGTTAAAAATAACTGCCTTTATATAGGGCACAGAAAAACAGGGCCACTTATTCCGCTTTGCATGCGAAAAGAAATCTTAGCAGAAAGTAAAAGTAGGCTGTGGTGTCCTGATCTTACCCAATATTATCAACTTGCCAAAAGCTTTTTTTTCTCTCTAGTATGTGTGACACTCCAAGCTTTTGTAATTAAAATGTACTTTTAATGATATTGATCTTCGGGTTGGTCAGCACAAATATTATCAGACCATAAAGTATTGTGGCGACAGACACTTGCCCCCGGAGACGCTGATTGTACCTACCTAGTGTCTAGCAGTGGTGGCAACGTTAGATACAGTCACGCAATTCTAACCATTTACGCGGTCGACTGCCACTTTGCTATTCCCACACCCCACTCCATGATCGAGGTGCAGTGCGGTACGGACATGAACGTCATTATTGCATGCCTTTCTAACAATTTGGAAGCGGAGCCTTTAATACAATTCCGAGGGTGGAATGCACTGAACAGCAGACCAATATCTTTTTTTTTTTTTTTTTTCAAATCAGTTCTTCAAAGAAAATGCCGAGAGTGACTCATGACTTGAGACCTGACTAATCACTGCAGTAGGATTGAGGAAGTTGGAAAAACAAGTCATCATTTGAGAGGTGTATAAATTCCACTATAAAATAAAATACCAAAAAAAAAGAAAAGACACATTTAAAATAATGCTTCTATTTAACATGAGAATAGTTAACAAAAACTATCCAATTATACTATCTATTTGCTTCAGAATAGTATTGATTTATAAAAATGAAGAGTAAAGCATTGTGATGCTTTCTGGGCTCAAGTTGTTTGCTTTGCATTTAGCATTAACTATAATTCATTTCTGTAAAAAGGTGACATTTGGAAGACTGCACTGCTACTTCTTACTTTCCTAGTGCTTCCATGTATGGTATAGTTAACCATATAGCCACTCAAGCAATACAAATCGGAGGATAAATCCATTCCTGCAGAATGTAACCCACAGAAAAGTTGATACCCCAATATCAGAAACCAGCTGTTAGACCTGGTCAGTACTGGGACCTCTAAGAAAATATCAGTGGTGCTGGTGTGGGGGATGCAATCTTCTTAAAACCAGCCAGCTCCTTGGCAAGCTGTCGGGAGCTGTGCTGCTGGAGTCGTCATCCTTCAAACGGCTCGTTAAGCAGGCACTCCTCAGGGACTGTTTTACATAAGAGAGAGTGGGGGGGGTTACCTCAGTTTCCGGCTGACTAACACGCATCAAAAGATTATGTGCTGGCGCAGTGCCACCTGTCCTGATTGAATTCAATTGTTCAGGTCCGATCCCCTGAAAACTGGGGACTTGGAAGGACATCCTTTAAAACAAGAGGTCAGTGCCTCTTACTGTAGACCTTTCACAGCTCCACACACAGCACAAGAAGCACACTACATTAGCACCACAGTCGATGATTACATTACAGTCCAGTGGCCATTTTGAGAGGCACGCAAGTAACATTTTTATAAATAAACGAAGCAGTAAGCCGAGGTTTCAGAAGGATTACCGTGACTAAGTGAACAGTGCAACGCTGAAACCATTCCTTCACTTGGTGTGCACAGCCTGCTTGAATAATGCACACTGACACACCGCACCACTGGACTAAAGCCACCTGTCTTTTGCTGGACTTTGTGACACAACAGGCGTAAAGCACTCGGATGAACGCAATACAGAACCTAATAGGTAGACCCACCTGGATCTGTTCTCCTGATAATCACATTAATAAAAAAAACAGACAATAGCAGTCTCATAAAATGATATAAACACAAAAGTGGAAAATGTAATTGTTATATAGGATTATTTTTGTTACATATGATAGTAAATTATTTAAATGTATTAAACGTGCACATTAAAATGTATGCAGACAGATTCGGTTTAAGCCCCTTGGATACAGACATGCAATTTCTAGAACTCTCCTCAAACTATACACAGCAAAAGAATAAACACTGGAGCCATTTATCTTTAAGAGACATGCAAGCGCAAGCCAGCACCACAGCTATCCTATCATAACATGCAAACCGTTCCAGAATGAGTAATTAAAATGATGAGAGTGTTGTTCCTCATACAATTACATGCAGCTACACTTCCTACATGCTTTCAGACCCTGCCCATGTCAGACAAGAACGCTCATCAAAGCATCCACTCGGCCCCAAAGCATACCTGACTGGAATAAAAAAAAAATATATATCTATGAAATCTGCAGCCCCTCTGTCTCCATGTCTGAAACACAGCAGGGGAACCACAGGAACATGTACATGAAAACATAAAGGAATAGAAAGATGGACAGCAAAACAGGATTTAGCAACAGAGATAGCAATTACAAAACACCCATAGATCAGCAAAGTACACATGAAGCCATCTGAATTCATTCTGTCTCACTGCAGACAGATCCTTGTCTTTTTAAAAATCGCAGATGCTTTTAACATGTTGCTTTGAATTGAAACAACAAAATAAAGCCGCAGATTCTCTTCCCCCAAGCAAACAGGCTACCATTCAGCAAACTGCATTTACATTGCCCTAATTATTGTGACTGTTCTCATTGAAGCTTCCAATATTAGATAACAAGCAATCAACATAATCTGTACTCGTCTTGCATTTGCTTTAATTGCAAGACCATCACAAAAAACAGTCAATTATTTACCATCAAAAAAAAAAATTCTTTTAAAAACAGACTCTCCTATTGATTATATTTCTATGTTGATGGCCTTTTCTGATGCCACTTAATGTTTAAAATCCAAAGCCAGCTAGGATTGAATCGCAGCAGCAGCAATAACTGAACAAGCACCATGTTAATAAAGCACAGCTGCTCTTTATATTACCTGCTAGAAGCGCGGATCCCCATTTGAAATGGTAGCCCTGAAGACAGCCCGCAGGTTTTGGACAAAGCCATCTCAATGTGTTTGGGATGCCAAGCCCCAGAGCGCTCTGCAGGCAGCAGAGTGTTCAGCTTTCCAACCGACAGCAGCGTCGTCAACAGAAGAGCTTCCCACCTACTGGAGTACTGGCTGCAGAAGCTCAGCACAGCACAGCACTGCACTGCAATGCAGGTGATGCAAGGGAATTCAGTTTCACAGCTATTCACACTACTAGAGTTCAATCCACTGCAACAGGTTGCTACTCTCACAGAGTCCTTTTACTGTTGTGTTTTAACCATGTTTATAGAGTACTGTAATAAACCAGAATTCCAGTTAAAGCTGCAGTACTCACAAGCACGGTCCGTTTAACGTGTGTGTGTCCCTTTTACATACATTACCATTGTTTGACCTCATAAGAATGAAACAAATTCACCTTCCTCATGAATTGTTTTAATTACACTTCACACTTAATATTCCTAAAGTATTTTCTTAAGATGTATTGGTTTTAATAGATCAGCTGCTGTTGTCTGTATAATAAATGTTACCAACCCAAAAGCAATTAGTATAATTACAGTAAAACTGATGCGAACAAAGGAATCACAGTCCCATATGAAAAGGGACACACAATCTTTTTGATGTTTCAAATTCAATAAGAATAAAACCTGCCACTTAACCATGCAACTTGCCAGGTCACAGACTGTTCCCTTCTTCAGACAAACTGATAAATTACCTTAAAAGATGCTCCAAAACTATGTCCCCTAAAACAGTTAAAATGAGAATGGCGAGGCTTAGCTTTTTTGCATTAATATACCATATGAGGTTAGTTAGAAGACATTCAAATTACCCTGGTGCCTGAATTCAATCAAAGTTCATGGCGCCCTCAGTGCTATACATATAACAGCTATGGCACCGGCATCATTTTCTTATTTAATCCAGGCAGCTAATTTCAAAGAAAACACTGCTGTAACATTTCTTCTTCTTTAACATCACTGGTTGTGTGAACAGATTTGAATTGTTCCAGTTTCCTGGAATGCGAGTGAAGTACTACAATAAAAACAGCATATAATGTATCAGTAACGCAGCAGTAGTTCTGTATGCCATATCCAAAGAAACAACGTCTTGTACTGGTGCTCTCATTATCACACCTGTACCCACCTAAAAATAGATCTCAGGGATGCAGAGAATAGCCTACAGCAGGAAAAATGCTCAGCTATTTTTAGAAAATTCCCCAAGTTACTTAAAATGCAAACTTGCTGTTTTTTATTCCCGAGAACCCCTGCTATTGTTGCAATTTCCCTTGCTACATGAAATGAAATCTTAGCTAGGGCCTAAATCTCAGCCTCTTTAAATTGACGTGTTAATGGCACATTAATGAAGAAATGAAATGAAGCTGGTCCTTTGCCTTGATGAAGCGTATCCTAGGAAACAGGTCAGCTGCTGAATCTTTGTTTCGGAGGTCTCTTCTCCAGTGACGTACATTATACAGATTCAGTGCTCAACAATACAGGGTTATGCCAATCTCTGGGGAGTTTTTTTTTTTTTTAAACAAAGGGACTCAGTTTAAATGTAACCTTCACAACACCACCATTCATTCTCCGCTAACAATCTAGTCCATACACTTGTAGTCTATTTAACAATTAACATTTGTGATTCACAACATAAAACAAAACAAAAGCCAAGGTGAAAGGAAAACCTGGAATTTTACAGGAATGCCTAAATCTCAGGGCGATTGTGTAACGTGTGTGGAGTGAAGTAATGGGTCAGGACCAAACCACCCACAAGAATCCACACTGTGAAACATGGACATGAGGGGAGGGGGAGGGGTGTGTGACTGAGCACGAGAGGAGGTCCTGTGTAGCAAATCTAAAATCCGGATCTCCTGAGTCGTAGTCAGCAGAAAGATCAGTAGAAACTTTTTCAGAACACAGAATAGGCGTTTGCTGTGAACTAGATCTGGACACCTGGCTCCACAGGACACGGCAATGTACAGAGAACTTAAACATTATTAAGTTCACAGCTGAGCTGTGGTTACAGCTGGTAAAGATACCATTGACCCACAATGTGATGCAATCTAGGGCTTGGGACACTGGCAACATCATCTTATGTATTAGTTCTCTACCGTAACTACTGTGCAATCAGAAATACGAAAGCATCAGCAAAGGTTCTTAAACCCTGAATCAATCAAGCCACCACTGTGGCAGCTACAGAGCATGCTCTTAAATTTAGTCAGATTTGTAGTTTTAGTAAACTAATCCCATGTAGTTACACTCTTTTAGTCTTCATCAGCATTTGCCATTAAGATTAATTCAGTAAAAGCAAAAAACAGAAATATGCAGCCTTGTGGCCATTACAGAGGCAGAAATGTATACAAATCTCATCAAATAGCACTTGAGTATTACAGAAAACATGATTCAGGGAAAACAGTACCGCACTTTAATGTAAACCTAAAAACAAGCAAGCAATACAATCAGTCTTTTAAAGTATAAGGAAAAGGAAGATGCTAATAAATTAAAATTAAAATACATTGGAGAACGACAACAGGCACAGGGCTGCATGCAGCACTGGTTAGTACACTGATGCAAGTTGAAATACAGCTCTCTCACTCTTAAGAAAAATTGATTAAAACATCTCATTTATACTTACTTGAACCTTAAGCCACCGGCAAGTTTAACCACCGCTGAGTTTAAGGACACTATCTAATCAAAGAGCCACATGCTGACAATCTGCACAGCATCAGACTGGCAGAGGACTTACAAATAAATAAAATACTGGACAAACAAAAACAAAAGAGAATTCTTCCACCACTGTCAAAAACACACACACACAGGTGCAGAACTACAGAAGATCTGCAGCTCAACTTGCACTGTCACAAAAAATAAAAATGTTTGAATCGGTTTGGTTATAGTCCACATCTGTGTCTGTGTGTTGTGTGTGTGTGTGTGTGTGTGTGTGTACACGCGCGCTTGCCAGAGCCCTGCATGCCGCCTAAGGCGGAAAAGCTTTAGATTGTCACTAGCCTGTCGTTTTCCGTTCAGTCAGATGTTCTCCGGTTCTGACCACTGGGACTCTGAGCAAAGCATGCCATCTTCTGTTTTGTTTCCTCTGCGATAGCAGGCTTATATAACAGTCCCACAGGAGCAGCACTCAGCCAAGCAGATGAAAATCATGAGCGATAGCAATAGAAATTTCAGTAGGAATAGTGTTGGTTTGGCTCAGAGTATTCGAAGCTCACTAGTCGCCTCTTGCAAGCCCAGTAGAGATCTGTAACCCCTTCTTCAACCACACTGCCCCTCCTGAAAACTAAGATCAGATAAGACAGACTTGCAGAGCAAAGTAAATTCAGGCTATTAGACATGCTTACTTCCAGCATATCTTGTTAAGGGTTGCTCATGCTGTAGTAGTTTCAATTTACTTAAAAAAAGAAAACCTGCTCACAGCGCAGCTACCGTAAGCAAGCTTGGTCCTGACTTCACAGAATGTCTTTGGTTCTAATCTCCTGAGCAAAAAAAATTAACTTCATGGACATATGTTTCAATAAACAGGCGCTATATTTTTTTTTTTTTTACTACACCCCTCCTTGATTTGAGCAGGTCACAGTAAAGATAAAACTTGAAGGCTTGAAAGATCAATTGAACCGGCTGTATTAAGTAGCAACTCAATACAGGTTATTAATAAGAACATAAGAAAATGATTGAACGGACATTCTGAGCAGCAGCTTGTAAATAAATTGCTCGTCTCTAAGTTATTATAAATGGCATGTATCAATAATCAAGGACATGCGCGCTTATTTAAAATATTCTCCCACGTCCGTCCGTGCTGTCTCAGAGGCTGGACGACAGAGCTCCGCAGCACAAACCACTCTAATGCAGGTTTAACCCTGAGCGCACAATTCATTCTTCCAACTCACACATCAAAAATCAGTAAGATTTGTAACTGCAAAATCCTACAGTGCATATCAATAGGGCAGCAAATACTTAACCCACTTACAGAGCTATCTGTGGCACACACATTCAGAAGACAGTATTTCATCTAAATACTGTGGCTCGGGTACTCAGCGGTCCAGATAAGCTGCGCATCTGCCGTTTTCATGTATTAAATCTGAAATATGCACTCATTTTAAACACGCATAGCAATTTTTCTGCACAGCTTGCCTGCCTCCCCTCAAACAACTACATCTCCCAGATACAATGTTAAAAAAAGGTGCCTACGATACTAATATTAAACAAACTGTTTCATAACTCATTAGTAAATAATTTGTCTGTATGGCTTCATATTTAAGTTAACATATTCACAGAGTTTAAGAATGTAATGTTAAAACATAAGTAACGTAATTAATTTGTCAGTGTGATAACTCGAAAAAAATGTGCTGAGCCGATAACTTTGTATAACACACGTGTGGTTGTACAGTAGTTCAAAGTAACACTGCAGTTAAAATGGAAGGCTCTTTTTTAATGCCTACCCCATTAAAGACTGTACAGTATTTATCAAGATTACTCATGACTAAGGTAGTCTTGCATTTTACCCCCTGAAAACACTTTTTATTCTCTGTGTTAAAGTTACTCCCAGGGCAAGATGTCCAGACCCAAAACCTTATCTGGAGTTCTGCGTGTACTCACTTCTACAATGCGTGCATGCCTGTGTGCATTTACTTTTACCACTATGAGAGGAGTTTAAAAAAAAAAAACTCATTGGAGATTGAAATGTACTTTCAATTAAACTTTACAGAATAAAAAAAAAAAACGCCAGGAGGAGCCCTGGAATGCCAGGGGCAGAGTAAGTACACTCGCAGACAAAAGTATTTGGGCAGTTGAAAAAAAAGAAACCAAAGAAAATGATTTCTACAATTTCTAATTGTTCTATTGAAATATACAAAATTAAAAGTAGATTCAGATTTATAATAAAACAAAATTACTACATAACGCATAAAATGAAAAACATGCAAAAACATACTTCATACTTTGACAAAAGTATTTGGACAATCAACATAATTTAGCATGAAACCCATTCATTGCTAATTATTGACAGTTATGATTGAAAACCAACACTTGATAATTATAGATTAAATAAATACATAATCATCAAGTGCTGAAAAATAAATTGGAAATTTGCGATTCAAAAAAGCAACAGAAATGGTTAAAACTAAAGAGTACAGCAACGGTCTCAAAATGGGAGCGATACAGCTAAAACGAAAAAGGACAAACTACCACAATAGCTGAAAGACTCGGTTCACCGAAAAGCACTGTGTGGGCTATTATTAACAAACACTGGAGAACAGGAACTTCTGCAACTAGTTCCAGGTGTGGAAGACCAAGAAAGATTTCTGCAAAATCTGGAAGAATCATTCGAGCAGCCGGGCAAAATCCTTGGATTACTGCAAACGATTTGACACAAGAATTGACAGAAGATGGTAAAGAAATTCACAAGCGAACAATTCAACAATACCTTAACAAGATGGGTGAAAACCAAGATGCAAACCTTTGTTAAAAACAATACACAAAAGAAAGCGATTAGCGTTTTCCATTGAATACTTGAAGCCCGATGATTTCTTCAACCAAATTTTATGGTCAGACGAACCCAAAATATTACTTTTCACCAAAAAAAGCAACATGTTTGGAGGAAGAGAGGAGAAGAATTTAAAGAAAAGTTCATCATGCCCAGTGTTAAACATGGTGGAGGTGTGATGGAATGGGCTTGTTTTTTTCTCAGGCATTGGCGACCTTTGTATTGCAGAAGGATCAATGAATGCTGCAAAATATCAAGAACTTTTGCACTCTCACTTGTTACCCAGTGCAAGAAGGCTTATTGGATGGAAGTTTGTATTCAGCAGAATAATGACCCTAAGCATTTTGCAAAGTCTACAAAAGGAATTTCTGAAAAAAAGGAAGATTACAGTTATGGATTGGCCATCTCAGTCCCCAGACTTGAATCCCATCGAGATGTTGTGGATTGACTTGAAGGCTGCTGTTGCAAAAAGGAAACCAAAGTCAATTGCAGAACTCAAAGCTGTATGTGTTGAAGAATGGGCAAAAATATCTCTGGAAAGGTGTCAGGAACTGGTTTCAAAATACAAAAAAAGACTGCAAGCTGTAAAAGAAAGCAAAGGGTAGGCACACAAAATACTAATGCAAGGATGCTCCTTTGTCAAAGTATGAACTGTATTCCTTCGAATTTAAGACGACCTTGAATTTCAGACACAACTCAAATTTACCACCCTCAATTTGAGGAAAAAATAAATCAAATAAATATACATTTACAAAGATACAACCTCATTTACACTGTTGTATCATACAAAACTGACACGAAACAGTGTTGTTGTAGATTAACCACAGAGCTTGTTTATTGTGCTGCGTACTGTATAATACTTAAGATGGTGTCTCTGTCATACACACACCACCACTCACTTACTGCATCACGGATCCTGCAACAGCAAGCACGACACAATACTCCACGACATCAGGCAACTTGTAACCCAACCAACCACAACAGCACTGAACACATTACAAACACAACAGTCAGAATGGTATGCACAATACCAACATAACATAAGCATATGCAGATTACTCACACCTGTTTTTCTCCCAATTTGTGAACTGTGGTATTGCTTGGCATGTCGAAAAATACGGGGGTCTGATCAACATTTCGGATCTGTCCAAGCTGGTGCTGTTTGTTAAAATGCTGAAATTATAAATGCTTCTCTTGGAATTCCTGAGGAAGCTTGGTTCGTCTTTTCTCAACAGTCAGTCACGTTGCTGTTTGTGCACTCGGGTAGTCACGTCTTTTGTTGACAATTTTAATACACGCATCACTATACTGTACTCTAATTAAAGACGCAGGATATTTTTGGAAGCAAAAAACGGTTCAAAAAGTGTGTCTTAAATTCAAAGGAATACGGTAGTTTTTGCATGTTATTTTTCATTTTATGCATGTTATGCAATAATTTGTTGTGTATTATAAAAGATGAATCTCTAATTTATATCTTTCAATAGAACAATTTCAAAGCATAGAAATCACTTAGTGTTTTTTCTCTTTCTTGTTAACTGCCCCAATACTTTTGTCTGCGACTATGTATCACTTCTTGAAAAGGGAATATTGAAAGCCTACCTTCTCAATTAAACAAACAAGTCACAGAAGTGCATGAAAGCATGTCCATTCATCTCTAACCACAATCACTGCCGTTAATCACAAGTTATGAGACCACAGAAAGACGGCATACAAACTGGAACAGCCTTATCAAGCCACACAGTAAAATGAATTATGGGCTTTTAAAAGAAATTTAAATTAAAAAAATGAAAATAAAAAAATCAACCACGGCATAAACGTTTAAAAAGTTTCAATTAATTCCGAGACCTGGATTCCCAAGAGTAGATCTTAAAGTAGACCAGGATTAATGCAAAGATGGAAGGAGAGCAAAGCAGCAAAAGTAAAGAATTACAGTAAAATGACTTTTGCTTTACTTGGTGGAAATGCAGCTAAAGAAAGAATGCATGCTTTTGTTTGGTTTGATTTTCTTTCCCACTCCGGAGGTAAAAAGCTGTGTCTTTACATGATAAGAACATAGCTAAATATAGTCTGTTTGTCTGAGACTGCAGCATGTGGCAGGTTTGCCTAATTTTAGTTTATGGGGGGGAAAAGTGACAGAGGATGGATTAGCTGTTTTAGGAACAAACTGCAGCACAGTAAATAAGGAGAGTGAACAATTCTGATTGATTTCTTATCTTCATTCTACAGTATTTCCTGTCAAGGGCACTACGACAAACGATGCTATAACTGCATACAAAACAGCTCTGACGTCAGGCATGCACATCTGTGTTTAATGACATCTGACTGCATCATTAAAATATAAATGGTTAGGGAAAGAAAAAAATGATTTCACCAAACACACTAAAGAGGGTTGTTTTGTTTTTTTTCCTCATCAGAAGAAAGGCACGAAAGCACAAACAGGTGACTTCCCTTCCCTCTTTAATTCTGTTCTGCTTCCTTGTCAAAGGTTTAGTTCTTAACCACCTGCTGCTGCAGTATCAGATGCATGTATTTGGGTTCATATCTGAACTTGTAAGTTGCAAGAGGAGAGGGAGCTACCTTTAAGAATTGCAACACAGCAGCACAGCACCAGTCACAGAAGGTTAAACAAAACAAAACCACATGAAAACTTTGAATTAGACTTGACTAAGTAAACATGCTTGTGGGATATTGCACCTTCAATTCATTTTTAGTTGGAGGGTAAACATCCTTCACATAACCCTTACCCAGGCCACATTTCATTTCTAGGCATGCAGAAGGCTTCTATGGAAAGTGGAGCTTGTGTAGAATGTACTGACTGCACACGATACCCTTGAACTGTAATGCACAGGGGGCAGGCACAGCATTCACAATGTAATGCCCTAATATTGTCAATACGTGCAAAACAGCAGGTTGCCACGAATCTATTTTCAGCATTGTTATTATTCAGTCTGAAACCCAATCGATTCACTCTGTTGTGAGGGGAGGTGAATTACGCATACCAGGGAATTTGACTAAATAAATGTCTGCATCATAACTTTAATTTAAAAAAAAAAAACTTATCAACTGGCTTTGTGGGTTATGTATGTGTGCACCACAACACATCTAGATGGTGTCTGTAGCTGATGTATTTAATCAATAGCACTCATGACACGAGAAGTTACTGTACAAACCATACAACAGGTTATGCATTCCCAGCAGGCTACAGCTCTCGTTACTGTGCTTAAGTTACAGTACCCTGGTCGATCCAGAAATACAGTATTTATTTTCAAAAATAAAACCGGTACAATTGTATTTCTAAATAATAATAATAACGTTATGTAGTGCGACACGCGCCTTCCTACTGTCAACGGTGCTGCGTAACAGGTAAAATACACACACATTATATATAAAAAAAGCCCAAACAACTGTTATTTCTATAAATAGACACGTTTTTCGTACTGTGCTGTGGCACCGCTGAATCGTGAAATATGAATTGGGAATGGCAGTTTCCATGTGGGAGCGGCCTAGCACCACCACATTCATCCCCGGACTCAATTACACACAAGGCGGCACTAAGCCCGGTGGAAAGAAAGCAAGAATAAAAATCGACTTACTTCTTATTGCCTTTTTTATTTTTGGTCCGCTTCTTTCTGGCCTGCAGTGCTAAAACTGGATCCGAATAAAAACAACAAGAATCGGAAAATATTAATTTATAAGACAACGTCGTGCCTCTGCTTCTGCTGGTAACTTTCGTGCTCAAAAGAAGCTTTGTGTCCCAACCGAGCAGAATTAATATGAGTCTTCTTTGTTTTATATAAAAATGTGCGCTACTTTTAGTTTTTATTATTTTATTTGTATTTACTTGGGGGTGTCTTTTCAATATGTATCATTGTAGTGTTACAGTAATCTTATCATTATAGTATTACGGTACTAACAATGATAATAACAAACACTTGACGTGGTAACTTCATAAACCGGCACACAGGGATAAACGGCTTTTGTCTACAGCCAAGGAGATCATGAAGACACTCTTGCCTTGTAAATGTAGTAATAATAAGTCAGGGGAAATCTGAAAATAGCAAGTTTCTTGAAATCTAGTAATATAAATGCAGCTTATTAGTAAGAATAATAACAATAAAAGGTAATAATTCATATGTATTTTTTAAAGCGCAAATTCAGCGATGTCATCACATGCGAAATGCACACCCCAAGCTTGTATATATGGCTACAATTACTTTAATTTAAATGTAATTATTTGTCACAATGTGCCTGCTCACCTTTTCTATCCATGTTTAACCGGTATCTTCTGGCTGCTGCTCAGCGCTGGGTGCTTGCGCATGCGCTCGTCATCAAACGTCCACAAACAAAATTTACAACAAACCACGCCCACGCGATTTTAGCCCGCCTCTATCCGCATGTGTTTTATCGCCCGCCTGTTTTATAATTTGTAAGCAGCCTGTTATGTAGTAGGTGATTTTATGTAAGGGCAGGTATACAAACACGTTAGCGATAGTATATTACCATGCAAAAAGGGTATTTCAGATTGCGGATAGGCGGTGGTACCAGCAAGCATAGAGAGAGAGAGACAGATTGACTAGACTAGACTAGACTGGACTGGACTGGACTAGACTAGACTAGACTATTAGACAAGACTAGACTGGACTGGACTATTAGACAAGACTAGACTAGACTGGACTAGACTGGACTGGACTGAAAAGGGCAGCAGCACGGTCTGAAGACAAGCAATTGGATAAACTGTGGGCTGCACGGGTCCCTGTGTGTGTTTCGTTGCAGCTCCTCCTGCAGAAGGATCAGGAACGGCAGTGATCCATCTCAACACTGGGTTAAAAAGCCATAAAAGTTATGCTGCAGTAGCCGGCCGAGAAGGCACTTTGACTTGGGGGCTGTAACCATTTAGGGGTGTTTTACATCAATAGCTCATTGGGCACATGCATAATGTTATTTACATTTTAAATAGTGAGCAGATACAGGTAGTGAACAAAAAAATGGAAACACCAATGTAAAGTCACTTAATAGGGCATTGGGCCACTCTGGTATCCCGCTCTGTGGAGTTCTCGGCAGACCGTTTTTGATGAAACTGGCTGCTCACGCCCCAGGTTGAAATTTGCAGTCAATTGATCCGCAGTTGCTCGCCTGTTTTGCCTTGCGCTTCGAAATTAATGCACGGATATCACGATCCTGGAGTATGCGCTTCCACCCACTGTTGCCCTTTGCTGATGATGTTTTTCCCTCGGAGTTCCATGCCGACATCACCTTAGACACCCTTGCTCGTGTAACATCAACAAGTTGAGCTGTCTTGGTCACTGAAGCTCCTGCCAAACGCGCCCCAACAATCACCCCTCTTTCATAGTTACTGAGGTCTCCTCTTGCAGCCATGCTAGCTATAATTATAGGCAACCAGGCCTGTCCAGCATTTTTATACATGACCCTAAGCATGCTGGGATGTTATTTGCTTAATTAACACATGAGCCACACCTGTGTGGAAGCCCTTGCTTTCAATATACTTGGTGTCCCTCATTTACCCAGGTGTTTCCATTTTTTGTTCACTACCTGTAGGTTTGTTGATTGTTTGAGTAGTATTGCTCATTGGGATAAAAAAAAAATACTGTGTTTGAGTGTTTGGTATTTGAATTGCCAAAATGAGTTGATTAAGAATCTGTATAAATAGCCATTCGAAAAGCCATGACTTTAATTAACACAAGAACAGCGAAAGGCATGACCATGCCCTGCTTGAGTAATGAAGATCGCCTAGTTGCTATTGGCATGATTGAAAGGGGTCGTCTGTGAGAGAAGTTGCCCGGAGAATGAGATGTTCTGCTTCAACAATCAGCAGACTAGTCCAGAGAAACCAGGAAACCAGCTCTGTGAGGGACAGGCCATGTCCTGGAAGGCAGAGGGTCACCACACCACCCCAGGGCCATCACATCTGACTGATCCATCTGCGTAATCGTTTTCAGACTGCAGTGGCTACAGCACGAGAAATTCCAGGAAGAAATAACCCGCGCATCAGCTGAATGACTGCAGGTCACCGTCTACATGAAAATGATTTGCATGCTCGGAGGCCGTTCAGGGGTAACATGTTGACAGCTGAGAGATGAAATCTCTGTCTTCTGTGGACCTGAGAACATCTGAGGTGATGGCAGAGAGAGTGGTGGAGTGTTTTATTCACCGATGAATGCTGTTTTGCCCTTGACAGACCTGACGGAAGACTGACTGCTGACTGTTGCATTTTTCAAGCCAACCTGTGGGGCGGTGGAAGTGTGATGATGTGGGAAGGAATCTCCTTTAACACAAGAATGCCTTTGTTGCAGATTGAGGACAACCTTACTGCTCAGCGATACATTGATAAAGTCCTTGAGGCAACAGTTTTTCCGTTCCTGCAAGCCAATCCGGAAGTGAAGATTTTCCAGCATGACAATGCAAGACCACACAGTGCTAGGATTACAATTGCACGACTTCAAGAAAACAATGTTGAGTGAGGTCTTTCCATGGCCAGCGTTTTCTCCTGATCTGAGTCCAATAGATCTGTGGGACCACATCACCAGTGCCATCCACAGGAGAAAACCACGACCAGCCAACCTTCACTAGCTGGCTACAGCTACACAGAAAGAGTGGCGGAACATCCCAGAGCAGTCTATCCAGAGGTCTATGCATCAACGCTGCCAGGATTGTCTTAATACTCAAGGAGGTCATACCTGATACTAACTTTGTAAATTTTTCATTTTTGACAGTGTGTCACATTTCATACTGAAAACTTATGATTTTTTTATCTGTATTTTTTTCACATTTTCTGTGATTTTGTTTGATATCTGTGTTTAAAATATTTGATTAAATCTATTAGACCTGAGTGTTGCGTTACTTTGGTGCAGCAGTATATAATTACTTTAGGCTGTGAACCAGGTTATACTGTGTGAATCTGGGGTTGAAGGAAACTTGGTAGATGATTGTTTTTTATGTATATTATTATTGCCCCTAGTATTATTATTCATCCTATATTGCTGCTAATATTGTTCCTCTTTTTACTATTTTCACTATTTATATTATTTATACCATTTGATAGGGTTTTAAGAGAGTAATTAGCAGAGTGTATACTATAGGCCCTGGGGAGCAGTTTAACTTCAGTAAAGTCAAGACTTTTAAGGGTGGCTGGGTCAAGGAGATCATTATATGTTGCTTATTTAAATACAAACGTTGAGTTACATTTTTTTCTGAATAAGATACGACTGTACAATTTTGAGCACCTGAGGTTCAGAATTTGCAGGACCTGTGTGGTTTTGTGGCACAGCACCTCTATACAGAAGTCCTCTCTTTCATGAAAAGCAGTGCTCTGATTGGGTTTTTTTTCCACATCACGTGCAATCTTTCTGTGACCACAGGCATCAAATTTCTGCAAAAGGTCTGTTCTGGAGAGATCAATCTTATCTCTAGGACAGTGCAGCAAGACCACAAAGCTTCTGCACGTTATTTGCTGGAGAACACAGAAGCTAGTAATAAAAATAGAGTTGGCAAAAACATTTGTTAGAAATAAAACGCAAAAAACAGAAACTACATATAATTTAAAACCGATATTACACTGTAATACAGACAGTACACTACACACCAATCAAAGCAACTGTCTATACACAGAATTACAATGATTCTTGGTTGTAAATCTCCCTCCCGACATGTGAGGGCGCTAAGCAGCAAGAACAGAAGTCCCTGGGCTGGCCTGACAGTTCTTTCCCAGGGTTCAAGGGAAGTCAGCCAGCTAGGAAGGGGACGAGACTCAGTTGCAATAACGCATTGACCCGGAAGGGAAACGACGTGGCAGCCACAGGTTGGAGAGGCGGTTGCACTTGTTTACCAAGGGGTCATGCATAAAAGGGGATGGAGAATCATAATCTTCCTTCATAAATAAACTGAGAAGGACTGTGAGAGACCCCGTTCCGTAGTAAAATGTACCGTGTGTGTTTTGTTTGTCTTGTCTTGTCTTGCACATTACCAGGCAGCTAACACAGTTCCGGAGCTGTCGCCAAGGGCCAGGATTAAGCCAAAACGGCACTTCACCAATAGGCACAAAATAAACTGTATCACCCACCACGAGCACTACTGCACGCACCCAGGACTGGTGACCGTGTCGGTATTATTGTGGGGCAGATATTGTGTTTATTAGTTTATTAATTTGCTTTTCCAAACTGGATTACAAGGCTCTGTCTGTTTAATTACCATACTACATCACTCCTGCACCTGTTTCCACTCATCCACTTTGGGAAAATTGGTTGTGGTACAAGCTAGGGCTCTTAGAGTATGTAGTGGAGCACTGTGTTCATCTCCGATTGCAGCACTGCAAGTAGTTACTGGGGAAATGGCATTTTATTTAAGAAGGAAAATGCTGAGAATTCAGTAGTGGGTTAGGCAATGAATGGAGGAGATGGAAATCCTGTGCAAAGTATTTCTGAGCCTTGTTGGGAATATGAGGTAATGCAGAGTAAAAGGAATGGGTGTGATAAAACTACTGGGGTGAGAATTCAAAAGACACTGAGGATCAGGAAACATTGAGATATTGTATAGGAAGGGTGAGATTATAAAGAGCACATTCTAATATGAGGCTGTGGGGTCTTAGAACTCTTCGGATTGATTGATTCTTGTTGAAATAAAAACAGAAGGTGGAGGACAGAGGTGGATTTTGTAAACGGGCATTGAGATGGGTAAATAATGATTGGGAAAATGATTGTAAGTTGTTTACAGATGGGTAAACAAGTGGAATTTGAGGTGAGAAAGCATGTTCATATTGCAGGTGATGTGTCAGTTATGACAGCAGAATTGACAGGGATTATATTGGCATTGCAAATGTCAAGGTGAATAGAGCAGTCATCTTTTCAGATTCCTTATTGGGATTACAGGCGATTAAAATTGGAGGGGAGGGTGACAGAAGAGATTTAGTGCAGGAAATTTATTTTCAGAATGCTGCTGTTTAGGTTTATATGTAGTTTCAGTATGGATTCTGGCTCATATAGGAATAGATGGGAATGAGAGGGTGGATAAGTTAGCTAAAATAGCAGTAAAGAAAGAGGATATGGGTGTGCAGTGTGGTTTAAATGAATATTATAGAATTATTGAGAAACAGATTATTAATGAATGGAAGAATAAATGGGATAAAGAAAAAAGGGCAGGAAGTTTTATGAGGCTTAAAAGTAAGGTTAAAATAAGGGAAGGGTGGTATGGGTGGAATAGGAAGGAGAAGCAGCATTAATAAGGCTTCTTATAGGGCATTCAGCATTAAAGGAACACCTGTATAGAATTGGAGCGCATGAGAATGGGATATGTGTGGAATGTAGTGTAAAGGAAACAGTGGAACATCTGATGGTTGAATGTGTTCGATATAGGAAGGTGAGAGAAGATATGTGGAAAGAATTAAGGGATTGCAACATTTCCAGTATTTTTTTTAAATGGTATAGGTGATGGAAGAAAAACAGAAAAAGGTATTACTGGATATATTGCAAAATATATTAGGAAAACTGGAAGATTCAAGAATATTTAACATACAGAGATTTTAAAAGGTTAAGTGTTTGCAGTAGTTTTAATAGCCAAATCTGAACAGTAGGTGGCGACAATAAGTTTCGACAGAAACTTGGCGGCCATTAACAAAACAGAAGAGAGAAGTGGGGGCTATACAGAGACCAGACCTGTCAACTCTCCCGTATTCACTGGGTGTAAATCCCGTATTTTGGGCACTTCTCCCGGACATCTCCCGGTACAGATTTTCTCCCGTATTTTGGTCAAAACTCTACTGTTAAACCCCCTTATGTAAGCAAACATTTAATGTCTGCAAAGGTCCTTGCCGGTTTGCGGTTAGTGCAATCCCCGTGTGTACCAAGCAGGGTTTAAGACCCAGGGGGGGCCCTGTGGCAGGCATGCATTCAGTGCGCAAGGCAAGTTCACATACTTAGCCACGCACCTGCACCCCCTGCTGTTGTTTCGCCTTTAATGGGACTACCACAGGATATATTTTCACTTTGCTGTTCTTTACACATGTAGGACCTACTGAAGCATCCTAGTGCCAATTTTAAAAAAAGTATCTCCTAGGTAGGACTTTTTTTTTTATTAATCTACTAGCACTAGGACTCTTCTGTAAGGACCACTTGTGCAGTTTTGCTAGTTTTTAAACACAAATTATGACTGTGTGCTCTATCTTTAAAGAACATTATTAAATATTTAAAAATGGACACAAAGTAAACTGACCTTGGAATGATCAGAACAGCATTTGAATGATTTGTGGTTAATGATGACACTGCCAGGGTCGGGGTATATTCGGTTTGTTTTTCAATCTCAATTTCATTTTAAAATCAAGTCTAACATCACAATATAATGTGTGGCTTAGGTGGCACCTTTCTTGTAATATGGAAAGGCTGCTGAAGTATATAGGCATTCCAACAAACTCCATCTCTCAACAGCTGCCTCTGGAACTTCCAATTGCTTGTGATCATGTGATTCTCCTATATGTTCAAGCAGTTCTGCAACAGATAGTGAGGAGCTATTGTGCCAGTACCACAGTCAAATGTATGCCTTGTAAATTACAGGAAAAAAATGATAGATGCTATTTTCAGACACGCATGTACAGTTAAAATACCTTATCTTTACTTTTCTATATGTTGGGCACTTCGGTGATTATTTGTCAATTTTATTAGTATTAGTCTTTCTTTCCCATCTTCTTAGGTGAACCAGACCACCCAAACCCCCGAAACTCCAAGCAGTCAGCAGCATTGTGGGAAATGTAATACAGATTCTCCATGGCAATAGGACCAAGGAGATCCACCTCTGGCTTTGGAGGTTTACTACTCAAAGAGCGCTTTTTGGATGACGTTTTCCTTTTCCTGGATTGGCGCTGTGTGTGTGTGTGTGTGTGTGTGTGTGTGTGTGTGTGTGTGTGTGTGTGTGTGTGTGTGTGTGTGTGTGTGTGTGTGTGTGTGTGTGTGTGTGTGTGTGTGTGTGTGTGTGTGTGTGTGTGTGTTCCCCGCTTTTGGGAGGCTGAAATGACAGATACATCTATTTCTTTTCAAATTCTGTCACTGTTCACAAGCCCAACGATGTTCACTTGCTTTTGTTCAAGTCAAGTGCCAGCTTGTCCATTCACACTGCAGTACATCTCAATTCTGACATGCCTCCTATTATTATTTGTTTATTTAGCAGACACCTTTATCCAAGGTGACTTATACAGAGACGAGGGTGTGTGAACTATGCATCAGCTGCAGAGTCACTTACAACTACGTGAAAGACGGAGCACAAGGAGGTAACGTGACTTGCTCAGGGTCACACACAGTGAGTGAGCCGGGATTTGAACCGAGGACCTCCTGGTTACAAGCCCTTTTCTTTAACGATCGGACCACACAGCCTCATACACGTTACTTGTATCTTTTTATACCAATAGTGTTAAATTTAAAGAAGCAAGTTGTGAAACACATGGGTATTTTGTGTATTTAAAAACATAGCTAGGGCATATTGAAATTACATTAAAAAAATTTAAAAAATATACGGTTCAAAATAGAACCATTAAGGGTTTCATAATTCTATTTCATAACTCAGTGCAGACATTCTTATACAGAAATACAGTGTCTTTCCCATTAAACATTAGTGAGTAAAGATATGTTGTATGCAGCTAAAGCCACAGCTGATTTGATCATTCTGTTAAGCATGGCTTTGCATTAACGCTGAAATCCATCGTATTGTTACATCTTTAATACGCAGCACCATTGTTACAGCTTCTTCCTTATGCACCTGTCCTTCTTCTGGTCCTGTTTCTCTTCATGAAACTTAACGGGTTGTGTTCAGGTCCTAAGCAGAGGTGGAATCCAGCATTGGTTAGGTTGTTGATTAACCCCAAGGATCCCTCAAATTGAGATTACTGTTCTTTAAGGGACTGACAAGTTTGCTATCATTTCTCTTGTCATATTGGATTAGATTGATGTTTTTTTTCAGTTATCATTTTTTTCCAAATGGCATATTTTAAATACACTGTACAGCTCTGGCCAAAGGCTTTGCATCACCCTATTGAATTCGCTATTTTTTGCTTCATAATGTTAACATATTGAATTACATACCGCTTTGTAGTTTTTCATATACTAAACGAAAAACTGACAAAAAATGAAAAATGTGACATTTTGAAATCTAACATGAAACACTGTATTATGGCTTCCGGTAGACTTTTGCGATATCATTGTGTAGTTTCTTGGATTACATGATGTCAAATAAAATATATAAATTATATTCACAGTTTTTAAAAAAACAATTATGTCTCAGACATTTGGCCATAGCTGTATACAGGTCACTATAACCCTGTCCTTCCCTAAACGGAAGTAGAGTTGAGGTTGTTCCGCAATAGAAAGAATATCAAGGCGGCGGAACAAGCCTGCTTGCTGCTACAAAGGTTGCACGATACTAAACTTTACCAATGCATTAGGAATATCCACCATTCATTTGTTCATGCTTTTCACATATCAGCTGATTGCATTCCGCATTTACAGAAAACGACATTATTATCGTGAACATTTGATAAAATAAAAAATACCACTGTACTCACACTGCTTCTCGCCCATAGTTTGCGTCACAATGCCTGGTGAAGTTTGTTTTGTTGACTCAGTTGCCATGGGAACCTTTAAAACTCCGTGGCAAAATTTACTCAAATGCACAGCTGTACAGAACACCCCCCCCCCGCCCCAGGCATGTGCTGTCTATTCACGGCAACAGACTACTGAACCAATTGGTTCCAGATGATCGCTGGATACACAATAAACAATTTGACAATTTCCCAAATAAAGTATGAGAAGTACAGTGTAACAAAAATGTTAACTGCAAAAGCCGGAGCATCAGACATCAACGACAAAGTTTAACATTTGAATTGAAATAACAGCTGTCAAATAGACAAAGCTCAACACTCGAAGTCAATATGCCAAGTTGAAAATCTTCATTTCACTAATTTAATTCATTATACATAAAAATAATGAATGTAATTAAGCTCAGTAATTAATATGGGAAGTTAAAATCTTGAATGTATTGATTACAGTTGAAAGTTCTGTTCTAAATCAATACTGCGCATTGAATTTCAAGTCAAGGTGCTTTCCCATTATTATTATTAATAAACGTGCTGATTGAAAATGATCGTTGTCTTCTGCAGGCTCGGTGAGGACAGTATGTCAAGGGAGTGTTATTATGATGATGTTGGATAAGTCTTTTGTGGGAAAATATTTTCGCATCGATGTGATTGGTGAGTGGCCATTCTTCTTGAATGGAAAGCTTCTGATGTACAAAGCCTGTTGATTTGTAATTGAATGACCTGAATTAAATACACAGTACTCCTGCACTGTGTGGCATCAATCAGGCTTTATTATTGCGAAATGCAGGGTAGGAAAGGCTCTTGCCTTGGCATTAAAAGCATGTTGCTGATCATACTAAATATATGCTGCTGCTACAACCTTTGTTAGATTTGTTGACTGCAAGTGCTCAGAAATAGGAACCATTTTCTCTAAAATGACTGTTCTGAATGGGTGTTTTATTTCTATAAATTATTACAAAATTGCAAGTAGATGGAACAGAGCAGTGGGGGTGTTTGCTTTTATCTCTCTACCTTGCTTGGTGACATGTACAGTTTCTTTAAAAGGCCAACAATTTCTCTTTCCATAGACAATAAGGGGGCGCTTGTGTCCCTCTCTCCAAGACTGTCCGCACAGTGTGGATATAGCTTAACCGTTGACTTTTTGGGAAATGCCAAGTTCTTTGCTTCTGAGCTGTTTTGCTCAGAACACAGTAAGTCCACTTTTTTTTCTTGTAAATATGTTTCTAATGGTGACATTTTGTGATTTAACTTTAGCCTTTGTTTCCAGAATGATGAGACCTACAAAATGACAGTACAAATCAGTGTCTTCTCAAACAGTGCTATGACTTCAGCTTCCTCCTATGTTCAGAGCATGACATTCCCCTATTCTCCATGGGCGGAGAGGGAAATTCTGTGTGAAAGAAACTACATGGAGGTAAGGGCTGTCGGGATTTGAGTGTTGCGTGGGGTTGGGTGTGTCTTTTTTTTTTTGTGTGTGTGGTGTTACTACAGAAGTGCTTCATTCCTGACTAATCTCAAGAAAAGGTGTGCCACTGACTGAGCCAAACATTGCTCAAGATGATCCTGACTGATACCTTGCATACCCAGAGGTAAAGCCATCTGATCATTCACGTCCCCTTGGTCTTGCCTATTGAGGTCTACTGTCTCATCTAGTCGAAGCAAAATCAAACGACCCCTTAACTTTAACCTGTCTCCCAAGATGACTGCCATATTGAAATTGCGTGACATTAAGGCATTGGCTTTGTATACATGTATTCTGTGATTTCCTTTTGTAAAATGATTGTGGAGAAATGAACCCTTTCTTGCCAGTTTTTGCAATGTTGTCACTGCCAGTGTGTAAGACTTGTATTTCAACCATTTGAGGTAGTTATAAACCTTTCATGCTAAATGTATTATGATCTTTACCTTTTGAAGACTGCTTCATAGGTACAATTTCAGCTGTTGTCCTGAAGTTTGATACACTGATGCTAGTAAATGTATCAGATACAGATCACATGCTTTCACCTAGGCTCTCGAATGCAGTTGTATTTGAGGATTTACTCTGTTCCATTAGATGTCAGGTGAATACATAACTGTTTTCAGTGCTACACTGTTAAACTTTCACACTTCAGTTTTAGTTCAGATTTATTAAACATCTGTTAAGACTAATCCTTTAGACCTGGGGGGTGCTTGGTTTTCAAACTCCCCAAATCTAATGAGATTTTCTCCTGCTAGGCAACTGTTGCTGACAATAGCATCTGGAAAATCATGTTCCATCTGCCAGAAAATAAAGAAGGCTATGACTGTTGCTCAGGCTATGAAATAAACACTACACCAACTCGAATTCTGGTCAGAGCTGCATACAACTCCACAGAAAGCCAGCCTCAGGTGGTAAGTAGTCTAGGTGCTAATTCAATTGATGCCACATATGAAGTACGTGATGGAACTTTTAAAATGTGGAATTTGGGTTCAACATATTACTGACCTGATGTATTTTCTCTGTAGGTGATCAGTTCTTCAGGCATCAGAAGCAGGCTTGACTTTACCTTGAAGGATATTGAGACCATGGTTGTGGTGGCTAACTTCTCTGTCCTGCAGTTTCTGTACAAAGATGATTGGTAACTCCTGCAGACCAAGCATTCTGTTTAATAGCTGCCTTTTGAGATTGGTGCTAATCTCTTTCCTTAACGTGGATCTAAATGCATGTTTCAGATTGCTTGACCAATGAAACTATGGCAGCTCTTGCTGTGAAAGTGGAATCTCTCCCAAGTCGATTTAACTCTAAGGGATCCGAGTTGCTGGCCCCTTCAGTCTGATGCTATCAATGCAGTTTTTTATTTCAATGTCCACTCCTGTGGCACAACGAGAAGGGTTAGTATTTACACATTAAAAATGACTGCTGTTGCCCTCCTAGAGGGTACCAAAAACAATACTAAGTTAGTCTAGCAATTTCTGTAGATAAACTTGTGGTGTAGTACTAACTGGAACAACTATGAAATCCCAAAAGTGTATTTTCAATTATGAAACTGAACTACTTGTAACCAAAATCATATTTGAAATTCTTAAAATTGCAATTGGTACTAAGTTAGTAAGCAGCTGGGGATGATCCTGAGATTACAATCGACCCACTTTTTTTTTCCTCCTCCAGTTTGACAACCTCCTGACTTATGAGAATGAAGTGCTATTCATATCTTACCAGTAAGGATTGCATCACAAATGAGTATCTATGATTGTGCATAACTCTAACACAACCTCCTGTTTCCAGGTTGAGAGTTGCTTGTCACTATCTGGTCAATGACAAAAAGGTAGTACAGTTCTTGTACCAGAATAATCCTGCAACTGTAGTCCAGCCTGGCTTGGGGTACCTTGTGGTCATAATGCAGCTTGCATTGGGTATGACTTGAAGATTTAAAATATAGATGCTGTAGTAGTGTGTTTCTGCCTATAAATTCTCCCTTGATTCTCTGCTGATTCAACCCACAATGACCTCCTATGGAGCTCAGGATTACCCTGTTGAAGTACTTAAGAAGACCTTTGTATTTTGAGGTAGAGCTCCTGTACAGCAGGGATCCTTAGGCTGAATTGTTTTTTGGAGAACTGCTGGGCAACCTATTCTGGTGACCGGAATAGCTCTCCAAAGTGGGATATGTTGTGGACAGGTAAGATGCTGGAATATGATATTGCTGCTACAAACTATAGGAATTGAAATTCTGGCTGATGTGCTCCTGACTAATATATATATATATATACAGTGCCTTGCGAAAGTATTCGGCCCCCTTGAACTTTGCGACCTTTTGCCACATTTCAGGCTTCAAACATAAAGATATGAAACTGTAATTTTTTGTGAAGAATCAACAACAAGTGGGACACAATCATGAAGTGGAACGAAATTTATTGGATATTTCAAACTTTTTAACAAATAAAAACTGAAAAATTGGGCTGCAAAATTATTCAGCCCCTTAAGTTAATACTTTGTAGCCACCTTTTGCTGCGATTACAGCTGTAAGTCGCTTGGGGTATGTCTCTATCAGTTTTGCACATCGAGAGACTGAAATTTTTGCCCATTCCTCCTTGCAAAACAGCTCGAGCTCAGTGAGGTTGGATGGAGAGCATTTGTGAACAGCAGTTTTCAGTTCTTTCCACAGATTCTCGATTGGATTCAGGTCTGGACTTTGACTTGGCCATTCTAACACCTGGATATGTTTATTTGTGAACCATTCCATTGTAGATTTTGCTTTATGTTTTGGATCATTGTCTTGTTGGAAGACAAATCTCCGTCCCAGTCTCAGGTCTTTTGCAGACTCCATCAGGTTTTCTTCCAGAATGGTCCTGTATTTGGCTCCATCCATCTTCCCATCAATTTTAACCATCTTCCCTGTCCCTGCTGAAGAAAAGCAGGCCCAAACCATGATGCTGCCACCACCATGTTTGACAGTGGGGATGGTGTGTTCAGGGTGATGAGCTGTGTTGCTTTTACGCCAAACATAACGTTTTGCATTGTTGCCAAAAGTTCGATTTTGGTTTCATCTGACCAGAGCACCTTCTTCCACATGTTTGGTGTGTCTCCCAGGTGGCTTGTGGCAAACTGTAAACGACACTTTTATGGATATCTTTAAGAAATGGCTTTCTTCTTGCCACTCTTCCATAAAGGCCAGATTTGTGCAGTATCGACTGATTGTTGTCCTATGGACAGAGTCTCCCACCTCAGCTGTAGATCTCTGCAGTTCATCCAGAGTGATCATGGGCCTCTTGGCTGCATCTCTGATCAGTCTTCTCCTTGTATGAGCTGAAAGTTTAGAGGGACGGCCAGGTCTTGGTAGATTTGCAGTGGTCTGATACTCCTTCCATTTCAATATTATCGCTTGCACAGTGCTCCTTGGGATGTTTAAAGCTTGGGAAATCTTTTGTATCCAAACCGCTTTAAACTTCTCCACAACAGTATCTCGGACCTGCCTGGTGTGTTCCTTGTTCTTCATGATGCTCTCTGCTTTAAACGGACCTCTGAGACTATCACAGTGCAGGTGCATTTATACGGAGACTTGATTACACACAGGTGGATTCTATTTATCATCATTAGTCATTTAGGTCAACATTGGATCATTCAGAGATCCTCACTGAACTTCTGGAGAGAGTTTGCTGCACTGAAAGTAAAGGGGCTGAATAATTTTGCACCCAATTTTTCAGTTTTTATTTGTTAAAAAGTTTGAAATATCCAATAAATTTCGTTCCACTTCATGATTGTGTCCCACTTGTTGTTGATTCTTCACAAAAATTACAGTTTCATATCTTTATGTTTGAAGCCTGAAATGTGGCAAAAGGTCATAAAGTTCAAGGGGCGAATACTTTATAGGCATATATATATATATATATATATATATATATATATATATATATATATATATATATATATATATATATATTTTCTAGATGTGAGAACTCTGCAGAGGAGTACTTGACCATCTTTCAGCCAGTCTCCAGCAATGCAAGAGTCTGTTCCCTTCCCATCTGAAGAGGTTTGAATTTGCATGTGTTTTGTCCAGTTTACTAGACTCCATTCCTCCCTTTAGGTCACAGTGCTGAATGGATGGTGGTGCAGTAAAGACACTTGGGTCTTCTGGCCCAGTTGAGCTGAAGAGAGATGAATCCCTTTGCTTTATGCCAAGACACGGTAAGATGCATAATGTGAACACAGATGCAGTAAAATGAACTTTTACATGGTGTGGGTTCACTTTGGGGTACACCTGTTTTTGTATTCCACTAACTTTATTTTATTTTATTTATTTTTTTCTTCTCTTGCAGCCCAAGTCAGTGTGGTCCCTTCTGGGAGCTGCAATGGGGGTGTGTTCAGTGGCTGTCTCTGTAGCTGGAGTTATCTTTTTGGATAGTGTATTAATAAATCTTGTTTGTAAAGTCTATGTGTGGGGTGGGTTGTGTGTTTTTTTTTTTTTGTCTAGTATATCGTTTTTTTCTCTTGCACCATCTAGCAGGTTACATTACAAACCTGCAAAATATTTTATTAATAAAAAAGGTTTTCATTTATGTATAAGATGTATCCATTGAGACTGAGGCCTTATTTACAAGGGGGTCCTGTAAATACAAATACAAGCAACACAATAAATACATGTGTGCTTCAAACTTAGGCAGCACCCTACACAAGAACAACATAAATAAGACATCTGTGTTAATGCAGACTACAGAAAAAACAAAGGCAAGAGGTTCTAAGCAATTCCCAAATCATCTCTTTATAGGAGAGAGTGTCAAATTCCATCTTCGTACGATGAAAGAGTTCCACTTTGGGAGCTGATAGGTGAAAGATGGTTCTCACAAATGTGTGTGAACCTTCGGGACTGCCAAACTAACAGAATCCTGAGAGAGTAGACTACAGCAGTGTTACCCCTTTTCACCAGAACATTCAGATAAGGTGGTACCCAGCCTTTAAGAACCTGAAAAACAAAACAGCACCCAGGAAAAAGCTTATGATTATAGTTAATGAGAGCAAGCATAGTTTTATGTGACAATGGTGTGTCAAAGAGGGACAACCTAGAACAAATCTGAAGCGAAAATTATACATTACATCCAATTTGTATAAGGACTGCTTGGAAGCATACTGGTAGATATAGTCACCATGATCTAGGATAGGAAGAACAGTAGCAGTTACTAACTTTAGTCTGCTAGATTGAGAAAAAGACTTCTTATTCCTAAAAGGGAGACCTAATTGTAAAGCCAGTTTATTAATATTATTGTTAAATGTAAATTGTTCATCATCCATATGCCTCAATACTTCTAAGAAGAAACTTTCTTAAATATCTCTCCATGCAATGTAACAATAACTCTTCCTCCTATCAGAACAGCATTGTTTGTGTTTTAGATACATTCAGTAAGAATCTATATTGAAATAGTTTTTGCTGTCCAATATCAAATGCAGTCTGCAGATCCCTCTGCACTGCCTATATAGCTTACCCTACTGTGTTCAAAATAGTGTCATTAGCATATGCATGGATATTTGTGTTTGTGTTCCCCAAATCAGATCTTAGGTTATTAATATAAAGGGTAAAGAGGATTGGTCCAAGGACTGAACACCAGCACATTTGTCAGCATCTAAAGTTAGTGCTATATCATGAATAAGAACAGCAGTGTGTGCTGTGATTGGATCGAAATCCAGATTGATGATCTTCTAGGATATTGTTCTGTTGTAAGAAACTCTTTCATGCTCATTTACTAAACTCTCAAATATTTTAGCAATAACTGGTAAAACAGATATAGGTCTATAATTAAGAGCTGGATGATCGCCTCCCTTAAAAACAGGGACATTGTGTGCCACTTTCCACGTTGATGGCATTTAGTAAGAGAGAGATTAAATAAATTAGCTAATGGTTGAGCAATAAGCCTAGCTGCTACTTAAAAAAAATACAGCTCCAGACTACCTGGACCAACTGACATTTCATGATCAAGATTTGTTAATAATTGGAAGTGCCTCTGCTGTTTTTATACAGTACTATGAAAGTACAATTTAGCTGTAGTCTTTTGCTGTCTTAGATCAGTTAAATTAGAATCAGTATGTGACAGAGGCCAGTGTTACAGAATGTTCAAATGCTTGACTAGCCCTAATAAAATGCTTTTTAAAGCAATGAATAATGTATTTACCCTCAGTATAATTACAATCATTAAATGTCACGTGTTGAGAACTGATGATACACCCGCACATTGTATACTTTTCACGTTTCAAAATTAAATGCGGGCAATTATTCTTCAAAGTACAAAACTGTTGCCAATCATGTTCACATTTTGATTTTGGATGTATGCTGGCCGTTGTACTGTAGCCCACATGCAAATTATAATAAAGAAATTCATTAAAAAAAAAAAAAAAATCTAAAAAAATAAGGGCAGTCTTGCAGTGCTCGGAACAGACCTGGCAGCGACAGCAGATTTGGGGAGTTTGCAAAAAATCCTCATGAGTTTACGCTCGTGGGAACTTCCCACATTGCAGAATTTTAAATAATTTTCCTTTTCCTCCTTACTCCGCCCAGGGATGCTTTGCACATGTCAACCATCGGTCAGTTAGACGAGCTCCCGCGAGAAGCGCTGCTGAACGCGAGAGAGGCGTGTAGAGGAGCGAGTTGCACAGCGAGTTTTAGACAGGCTGTGAGCGATAAGGCACTGCAGCAGAACAGGCTACCGAGTGAACAAACCGGAGATTGAAAAAAAAAAAAAAAAAAAGAACTGCTCTTGGATCGCTGCAACCATCGTCTATCTTACTCCTACTGTTAACTTTTCAAACGCACCTGGATCTTTGCAACTGAGGGCGCCTGCATGTAATTTTTACGTTTAAATTGTTTAAAAAAGCAGAAGTTTAGACAAGTTGGTGTGTTCCTGCTCGTGCAGGGGATTCGTTTCTGTGGGAATGTCGCACAAGGAGAGACCCACTTTCTACCGACAGGAGGTCAACAAAACAATCTGGGAAGTCCCGGAGCGGTATCAGAGTCTGTCGCCGGTTGGGTCTGGTGCTTACGGAACAGTATGGTAAATAAATATTTGATTGCATTTAGCGGTTAGGTTATTGCACAAGTCATTGCGTTACGTTGGCATTGCAGGCTTACAGGCCCGTGTTCTTGCTCAATCAAAGCTGACACACACACGCAGGCCCGCCTCGCTGCACTGACACACACTCAGTCCAGTTGTTCACCCCATACATATAAATATTACAGCCATTCCTGCAAGAAGGTGCGCCAAAGATGAATGCTTGGACTGAACAACATAGGTTTGCCGTTGTGATCTGCAGCCCTCTTTTGTTATAAAAATAGAAAAGGATGTCAGTGTTGCATGCATTTGTACCCTTTGATGCTGTGTAAATAAAACAAACATGGTTTGCAGTGAGGTACCTGCACATTCACTATAAGGCTTTTTAAAAGCAGGGTTGTAAATCGTGGTGTCCTTACTTCTTTTAATGGAGTTGTCCATTGTCCAGAATTATAGTGTTGTCAGTTGTAGTGTTTAGCTGGTTTTCTTTGTTGTACCCAGGCTTAGGCGGCTAGACCTAAAATGTGAGTTTGTTTTTAAAGCTGAAACATTGTGTTAACATGTTGCTTTACCGTGTTTTTTTCTGTCAGGGTCAAATAGCAATCCGACCGGGACATGGTGCAAGTATTATAAACTTCTCATTTAACGATACATATGTTTGTTAGGATCCGGTGATCCTCGTTGTTTTTTTTATGATACACCAATCATTTTTTTCTTCTGCAGCCCTAGTCAAGTAGTTTGGCTTGAGAAGGTCACACAGCAGTGCATCAGAGCGATTGGTTTTCCAAACTTTTAAAGAATTGATTAGCTTTGTACACTACCACCTCTGTCTTTCGTGGCAGGACTACACTTTGCATATTTATAGTTTTGAAACATTCTGCGTCTTTAAAAAATAAATACAAATAAGATCCAAATAAAAGTTGCAAGTGGTTGTGAGACTCCTTGTGTGTTTGGCAAGATGTTTTGCTTATCAGTACAGTATGAGCTTGCTTTATTGCTATTCTGTACTGTAGTGAGCATCTGTTTATGTAAGACTATGTAATGATGTAATGGCAGTATCGACAGTTATGACTCAGTAAGGTGGATTAGTTGGAGCTCTCAAAGGTCCACAGCCCATGAAGTCATCACACTTAAACACTTAAATTAGAATTTGCTACATTTATTTGGGGTGTGGTACCCCATATAAATATGTTCCTTTTACGTCTTGTGTTTTGTGCTCTGATCAGTAACATCAGCATGACAAACAGCATTTTGTTCTGCTTCCTGATCAGAGCTGGGTGTTGTGTTTAACCTCCTTCTGCTGCAAAAGCACACCGATTTCATCAGGTCTGGTCTTGTGACCTTGTCCTACCCCTACAGCTAAAACTACATATTTTTTTTGCTGGGGAATGTAAACAAACTAAAAGGTTGTGTAAATTGCACAGGTAGGTGTGGGAGACTGCAGAAAGCAGACATTCGTTTTATTTGTAAACGCTGCACTCTTCACGCATGCAACAAAACGTTTTATATGTTGTATTCTGGACAGGCACTTCAGGGATCAGAGGGCATGCAGTGAAGTGTAGTCCTGGCTAGCGCTGAAGGTACTCTGTTTGACCCGTCTCTTAGCTAGGTGACGGGGCTTGCTGCAAGTTTACTTTCATCTGTTACTTTCAGACCTGTGTTCCCCTGTGGCTGACAGGGCTGCAAATTCCTTTGTGTTTGAGACCGTGAAGCAGTAGTCTTGTGGGATAGCGCACACAGCGAGTCCTGTAGGAACCAACGCTGAGAAAAGCAGCAAACTAATAGCGTCCAGGCCAGGGAATGTTTTGGAAAGCACCAGTCGCTCCAAACAGCACCTGAGAAGGAAAGGGGGATTCCTAATGCATCAGGACAGGCATTGGAGGAATTCTGAAATGGACGATTCTAGAGTTAAAGGATTAACAGCAGAACTGCAGGATGCACCTGCTACTGAATCACCAAATTTAATCAGGGGTGTTTAATATTAACTTTTATTTAACTTTTATGGTTGTCTGAAGGCTGTTGCTTGGAGAGCAGGTGAAATATTTTGCAGATGCTTCAGTGCACAGATTTAGAATGTGTGACTGTGTGTCCAACCGTACAGTAGCTGCAGAGCAGTTTAGTCTCTTCTGAGCAGCATGAGGCTACACTCTGTACTTGCATGCTCCAGATTAAGCAGTGTCACCCTGATGAGGCTACAGTGCTCTCTGTACTTGCATGCTCCAGATTAAGCAGTGTCACCCTGATGAGGCTACAGTGCTCTCTGTACTTGCATGCTCCAGATTAAGCAGTGTCACCCTGATGAGGCTACAGTGCTCTCTGTACTTGCATGCCCCAGATTAAGCAGTGTCACCTTGATGAGGCTACAGTGCTCTCTGTATTTGCATGCCCCAGATTAAAGAGTGTCATCCTGCAGTTCCTCGGACTCTGCTTGCCGCTCTGCTGCCTTGTCACAGTGCTGTGAAAAATTTGCAAAGCAGACACGCTCTTTCCATTGCCTGTTGAGAAGTGGAATTACAGAAGCTCAGAACTTTGTGAAATGCTTTTTGAAGGCTCATGTGGCATTCTCTACACCTCAATTACCACAGCACACTTAACATGACTCAATTTTTTGCGTGGTGTACTGTACACAATGAGTATGGAGTTTGTAGTCTTTTTTTTTTTTAAACTTGTTTTATCCCCCCTTGTCTGTTTTCCAATCTGTGTGTGTTTCCATCTGGCCAGCACTAACTTTACAGATTGGAGTTTCTGCAGTTGGATATAGCCGTATTCTTACATACAGTTGTAAATATCGCTTATTTTTTGTCTGTGGCTAAAATGCAATAGGTAATAGAGTGTGTGTGTGGGGGGGAGATTGGCAAAAATGGCACGTTTGCATATAAAAAAAACTATATATATTTTACTGCATCATTATTCACACTGGTGTTGCTTTAAAATAAGCTGCTTTCTGGAGACCTAACAGCTGTTCATCCCTGTGACACAGAGCACTCTCCATTGCTTTTGCTTTTGCCATTGCCTGACGTGAAGTTTTTGCTGCAGCAGAAGAAAAAGGTGCTTTTCTTTTTAACCAGCGCTCCATTTCTTTCTTTTCAACTCTTTACACTCAGCCCTATTTCTGCCTGTGTTTCACTGTTTTCATTTATGTATGTTTAACTAGTGGATAGTTTGTACTACATGCATGTAAATTATCAAATGAAAGACCACACAATGTCCTTTCATATTATGTAACAAGATCAGGCATATTATGTGGTAGAGATGAGAATATATGTAGAAAAACAAACAAAAAAACACGCCTTTCCAAAAAAAAATCATGTTTGGTCACTGCTATATATATTGTAGTCATGATGGCTTAAAAAAAAAAAAAAATGCACCAGTAGACTCAAAACGAAACCGAAGCTGTGAACTCTGTCACATGATGAGAGGCTTAACTTCAGGCAATCGTAGTTCCAGCTGGGAGTACTTTTAAACAAGCCATGAACCAGATAGGTGACTTTTACAGTGCCTGAGTAATATGTGTGTAACCTTCGATGTCCTGGCTCCCCAAAATGAAAGGGGCTGAGTTTTAAGAGTTAAAGCGAAAGTCACCGCTTGCAAAACAACACCTAGACAGACTTAATATCGTCTTTTTACATGCGCGCGAATAAAGTATATATATATATATATATATATATATATATATATATATTTTTTTTAAGAATAATACTTTGTAGCTATCTGATGCACCCTTGTAGGTGTGTCTGTAGTGGAAATCTAAAACAGTGATGAGATGTTTTTGCCAGTCGTGAAGTCCATTCTCTGTAAACAAACAAATCACAAAGTTCCTTAGCAAGGTGGTTCAGTGTGTAATTATATCAAACAAACTCGCCGGGACTTGGCTCACTTGACTGGCAGCTGAAGATAACAATTAAAAAAATAAATAAAATCAGAGTTCCCAGAAGACAGGTGTGGGTGCTGGTTCAGTAACACTGCAGGTTTTCGGTGATAAACACAAGCAGGTCTGTTGACTTGAACAGCAAACACTTGTATTTGTCAGCTGAGTAAGCATGCTGCCACAGCTCTGCAGAGTGTGTGGTCAGATGCAAAGCATCTCTCGCATGTCACTGCCCAGATTCACACGCGCTCACACTGCAGTAGTGTACATTTCATTTTGAAATCATGCATCTTGCACCTTCACTGTAAGGCTGTCGATCTATGTTTTAATAGATGAAGTATTTGAACTTTGTTTAAATGGTCCTTGTAGCATTTGAAGCGTCACTTCTGAAGCGCAGCTTGATTTACATTCATAGTTATCTTTTATAGTTCCTTTTTTTGTATTTTTCAGACTGTACACTGATTGGGTTCAGTTACAGTGATTTGTTTACAAAGCATCAAACTACTTGAGATGATGCAAGATCCTTTTAAACCTTTACAGCCTTAGTGCAATGTGCTTTTTTTAAATGGCCTTTTCCTTGTACTAGAACATGAGCTGAAAATGTTTACTCTGTGAATTGGTACACTGCAGATCAGTCTTTGGACTCTGTGCTATTGTACTTCCACAAGCTGAGCTCTGTTCCCCAAAATGAAAGTGAATTAAACAGGAAACCTACATTATAGATAGATAAAGATATTTATTTATTAAATAGTCCAGCACTAATATTTTTCACTAAGCAACCATTAGCAGTACTGTCTATTCAAAGCATGAACTCTCTATTTGCTTAGTTGAGTTTACTTTGCTTCCTGCATAGTGAAAAGCAGCATGTGCCAGCAGTAACTGGAGGGTGTCTCATCAGACACACAAGGTCAGACACGATGCCACAAGTGAAGACGTGCTGGGATGCAACAACAACAAAGCGAATCCTGCCTTTAGGGAATGTGAACAAACTAGACGGGCAACCAAATGCGCAGAAGACTGCTTATATTGCATCTGTGATAACGTGTTACAGGAATCTCGTGCAGTATATCGGTAGAGTTTATGTTTTCGTCGTGATTGAACGTTCAAGGTATCAACCATCCCAAATATACAAACTGTTTTAATACATATACTGGCAGCGGGCGCTATGCTTTCACACTGTGGTCTTCGTGACGACCCTTGTACTGCTGTAGGCTGTGTCATTGGCAATACTCTACCAGCCACCTTTGATTGCTGTGGCCCCAGCTTGTGCAAATATCTCTAATGGAATAGAAACTAACTCGCTGGTGCTTTGTAACCAGCTGGGTCATGTTCTGTCCGTAAGGAAACCTGTTGTGTTTTGGTTGTTGTCAAAGAACATTTTGTGTTTTGGAAGAATGTGACGGCCAGTGCTGTGCCCAGTTTTAACAGCATGTTCCAGGGGAAAGTGCAGGTCACTGGAAAAGTGTTCCTCTGAACCATTTTCTTTTTCTTACTGAGGTAGGGGCTGTGAAGCCTGTGATATTTTCTATTCTTGGACTATAAAAAAGGGGCTTTCTACAGTCAAGTTTATTGTGCACAGTCATCTGAACTTGGTCCACAGTTGCATGTAACCCGCCCACACAGCATCATAAACGCTAGTTACAGTTGGGCAGTGGGTCTTGCAGACACTTATCAGCTGTAAATGCACTCAGTTTAATGCTTTTCAGCAATGCAAGTGCATTCAGTAGGTTCAAACCTGCTGTTGTGGGTTGAGGTCGTGTGTTCTGTGATCATGAAGACTGGTGTCATGTGGAGCTCACTGCTGAAATGTGGTTTGCATAGTGACATGTGGGGGTGTTGGCACGATACTCGTGAAATGGTAGTACTCTGAGTCTGAATTGCTTTGCTGCACTCTGGGGTCTCAGTTTGCAAGCTGTTTCACATGCTGACTGACCGCGAGTTACAGGGGCTTCTGTTTGTTTCTGACTGATTTATATCTAGAGGAAACTGAGAGCTGCTTCTGAACTTAGCTGGAGGGAATGTTTGCATTGCAAGTCATTTTGCTTGTCTGGCATTGCTGGCAGTGTTAGTGGATTGCCTGGATACATCACACGCCGAGCCAGCCCCGCTGTGCTGAGCAGCAGGCTCACTCTGGGGTTCTTTGTGCTGTAAGGATGCTAACACGCTCACCCCGCTGCTAACACTGCGGCACCCAAACACGCTCACCCCACTGCTAACACTGCAGCACCCAAACACGCTCACCCCACTGCTAACACTGCAGCACCCAAACACGCTCACCCCACTGCTAACACTGCAGCACCAAAACACGCTCACCCCACTGCTAACACTGCAGCACCCAAACACGCTCACCCCACTGCTAACACTGCAGCACCCAAACATGCTCACTCCACTGCCAACACTGCAGCACCCAAACACGCTCACCCCACTGCTAACACTGCAGCACCCAAACACGCTCACCCCACTGCTAACACTGCAGCACCCAAACACGCTCACCCCACTGCTAACACTGCAGCACCCAAACACGCTCACCCCACTGCCAACACTGCAGCACCCAAACACGCTCACCCCACTGCTAACACTGCAGCACCCAAACACGCTCACCCCACTGCTAACACTGCGGCACCCAAACACGCTCACCCCACTGCTAACACTGCAGCACCCAAACACGCTCACCCCACTGCTAACACTGCAGCACCCAAACACGCTCACCCCACTGCTAACACTGCAGCACCCAAACACGCTCACCCCACTGCTAACACTGCAGCACCCAAACACGCCACCCCACTGCTAACACTGCAGCACCCAAACACGCCACCCCACTGCTAACACTGCAGCACCCAAACACGCCACCCCACTGCTAACACTGCAGCACCCAAACACGCCACTCCACTGCTAACACTGCAGCACCCAAACACGCTCACCCCACTGCTAACACTGCAGCACCCAAACATGCTCACCCCACTGCCAACACTGCAGCACCCAAACACGCTCACCCCACTGCTAACACTGCAGCACCCAAACACGCCACCCCACTGCTAACACTGCAGCACCCAAACACGCCACCCCACTGCTAACACTGCAGCACCCAAACACGCCACCCCACTGCTAACACTGCAGCACCCAAACACGCTCACCCCACTGCTAACACTGCAGCACCCAAACACGCTCACCCCACTGCTAACACTGCAGCACCCAAACACGCTCACCCCGCTGCCAACACTGCAGCACACGAACACGCTCACCCCGCTGCCAACACTGCAGCACACGAACACGCTCCTGCACAGACCCAAAAAGTTTTGCATTGCCTAGAATTTTAGGACTGAGACATCATTTAAAAAAAAATATATATGGACCGTGCAGGAGGTATTTGAGGTGTTTGAGGCACTGCTCGGGATTCAGGCCGGGACCCTGCATGAGGTGTTTGAGGCACTGCTCGGGGTTCAGTCCAGGACCGTGCGGGAGGTATTTGAGACAATGAGGGGTGAAAGTCGAACCAAAGCAGTGCCTTTTTGATTTACTTGTGGTGTGTGTTAGCTAAGAGTGCAGAGTTTGAGTTTTATTTTTATTTATTTATTTATTTTAAAGAGTGAAACCTAAGTAATCTGGTCACCAAAGAAATTTCAATTATTTATGTATGTATTTTGCTGTGATTAAACATTTTTATATATATTTGTATGTATCTCTCTCTTTCAACAGCTCCTCCACTGATGTCACATCAGACCTCAAGGTGGCTGTGAAGAAGCTTTCCAGACCTTTTCAATCCATCATTCATGCAAAGAGGACTTACAGAGAGCTGCGGCTGCTGAAACACATGAAACACGAGAATGTAAGTGCAGACAGCCACCCCGCTGCATGGCAGTGTTCAGTGTAGTGCCGCTGCAAAGCTAATGGAAGCTCGCCGTGCAAGATCAAGTCATCTCAAGCACTGCAATCACAGCCCTCCGCTCTGCAAACTGCTGTGCTCTTGGGTTAAAAAGCTGCCACTGTACTAATGGTTTAAAAGATTGCCTTTGATTACATTAAGTTACAGAAGGAATATTTTCTTGTGTGGCTGTGACAGGCGGCCCAGTCTTGGCCAGTTACCTGCAGACTCGCTTTCCGATTCTCCCCCTGCACAATGCTTTCCTCCCTGGAGTAAACCCTGTCGCAAGGTCTGCTTGCCTTGAGCTGTGACTTCATCCATGTAACTGCAAAACCTCATTTTCTGGCTGCTATTTTTCTGAAATTTGCATGATTAATGTGGAGTTGTTGTCTATTCTCTTTTGAAAAGGCTGCCAGAGTTTTGCGGCTGTTTTTTTAAATACATAAAATCAAAAGCCTTTGGGGTTGTGTTTTTTGGAAGTTTCACAAAGCACAGGGTGCACACCTTTCCATATTTCTACTTGTGATTTTGTGTTGCCTTTTAAGTGACTAACTCTTGTGCAAATCTGATGCCAAAATTGATTTTAAAACAGAGCTTGAAGCCTATATATATATATATATTCCTGTTTTTACTATGTAAATAAATGGGTAATTGTATGTAAAAATAACGTGATATCTTGTAACAATTGTTAGTCGCCCTGGATAAGGGCGTCTGCTAAGAAATAAATAATAATAATAATATTTTCATTCCTGTTACTACTGTAAAATTGCTAATCGAGAAACCAGCATCCTATGACAATACTGTTTCTTTATTTGTGGGCCTGTTTCTCTTCCTCTAGGTGATTGGACTATTGGATGTTTTCACACCAGCAACAAGCCTGGAAGAATTCAATGATGTGTAAGTTAAACCTCACGCCCATCTCATAGCTACATTCTAAACAATGTAATCCTCTATTTCATGTGTTTAACACAGTACAGTGTTACTCGACGCATAATGAAGAAAATGAATTCTGTCATTTCTGTTATGAAATACTGGCTCTGCCAAAGGGAAACGGTGTTAAATAATAGGATGACTGAGTTCCATTGAGATCTGAGCATATCTATACTGCTGTGGACAAGAAAGTAAGGACTGGCTTTATCAAAGCAATTCATGTCAGTCAGGCATTGGTTATTTCAGAAGTGACGATTATTGAAGGCGGAGAACAAAGTGTCTCCAGTGGCGGTCTGCTCAGAATACATTAGCTAAGTTTAATAACAGCAGCAGTGCATTAACCACAGCACACAATGTTGTTATTGTTTTTAAAGATGCATTTCCACTGAGTAAACACAGCTCATGAGCTGCCTGAAACCAAGAAGATTAAATCTTGTTTACCTTCCTAATGGAGAATCCAGCGATTCTCAGCAGTGAGCTGCATCTATCATCTCCTGACCACAAACTCGAAATATGCACAAGCTATAATAATGGACAGTTAATTATTACTGCGCTGGAGATGTTGAATTTTCTCTTTGACTCAACTGGTAATACTTGAATTTTAATAACTTAATTGCAAAGCACATCAGAATATAACAAAGTGCAGTAAGATAGACTTTGACGCTGTTGAAAGGAGCGCTAACCAAGGTTGTAAATGAGTTAACGTGCATGTGGCCTGACTGCAGCGAGATCCCTGCAGTGAGTCTGCACTGCTGTCCAGGGAGACGTTTGTAATACTGTTGCTCATACTAAGGGTTTGGGAAAGGGATGTTCCGAGCTGTTTTAAGGGCTCCCTTGTTCTTAGCTGCCCAAGCTCGGAGTCGGATTGGTGCTTTCCTCACTCTGGCCCCCGCGAGGTTAGCAGGAAATGAAAACCCGCTCTTGCATGAATGCTATTCCATGACTCCGGTTGGATTGAAGAGTTTTTATTTATTTCTAGCAGGCCAACACAGGCTGTAAAACATAGTAGAAAGAAGCAGGACTCCACTGTTTTGTAAGTCATTAATTCAGCTCAAATTTAAGTTTAAAAAGAATAAATCAGAAAATCAGTGCACAGGATTCATTTACTGTGTAGGCCTACTAAACAATGAGCAGCACACATGAAGGGTGGATTTAAGACTCCCTGCATAGCAGTTTGGTCCATTCCTGGTTTTACTATTTTACCTGAGCCTGTTACCTGTACACTGCGGCAAATCAAGCTCGTATTAAAACCTAGAATGGGTGAAACTGCGATGCAACAGGAGTCTCATTTCCATCGCTCCACATGGAACTCATTCGAACAGGAAATGTCGTGGCCTAATGCAATCACCAGACTGCCTTCTGACATTCTTAAACCCTGGACCCTTTGTGTACGGAGACCCTGTGTCGGAGATACTTGGGCATCAAGAGATAACGCTGCCGAGATGTGCAGTGCCTGCGATTTGAATTCCGGATCAGTCACTTTCTCCAACTTTTTTTCTTTGGATGCAAGAACTACAGGTCTTGGAAGGAAGTGTGTGTTTTGGTTTGTTCGTTTACATTTTTTGCTTGTACCAAAATGGCTTTTCAACGGATGTGTTTCTGTTTGGGTAACTGCAACTCATTCCTGATATTTCTGGCATCTTTCTTGGCGAGTATTCTTTGATGTGGATTCGATGTTCTTCTGCCAGACAATTACTTCAGTGTTTAGGTTGCCTGTCAGCCCTTTGCTGAAATAAAATGAGTGAGACACAGCATCTGCAGTGAGAGAAAAGAAAACAATGATGATAATTAATAAAGATTAATGATATTAATAAGGAGAACAAGTTCTTAATGGAAGCCAAGCCAGTGATGCCATGTCTGCTGAATAATTCTTTGTTGTCCTAGTAATAGGGAGGTCCCTCTTGGTAGTGCATTAAAAGCAGAACCCTTTATTCCTCTTGCAGCACACACACAGACACGCTGCATTTTTAATGACTGAGGTTCAGTCTTTGTGAAAGATGCACAGATATATATATATATATATATATATATATATATATATATATATATATATATATATATATATATATATATATATATATATATATATAATAAATAAAATATGATATGATATTCTATTCCAGTATGTGAACAGTGTTGATTTGAGAGTAACTGTTAACACACTGCTCCAGGTACCTGGTGACACACCTGATGGGAGCAGATCTGAACAACATTGTGAAATGTCAGAAGCTCACAGACGACCATGTGCAGTTTCTAATCTACCAGATTCTCCGAGGTCTCAAGGTAGGCAGCGGCAGCGCTTCTTTATGTTCAGGAATGTCTCTTGGTGGCTTTCCAGTTTGACGTGTTTCAGTACAGTCCTGTTACTACCACTTTCTCATTGGATAAGATTACATTGACTGTACGCACTGCACCCTGCCTCTACAAAAATGGATTAATGTTATTGATTATCACATCTAAGACTACATGTACAATAATGGTTATTGGCATGCATCTGTATACCACATTTTTAGATATTTCCAGAGAAGCGGTTATCCATTTGATCCTCGGTAAGGACAAGTTAAAGAATGTGAAGAACAGAGGGAGCCGCCTCATTGGCAGACACATGCTCCAACCTGTTCAGAGGTCATCATACCAACAGCTTGGAATTGTGGCTGATTCCCTTGACAACCAATTCAGTTTGGGAGGGGTGGGGTGCTGGTGCAATGTTATAGGCCTGTGGTGTTTCACGAACAACACGCCTGTGTGTGTGTGTGGATATTGTACCAGCTCTGCTGTTTCTTGCGACTCAGGATCATTGTGTCATGACTCTTCACTTGTGGATTGCTTGGCTAATGAAGAACCAGTTCACCTTCATTTCATGTACTTTTGTTTACAAAAAGCTGTTCAACTCGCTGTGAATGCATGTTTGCCAGGCCCTGTATTTTATTTATTTATACATTTGACATATAACTTGTCAAAGAATGCAATGTGGTATAGATTATGATGACTATGGCTTATGCACAACTATAAATTGTTCTTTGTCACCAATTAATTTTTTTTTCTTTTTCCCCCTTCAGTATATACATTCAGCTGATATAATTCACAGAGTAAGTATCTCAGATGCCTTCCTAGTGTAATCCCCGTGGAGCCGCAAGTATTTTATAGGCAACTGTAAGTGTACTACAGCTGCTCCTGTTTACTTTCTAAAGTGATATGAGGCTAGTTAGCTATTCATGCAGTGCTGAGTTACAATATTGAATATTGGAGAACCATTAGCATGCAAACGGATTTCTTTTTATTATGGTCCCCTCGCGCTGTGTGACCAGCCTGGACTGGAAATGAAACGTGCCTGTGTAAATATTGAATTGAGTGATGTAAAGATTCCATTGCGCTGTGTTTGGAGGCACAGCTCATTGTGCATTGCTGATTGAACTCCGTTATCTCGCGGTGCTTATTGCTGGTGAGGGGAAACAGAAGGAAAGTTAAAACACAAGGTATTAAGGAGGCCATGCTTTGTTTTCATGTAGATTTGGTTTAATCTGCTTTTAAAACAGAAACATTGAACTACTTCTTCTGCTTTCAGGATCTGAAACCCAGTAATCTGGCAGTAAACGAGGACTGCGAATTGAAGGTGAGCAACTGTCTACATACTTTCTGAACATACAAAGAATATAGATTAGATTAAAGTGAATTGATTGAACACACAAAGTAAAAAGCATGCTGTCTGAATGGCTATCCCTTTTTTTTTTTTTTTTTTTTTTTTGTTTCAGCACAGCATTTTTCTGTCCTGTTTTGTTGCCGAAAATTAGCAAACTGACTGATGCCCATTGCGTGTGCATGTGCGTGTGCGTGTGTCTTGTTTTATTCATGGTGCCATGTTTTCCCAGATTCTGGACTTCGGTCTGGCCCGTCACACGGATGATGAGATGACAGGCTATGTGGCGACGCGGTGGTACAGAGCCCCTGAGATCATGCTGAACTGGATGCACTACAACCAGACAGGTGTGCAGCAGGGACATGACTGTGCTCTGTCTGTGCAGTATACACACACACACACACACACACATATATATTTGCATGTGTACTCCTGTTTTAAAATCTGTGTTTCTTTTTGTAGTTGATATTTGGTCGGTCGGGTGCATTATGGCCGAGTTGCTCACCGGACGGACCCTGTTCCCTGGCACAGATCGTATCCTTTTTTTATTATTTCCTTTTTGTTTTGTTTTGTATCCATATCTATTTTTTAAAAGGGCTCATTTTCTTGGGTATTATTCTGCATCCTAACTGCAATAGGATAATCGCGTGATATGCTGGATTCAACGCAGGCTGTTTCCTGTATCCTGTTAAGTCAACACATGGATTGTTTGTTTTAGTTGGGCTACAGTTGCCTGCTGTAAAATGATGGGCTTTTAATACAGATTTTATTTTCTGTTTTTTAATTGTTACAAAGTGTTTGTAATTAAAAAAAAAAAAAAAAAATTCTGATTCAATTTCCTGTCCAAGATCCTTCCTGCAGTTAATTAATTTGGCCACCCAGGGGCACTGTGTGCTATAGAGAAAAAAAAAAAAAAGTGAATAATGAGCTGTCGTATGTGTTTTCTTTTTTGCACATCCTGTTGAAGTTGAAATTACCATTTGGAGCAGGTCAACGTTTAATTGAAAAGCGTTTCCTTTCTTCTTAATAAGAAATTGTTATATGCTTATAGAAATTAATGTGTTGGCTACATTTGTGGCCAAAAGTTAATCGTGTAAAACATATTAATTGTTATTTGGAATTAACCTTGTAATGGCCAAGTATTTGAGAAGTTACTATATTGATGTAAGTGGACTATGTGCCCAATTTCTTTTTTTCAACTGTGGGCAAATTGCCCATATAATACATTTATTATGGAGAGGCAATTTGCCCATTGAGGAAACATAGGACCCAGTTCATTGTACCAAACACAATTAAAGATCTGGCCTGTAACTCATGTAGAGGATGTGCTGGTTAAAAATACGTCCATTTTATGACATGGACCCCCCCCAGTACAATTCTGGAGTAGGGGTGTATATCTCTCTGTATGTAAAGTACAGTGTCGTCATGCCTCAGTATACATGGATATCCCATAAGCTTTCAGAATATGTGCTGCTGTCATGTGATTGTGAAAATGCAGAGTGGATTTTGCAGTAACATTTGTGCCTCTGCATGTTATGCTAACCCCTTGCTTTCAGTGATTCTCTGTGCTTTCACTCTGCTTTTGCCTCGTCTTACCTGTTCATCGTGGAGCAAGAAGAGCTTGAATTTGCATGTGCCACAGTGCCTGAGATTTGCATGTTCATTTGCCTCTCGTAACCTGTATTCTTACTAACTATTCACACGGACCGGAATTGGAGAATGCGTGTGTTACATGTTACATCTGATTTTATAAATATGCCATATCAGTATTTTAATTTGCAGGACAGGTAACTGATATTCCCTGTTACTTAAAATGAGAAGAAATACTTGCTAAATTATAATCTTACGAATGTTGCAAAATAAGCACAATTTTAAAAAATCCATTTTGTTTTTAGATGGTGTTGTAAAACCAAGCAGCCCTGTCCGTGCATAAACAGAACAGATGTGAACAATCAATATCAATACAATAGGGACTGGTTTAATTTGCTCTTTTTCAAATCTTCCTTCAAGAGCACAGAGAACTGGGCGGCAGATTTATGAAATTGGGTGTAACATATCTAACATTATAGATGGTCTGTGCCTCTGCAACAGAACACAGAATAAAACAATGACATTACCATGGCATGCTGAATCATGTGGCTTGTGTGTGATTGATTTTTTTTTTTTTTTCCAAAGTTCAGATGCAGTTTTATTGTACACAGAATTTGAGTTTTGTAAAAAAAATTAGAGTTGCGACAGTTTTAATAGAACCAGGATCTTTGTTCAACGTCAAGTTCACACCTGACAACCCCACTTTTGTTCTCAACATGTTTGCCAGAGTTGAGAAATGAATTTGCACATAAACGGTGCTTCATTTTGCTTAAATCTCAACTTGATGACCCCCTAAACATGATAAGAGCAATAGGGATGCCAAGGTGATTGGTAGCTTTATTTGGACCTTTTCACGTGAGACATCTTACCCTGCCAGTGAAATTCTATGTGCTCAAGCTTATTATTAATTGGTATTCAGAAACAGTTCTTCACAGGGTCTGAGACAAACGCAGCAGCTTCACTTCAGTCTGGTGCTGTCGTCATGAGCAGCCAGGGCCTTGATGTGAAGGTTATGCTGTTGACTGCAAGTTTAATCCACAGTAGATGCAGCAATCACTTATACAGCACAGTTAGGGCTCTGCAGCAGTCAGCTTGCACAGCACAGTCAGGGCTCTGTAGCAGTCAGGTTGCACAGCACAGTCAGAGCTCTATAGCAGTCAGCTTGCACAGCACAGTCAGGGCTCTGCAACAGTCAGCTTGCACAGCACAGTCAGAGCTCTGCAGCAGTCAGGTTGCACAGCACAGTCAGGGCTCTGCAATAGTCAGCTTGCACAGCACAGTCAGGGCTCTGCAATAGTCAGCTTGCACAGCACAGTCAGGGCTCTAGCAGTCAGGGCTCTGTAGCAGTCAGCTTGCACAGTCAGGGCTCTGTAGCAGTCAGCTTGCACAGTCAGAGCTCTGTAGCAGTCAGCTTGCACAGCACAGTCAGAGCTCTGCAGCAGTCAGGTTGCACAGCACAGTCAGAGCTCTATAGCAGTCAGCTTGCACAGCACAGTCAGGGCTCTGCAATAGTCAGCTTGCACAGCACAGTCAGGGCTCTAGCAGTCAGCTTGCACAGTCAGGGCTCTGTAGCAGTCAGCTTGCACAGTCAGGGTTCTGTAGCAGTCAGCTTGCACAGTCAGGGCTCTGTAGCAGTCAGCTTGCACAGTCAGGGCTCTGTAGCAGTCAGCTTGCACAGTCAGGGCTCTGTAGCAGTCAGCTTCCACAGTCAGGGCTCTGTAGCAGTCAGCTTCCACAGTCAGGGTTCTGTAGCAGTCAGCTTGCAGAGTTAGAGCTCTGTAGTTGTCAGCTTGCACAGTCGGCTCTGCAGCAGCCAGCTTGCACAGCACAGTCAGGGCTCTAGCAGTCAGCTTGCACAGTCAGCTTGTACAGTCGGAGCTCTGCAGCAGTCAGCTTGCACAGCACAGTCAAGGCTCTGCAGCAGTCAGCTTGCACAGCAGAGTCAGGGCTCTGCAGCAGTCAGCTTGCACAGTCGGGGCTCTAGCAGTCAACTTGCACAGCACAGTCAGGGCTCTGCAGCAGTCAGCTTGCACAGCACAGTCAGGGCCGTGTGGATACCATAGATTAGTCGCTTGTACAGCATCTCTGCTTGTTGTGCTTGTTCACTGCTTGCTAACTGACACCTTTGACAACTTTTTTTTTTTTTCAATTAACAAAAATGAAAAGCACTTTTACATTTACATGCAGAGCTCAAACTCAGATGTCAGCGAGATGCTCTGCATTTGGCTGGAATAAATAAACTCACCGGAGAGTTGGGAGGTGGGTGAATTGACAGATTACTTTTCTCTTCTGTCACCTGGATTGCTGGCATTTGGTACGATGGGTACATTTAAAGTTTGTGGTATTGATGGGGGGGGGGGGTGAGTCTAGTATATTGATGGAAAGAGAAGTTAGTTTGCCAAACCTGGATTCTGTTTACATGATATTTTTGAAAACCCTGCCCTTCAGGGTCAGTCCATAGTAAGTACATGTTTATCTGTGGAGTCTGCCTCTTGCATTGTACTGCTGCACCATTTCCAATACACAAGCAGGGTTACAAAAGGTACAGCACACCTGTTGCAATTCTAAGTGGGTTCATCATTTTGTGTTTTGTAGCCTCTTCCCCAAACGTTTTCCTTTATGCTAACCTGTTAGATATTGATCAGTTGAAGCTAATAATGCTGCTCGTCGGGACCCCAGGGTCAGAGCTGTTGATGAAAATATCTTCAGAGTCTGTGAGTTTGCCTGTGTTCTTGGGCTGCTTTTTTTTGTAGTGAAAGGCCTGGTCACTTTTTCTACTTGCTTATCTTTTTTTTTTTTTTTTTAAACTTGTTTTAAATACGGGGATGGCATAAAGTTACTTGGCTTGGGGGTATGTCAACACGTGCCATGGCTTTATCAAGCTGTTGTATCTCGGTACAGCCACAGAGCACAGCGAGGCCTGTATGTTCATTGATTATGAGCAATATATCTGTTTTGAGGCTTCGGCTAGATAAGTCACAGCATGCGTGGAAGTACCCGCTTCATGCCAACCCTGTGTGTTTTGTCTTTTGTGTGCTCGGACAGCATGAAACTCAGTGCCTTTCTTTACTGCTTTGATGCAAATCTGAAACACATGAACATGATCTGCTCATAACTTCAGGGAGTAGGGGGGGGAACGAAACATGCAACACACAAGCTTATTCACATCAGGTGCTCTTTTATTAAGCTTCATTACAAATACTGTAACTGTTACATTACAGTAATGGGGGGGGATAAAGAAACTATGTTTCTAACACATTTTTTCCTTCACAGCTTCAGATTTCTTCCTTGCAAAGGGAGTTGTCAGGAATTGAAGGGGTGGGGGGTGGGACTGGAGAGGGAGATGTCCTGATACTGTAACCCAAGGAACCTTCAGAATTGCATGAACCAGACCCCCACCCCCACCGCCACTGCCACCTATGAATCTTGTAGTCCCCCTTCCCCCCCCAAATTCCACCTTCTAAAATGTACCACTGATTTCTGACCACTCCCCTAGTTTTGGTTTTCTAAGAAGTCTCCTGAAATGCTGCATTAATTCACATGTGTTTTTCTGTTGTACTTTGACCCTTACTCATGACTAACCTTGCATGGTGTTGGCGCTTCTTGTTTTGCTTTCCGTTTCTTCCTTTCTCTTACACCTAGGAGTGTGTTTGTAAGTGAAAACCTTGCAGATATATGTAAAGAAAAGTGTGCTTGTTTTCTTGTGTGTGATTACAAACCCCTTGACCCGGGTATATTAAGATATAAACCAGCTACAGCAGATTATGCGTCTGACAGGGACCCCCCCTGTGACTCTAATTAGCAGGATGCCCAGCCACGAGGTGAGACCCCCGCTTCACTCCCCCCTGAAGGTGCAGCGCCCAATGCCATCGGCCTGGGCCGTTTTACAATTTTTTTTTGCACACAGAAGTTACCCCCATTTTGTCTGATATGCTCCTGAGCTGTATCTTGATCTATAAGTGATCTACCCATTATTATACACTGCTGCTGTAAGTAGGATCGTGCTTATTTTTTTCTGGTATGGCTGGTTTTTAAGATCCAGATTAGCACTAGTCTTGCACTAGCTGATGTTAGGGGAGCTAGTCCGTGTCTTCTGCTAATGAAGTGAACCCAGGCGTCAGTGTGGCAAGCAGGAAGCTTGCTTCCCTGAAGCTGGAACTATCAAGGGGGATGTAAAGTAACTGGGCCGGCAACAAGGTCTGCTGAAGTAAGCGTGCACAGAAGGATAAACGTCGCAGCAGTTTGTAAACCGGCACCAAGGAATTGTGTCTTGGTGTAATGCTATGCACGGTTACTGTGAGACGCTACAGCTTTGTAGAATGTATACTAACATGGAATCTAAAGCATGTGTTTTGAAATCAGCATTGCTTGAAGGCATCAAAGCCAGGCATACATAATAACAACAACAAAAATTGGAAAAAGAGCTAATTATGTGAAGTGTCTTTTGTTGTATGCAGTCAGTTGTTGTTCTGATTAACGGGGGGAGTAGACCGCGGGTGGGGCTGTTCTGGAGGTTCCCCCGCCAGTGCCAGCACCACCACCCCGTAGCGTGTTTTTCGGGGTGTATGATGCGCTTGCCAATGGCCCTCAAGGGCTGCTTGGAACTCTAATTGCACTTGTAACACCCCGATTGACAGGTCTTAGGAAGCTGCTAGTTGCACTTTCATTTTCTTGAAGTCTGGCCTAGAATTATATAATCAAGGATAATTGCACAGACATTTTACTAAAGTCTTAAGCTTCTATTGCAGTGGTGTAAAAATGAACCGGCTGCTTCTGTTTAATCATGGTCCCCATGACAGTACTGTGTGAGAGAGAATGAGACTTGTGTGCTGTATGTCATGTTCTGACTTTTTAACCTGTTTCAACAGGCCAGAAATTATATTAACTCTCTGCCTCACATGCCAAAAAGGAACTTTGCAGATGTGTTCATTGGAGCCAATCCAACAGGTAAGCATTGCTGAAATAACAAACCACTGTTTTAGAAGTCTCTCAGTAATGATAATAAAGCACAAGGTTATACAGTTGTGTCAGAACAGCTTCTCTATAATATGTTTATATGTAATTTCTAAATTCTGTGGCATTGATGCTTTAGCTATTGGAGATGTGCAGAACCCCCCCACACACACACACGTTTTAACAGTGCAAGTGCTTTATTGGTCATAAAATACTAGTAAGGTTTATAGATTGAAATGAGTGCTGTCGTACTTTATTTACACATGAAGTTGACACCATGACAATGTGTCCTGTACGGTACAAATACATGATTATTGTATTTCTAACCCTATGCTAAAAATGCTGTATTTTGTCAGTATGCAAACTCCTATGGTTTGCAGTCCACGACATTGACTCACACATTACCTGGTGTTCTGTTTCTGTGCTGCTCAGCTGTCGACCTCCTGGAGAAGATGCTGGTGCTGGACACAGATAAGAGGATCACGGCGGCCGAGGCGCTGGCGCACCCCTACTTCACACAGTACCACGACCCCGACGACGAGCCGGAGGCAGAGCCCTACGATCAGTCCTTCGAGAGCAGGGAGCTGGAGATCGAGGAGTGGAAGAGTAAGTGCTTCACAGTGTCAGGGCCTGCAGCTCTGCATTTCTGAAACCTGAGCAACTGGCTTGCATTCTAATGTAAAAATAAATACATGTTATCAGATTCTTGCTCTGGCTGCATACCCTGAAACAGCAGTCACGGTCCTGGAGGGCCGCTCCACTCCAGGTTTAACAGGTAAAATGATAGAATGAACTGCTTTAGGGTCTGGATGCAGGTTTGATTGGGTCAGTTGAACAATTTAGAGCCGGGTTGGAACGAAGACCAGGAGCGGAAGGGCCAGTCTTGGCCCCCCTGTCCTAAACTCTTCCAGGAGGGGTTTCATACCTTGAAAGCGCTGCACGAGACTTGCACATAGACAAGATAACTGCTTCACATGTACTTGCGCTGAAGGCTTCTTCAGCTGTCTTGTGCATATCAAGTCAATAATTGAGCTCAATTCCTCTTCCAGAATCATAACTCAGACTGGTGTACAGCTGCTTTGTACAGCGCTTGAATTGTTTCATTGTAAATGTTTAAGAAGGAACAGGGTTTAGGGATCTGTGTGGGTCCTGTGATACAGGGACCAGTTATTACGTGTTTTAAAGATTGTTTGTTTTATTATCTTTTTTTTTTCTTTTGTGTTTATCCCATTATAACAAATTGATTCAGTGCAGCAGCCCAGGGCTACAATAGTTTACTGTCGCCAATGTTGGAAGCAAAGTCCCTGGACCTTGATGTGAACTCAAGCATGGTTTAAGCTCAAGCGATTCCCTCACACTTGTACTGTTTAAAACATCTAATTGATATTTTCTGTTTTTTCCAGGGCTGACCTATGAGGAAGTGATCAGCTTTGAGCCGTCTCCTTTTGATGCAGATGAAATGGAATCTTGAGCTGTTGAAGTGCTGCTGCTGTTTTACACATGTTTCTTTTTCCTGTCGCACTGCAAGGACTTTCTAACTCGCTGAACCTTTTCTAAACATCATTCAAGTGCCTGCTGTGTGTCAGTGATCGGCTCGCTGTCTGTCTGGGTTAAAAGGTTAAGAAGGCTTCTATACAGCTTGGACTGGGGTTGTCCTGCTTGTGGGTTAAACACTTCTGTTTCAGGACTGGGACAAAGTATTTTATTTTGTATTTTTGTTATTTTCTACCATAAACTTCAACTAAGGGTTTTACAGATGAAAGAATGATTAGTTTTATATTTTTTAAATGTAATTGAATTAGGTCATCTGGAAAGGCTGGTTAGTTGTTTCTCTTTCTCCTGGAGCATACAGCTACAGTAATTAGACGGTTCCCTTTCCATCTAATGGTGTCGTTTTATTTGTAAACGCCGGAGTTGCAAATCAGATTAGGTGCCGTGAGCTGCCAGTAGATATGGCAGTCTGTGTGACTTGTGTAATGTGCCCCACACCAGGGATGTGGCTCTGAACACAGTAATATGAAACACCACAGCAGTACTATTGTACTTCATTCACTAGAAGAAGAGAAGAGACGTCCTCTTGTAATATGCAAGCCAATTCATACTGGTATTGTGTTTTTAGAATTTTGCGCTATTTGGAATTGTCACAGTATTATAAATTGAATGCAAGTGAAATACTTTGCAGAGTAGTGCTAGAAACGATCTTAAATTGCAGTTTGGAGGGAGTTCATTTTTTTAAATGCAAATGATCAGATGAAAGGGTAAATGGTAGAAAGAAACCTATGTGTGTGTGTGTATGATTGTTGTGTTTTTTTATTGAATATTGTGCAATTCATCCTAAACAGGTTCATTCTCATGTTGGAGGTTTCCAGTTCAATTTTGATTTCAAAACTTAACATATCGTGTGTGTGTGTGTATGAGAGAGAGAGAGAGTAATCCTTAAGGAATATGCTGTTTTCAAAGTAAAACAATTTGTCCCAGTTTCTCTTATGTGTATTTTACCATGTCAGGTCACTGTGACTGTTCAGTATTTTCTACGTTAAGCTTTTGCAAGCACTTGTAATTTCAGATATATGTTTGTAAGCCTTCATATCAATGTAATAGTGCATGCACACTGTGTACACAGACCTGGGGAGCCCTCTTAAGCTTGAGCCAGGGCGCACCTCTCGCTTTATCTTAGAAATGTTTTAGTTATTTGAAAGTAAACACTTGTTTTTCTTTTATTAATATTATTATTAATATAAATATTAGTGGTTTGAAGAACCTGAAACTTCATTCTGGGGTGGGCAATCGGAAGAGAGACCAAAAATCTGAGATTGCAAACAGAGAAGCTGAATGCATTTGTATATATAAACTGGTGAAGCAATTTAAGGAGAGTGCTTTACTTGTTAACACGATCGCGCACTGCACCCTCTCACAGGCTACAGGACAGGCCTGGGGTCTGCTTCTCAAGTGATTGTTCGACTGGAGAGTTGGAGCAGTACCTTGTACTCCACCAGGTTCTTGCAGATGTGTCTCCTAAGTTTTGTCACGAGACACGCTCAATCCTAGCAAAATCCATTCAGGTATAAATAGAATTATTACAAAATGCAGTTCAGGATGTACATACATAGATCAGTTGTTTGGGGAGGGAGGGCTAGTTTTTATCGTGTTTTCATTGTAAGATGTCCTTCACTCGATCCTGTAAAGCAATATCTCTGACGAGCATGTCTTTTCTTTTTGATGTGTGTGTGTGTGTGTGTGTGCGCGTGTGTGTATGTATAAGGGATTCGGAATGGGAATGTTTTAATAGTGCAAATGTAAAATAAAAAAATAAAAATAGTTAAAATACAATAAAATGAAAAAGTTAGCATAACAAATATTTATAAATGGGTGCGTCAACACAATGTTGGTTTTTTGGGTTTTTTTTTAGAGTACACTTCCATTATGCAGAGATTAAAACTCCCGTTCTATTGTGTACTCATAACGATTCATCGTCCTGTTAAGTGATGCAATCTAGAGTAACCATGCAGTACCACTGTTTCAAAATAAATAAAGGCAATTATTTTTCAAATACTGTCTGTCTTTCTTATTGGGAAGAGATTGTAGTAGAAGCACTAAAGAAGTCTGTTGGTAAAGAAGCCGATGAGCCTTCGACAAGAACTACACAGGCTGTCCAGCTCTGTTTAGGGGATTTATTTTCTTGTATGTTCATCCTTGTTTTGTTTTGTTTAATCTACCGCAAACAGTTTTCAGATACTGTGCAGTATCAGCACTGTTTTATTGCTAATCGATGTCTGTGATTTGAATCTCTCTTTCTGCACATGTGTGCAGCGTGGCATTCTTGCACTGGGCTGGGTGGGATAGGGTTTTTCTGCACCTGTGTGCAGCGTGGCATTCTTGCACTGGGCTGGGTGGGTTCAGGTTTTTCTGCACCTGTGTGCAGCGTGGCATTCTTGCACTGGGCTGGGTGGGTTCGGGTTTTTCTGCACCTGTGTGCAGCGTGGCATTCTTGCACTGGGGTGGGTGGGAGTGCTGCAGGGTATTTCCTTTGTTCTAGAGGGCTGCACTTTGCTGGGTCTGCTGATCAGTCCTCGGACTGTGACGCATGAAACCGTGTCTGGAGACATGAAAACCAGCATGACGATGGGAACAGCAGCTTTTATTATTCAAACTAATGTCCTGTTTGAAATATTCATAAGCGGTACCTATTGAAAGCATGTTATCACAGTGCAGTGCCTGAAGCTCCTTCAATACAATATGCTTGTTTTTGTTCTGCTTGGTCTCTGTCTTGTGAAAGGCGCTGCTGTTTATCTTCACCAGCACACAAATATGTGATATAATTGATGAATCTGCCTGCTCAGTAAACAGCATCCTAGCACCACAGTAATATAATTGATGAATCTGCCTGCTCAGTAAACAGCATCCTAGCACCACAGTAATATAATTAATGAATCTGCCTGCTCAGTGAACTGCATCCTAGCACCACAGTAATATAATTAATGAATCTGCCTGCTCAGTAAACTGCATCCTAACACCACAGTAATAAAATTAATGAATCTGCCTGCTCAGTAAACAGCATCCTAGCACCACAGTAATATAATTAATGAATCTGTCTGCTCAATAAACTGCATCCTAGCACCACAGTAATATAATTAATGAATCTGCCTGCTCAGTAAACAGCATCCTAGCACCACAGTAATAAAATTAATTAATCTGCCTGCTTACTAAACAGCATCCTAGCACCACAGTAATACCGGCCCGCTCTTATGAGTTTGCTCATTTTCACTAATGATAATCGTCTGGGGGTGGGAAAGCGGCACGTAAAGTTGTTTAATTTTTTTTCATAATTGCTGCACTGAGGTGCCTGTCTGCTTCTGCTGATGGACACTGAAAATGATGTCAAGAACAAAACAAACCAGGGGCTGTAACTTCTCGGCAGCCTCCTGTCTGGCCAGGGGCAGGCAGCGAGGGGGGTGTGGCTTCCGCCGTCTGGATGTGATGCTGTACCATGTGAGTCCGGCCTGCTCCTTCTCAGCTGGTGTTGCTGGTATTGTGGTACTCCAACAGCAGCTCCCACAGCTTGGCCTGCTGCTCCGGGCTAAGCCCCTCACCACTGCGGGGCCAGACGGCGGTCACTGTGGCGAGAGTAGCGTCCTCTCCCGGGGTGGCAGCGGCTGGGCTGGGCTGGGCTGGGGTGGCTGGGCTGATGAAACCCTGGTGGAAGGCGGTGGTGGTTTTGGGCTGCGGCGCATTAGTTGGGGTCCAAGTTGTGCTGACTTGGCCCCGGTCTAATTTTGTGTTGGTGGTTGTTTGTCGAAGCCCGCCGACCCCTGCGTGTCCGTCCTCGGGGATGTGTTGGTTCTCCAAACCGGTCGGACGGCTGGTTCCCCCAGGTGTGCCATGGTGACGGCTGGGTCCTCCTGGAAGTGTAGGGTACCTGGATCGCCATGGTCCCTCTTCCCTGCATGGGCGCCAGCTCCCCAGTGACTGCAGCGCTGCACCGTTGTTGGCTCGAGCTAGACCTGCCCCTGGATCGCACCAGCGTCGCCATTGATCCCGTGTTGACCAAGGCTGTGCATGAAACCCCCTCCACTTGGACCAGGATTGGGGCAGAAGTCCCCCACAGAGGTCCTCCCCATGACAACGGTGGGCCCTGTTGGAACTGTGGCGCTGTCAGCTACTTCTTGGGGGAGTGGAGCCCCAGTCCCCTAGCTGTACTGTTGGGCTCCCCTGGCTGGCAGTGCGATGCGGCGCTGCCAGCTGCTTCTGGGGGGAGTGGAGCCCCACTCCCCCTGGCTGTACAGTGGTTGGTTGCTGATAGGCAGGCTGGGAATTCGGTAGGGGGCCCACACTGTCTCACTTGGGCCTCGCGCCGTTTCCTGTGTGCTTGCTGGCGGCAGGGTGGTGGTTGCTGGGCACTGGAGCTGCAGGTGTCCCAGTTGTCCACAGCCTCAATACAGGTGTGTGCAGGGACCAGCTGGGGGTCCTGTGTGGACGTGCAAAGTGACAAGTTCCGGGAGCCAGGCCTCTTCGGTCTCCTCTTTGCTGGGCTGGACCTGTCGCACTGTAAGCTTTTGTCCCGGTTGACGTGGCTGGGGCTTGATTGCCACAACCTGGTTCACCGCCTCCTCCAGCATCTGTGGGCCAGCGTGGCGAACCTAGTGTCGCAGCGACGGTAGTTGCAGGCTGTGCATAAAGGCCTCTAGGGCTATCCTCTGTCGCTGGAGCTGGTCCTGCAAGCCCAGGTAAGCGTCGCAATCCCAGAATCGCTCAGGTCCAAGGTGGCCAGGGGAGTTCCAAGGCGATCCTCCTTGGTAGTCAGGGGCGGACTTCAGTTTAGCGGTTAATTAAGCCGGGACTCTACACTTGACAGGTAAAGCGTGCTGCCAGTGGTACAACTACAGCTGAGCAGCGTAGTGCTACTCAGACTGTGACAAAATAATACAATAAAAACAAGTCCAAAGCACACTGTTTTGGCCATGTGCTACAGCCAACTAAATGCAGTCTCCGGTCCTTTTTAGTCCCGCTTCTCTTTGGTCTCCTTGCTGTTTCTTCTGTTCTCTTTCGTCTCACTCCAGCAGTGGCTCGCTCGTCTCAGCAGCAGCCTTATCCCCCGCATCCAGGGCATTCCCCCGGTGCACCATCCACCAATCCCAAGCAGACACGGCTTCCTGCTCTTGATCCCCCTGATGTTTGCAACATCTCGCCCCTCGGTTTGTGACAACAATCTTACAACAGATCCAGCTCGCACAGCAAGCCGAGCTTCTGGTTGGTGGCGATTCTCCCGTCTCTGACTTCCCTGAACACATGCTGCCATTGAACTGTTCACCCTGGCTCACAGAACCTTCCCAACTTTTTTTAAACTGGGTTATTCTTTCAAATTTACACAATCTAGCCTCCTAATTCATACAATCCTTACCTGGCACCTAATCTGGCAGATTAATTTAAAATAAATGCATTTAAAACTAAATGGGAGTCTCTTTTAAGATACATGAGCTGGCGCTGTTGCAGACCCTGTTCCTGTCAGTTAACTATAGTGCCGTGCTCGTCTGCTGTTTAGAACATGTACCCACAGGTATGGGCGTCCGCAGAATTAATTCGGGGGGGGGGCAAGGTGTTTAAAAGTAGTCAAGTAACATAGTTTTGTACTGCATAATAATTCTTCTAAGCCTCATTTACATTAACAACTCAGACTTAAGCTAAAATCTGATGAAAACCAATACTGAAAAATGTGCCTCCAGTAGGTTTTTTTTTGTAAATTCAGATTCCGGGGGGGGGGGCATGTTCCCCACCCCCTTGCACCTATCTGCGGACGCCCATGCCCACAGGCATAGACCGTCCCAGTGAATCAGTGTTTGCACAATGCTGACACACACATTTGAATAAACAACAGTACAGTGCTGCCAAAACCATACGCTGCTATACCTTAATAACTAGAGGGTCGTCCATCAAGTACTAATACAACACACTGTAGTACTGGGGGGTCCATCGAGTACTAATACAACACACTGTAGTACTGGGGGGTCCATCGAGTACTAAACAACACACTGTAGTACTGGGGGGGGGTCCATCAAGTACTAATACAACACACTGTAGTACTGGGGGGTCCATCGAGTACTAATACAACACACTGTAGTACTGGGGGGTCCATCGAGTACTAATATACTAATACAAGACACAGTAGTACTGGTGGGGGGTGTCCTCTCAGGAACTTCTCAAAATCACAGAACTATCAGAGGTATAGAGACTTTATGATCATTCCGTGTATAGAGATTCAATACGTTTTGCCAATTCCAGTTGCTAGAATCCTTTATTTGTACATTCTGTATAGACCTAATCAGTCTGACATCACTTGCAAATAACCAAGAGCCTAGTTAAATTAGACTAGATTGAGCTGCAGCACATCTTTGAGAAGCTACACTTGCTCATTACTTTACAGCAAGTAAAGCATCCTTAGTTGTGTCTAGTTTACAGTGTCTAGTTTACAGTGTCTAGTTGTGTCTAGTTTCTGCCGTCAGCAGAAGGTGAAAAATGTGGCTAGAAAATGACTTTCGTAGGAAACTAGGTGGGGCTAGAAAATGACTTTCGTAGGAAACTAGTTGGGGCTAGAAAATGACTTTCGTAGGAAACTAGTTGGGGCTAATTTTTTTTTTTTTGCAGTTTTACATGGCCTATAATATGCCTGACTGGGTAAAAAGTTATCCATGTTTTATCCTACAGTTTTCTGTCACCACATGACATGGTGATGTCAAAAAGGGTGTTCTTTGAGCCTGGAGCCATGTTTGCCTTATTAACTTATTCAATTTGTTTTAATTGGACAACAAGCCAACTTGCTATCTGTGCCCTGTTTGCCCTCTGTTTTTGTATCAAAATCCGTTTCTGAATAAGAAGCTGGCGAATAAGAAGCCAACTTCAGCATCGTAACAAACGAACTGATTGATCGACGCTGCATTATATACGTATACTCTGCCCAAAACTGTACCCTATAGAGTTGCTAGTAGTTTACAGTACTGGTAAAATGTTTTTTTTTAAAGTGTTCTTTCATGAACATGTACTCTGTGTCTTCAACACTTCCCACACAGACAGCGCGAATGAAACGCCTAGACGGACCGACAAGCAACAACTGGGAAAACGTGTTCTGTACCAGTATCATTGTAGTTCAGGTGAAGTCTAGCGGAAGTGGGTGGGAGTCGACGTCATTTGCAGTAACTTCAAGCCCAACGCAGGCAGCTGCAGGAGCTCGTAGTGTGGGGTTCTTTTCTTCCTGTGTGGTGCGTGTGTTTGTTTTGTGAGCTTTGCATACAGAAGTATGTTTTATTATTGATCGACATTACAAGATAGCATAATGAACCCCAACAGGCTGTTTTACAGAGAGGAGATCAACAAAACGGTTTGGCAAGTCCCCGAGAAATACGTGAGCTTGAAGCCAATAGGATCCGGAGCGTACGGCTCTGTCTGGTAAGTTTCACTGCACAGTCTGCTACTGTTTGTATTTTTTTTTAAAGATGAAGCTGATTTGCATGGGTCCTTTTCACTTTGGAGGTACTGTATTGCGTATCCTATGATTTTTTGGTATTTCTTTTTTTCGAGTTTACAACAGCATCGCTTTTAAAGTTGGTACAACCATGCGCTTAATTAAACGACACTGTACAGTAAATTTGCAGTGCTTGGAAATAATGTAAAGTTTGTATACTTCGTTATGGGTATGGCACATGCTATAACTTTATTTGAACAGCTTTATTGGGTTGCATGATTTCTCCCTCTGGGTACACCCACGCAGCAGACAGATCTGCTTGTTTTCTTCTATAATGCTGCATGAATAATTAAAATAGATAAATATCAGCCCACACACCCTACTACTTGTGCAAGCAACTTTCTGCCAATTTTAAAGCGCAGTGCTTGATGTTGGCGTGTTTTGTTGCACAATAATTTGTTTAACAATGTCGAATGCTGTACGCACGAGAATCATTACTGTAGACATGCCGTCTTTCAACAGATGCCAATTCCGAAGCACAAATCCTTCTCCACGTTTGTGCAGTTTATTGCATCCTGTTTATGCCGTTTCAATGCCACAATGATTGAACCAGCGCTGTTTGTGGCAGTCCTTCTGCTTGTTATAACAGATCGTTCAAATGCAGCTATACGAGTAACGAGTGAGCTCCAAGCCATCGCCATCGCGTAGGAACATGAAGAGTTGCATTGAGATTCAGTACAGCTTAGATCTGGAAGACATTAAGCTGTTATCAAAAGTGACAATTGTAGTTGTATGTGAAGCATTTCCGAGCATGCAAGGGTTTCACATAGATCAAAATAAATAAATACATTACAGCTATCAGTCCTATTGGAGTGTAACTTCCTCTAGTGACAGCAATGGCGTTCTGCGTTGTAACTAGACAGACAGAGTTGTACTTTTCAATTCTTCACAGAACAATGACTTCCAGATGAGGGCGGAGCTTCAGCATTACCAGGCAATGGAAACTTTTGGAAATTTCAGCTCTGTTTATGCTAAGTAATCCAAACACTTTAAAGCAAATAGTCTATCTTCCAAGTTCTGCTAGTACTGCCCCCAAAGCATGTGCACACAGTGCTCTGCCACCTGCCTCCACCATTGTGGACATTGCACCACTTAACTACACCTGAGACAGATTCTAATGATCTGAACTATGCTGGATCGTAACCGAACTGCCATACACCTGAGACAGATTCTAATGATCTGAACTATCCTGTATCGTAACAGAACTGCCCTACACCTGAGACAGATTCTAATGATCTGAACTATGCTGGATCGTAACAGAACTGCCATACACCTGAGACAGATTCTAATGATCTGAACTATGCTGGATCGTAACAGAACTGCCCTACACCTGAGACAGATTCTAATGATCTGAACTATGCTGGATCGTAACAGAACTGCCCTACACCTGAGACAGATTCTAATGATCTGAACTATGCTGGATCGTAACAGAACTGCCCTACACCTGAGACAGATTCTAATGATCTGAACTATGCTGGATTGTAACAGAACTGCCCTACACCTGAGACAGATTCTAATGATCTGAACTATGCTGGATCGTAACAGAACTGCCCTACACCTGAGACGGATTCTAATGATCTGAACTATGCTGGATCGTAACAGAACTGCCCTACACCTGAGACGGATTCTAATGATCTGAACTATGCTGGATCGTAACAGAACTGCCCTACACCTGAGACAGATTCTAATGATCTGAACTATGCTGGATCGTAACAGAACTGCCCTACACCTGAGACGGATTCTAATGATCTGAACTATGCTGGATCGTAACAGAACTGCCCTACACCTGAGACGGATTCTAATGATCTGAACTATGCTGGATCGTAACAGAACTGCCCTACACATGAGACGGATTCTAATGATCTGAACTATGCTGGATCGTAACAGAACTGCCCTACACAAGAGACAGATTCTAATGATCTGAACTATGCTGGATCGTAACAGAACTGCCCTACACATGAGACGGATTCTAATGATCTGAACTATGCTGGATCGTAACAGAACTGCCCTGAAACTCCATGATAACTGTGCCCCATGGCAGACTTCTTAACATCCTGTTTTTGTATTGTTTTTTAATAAGGGGATCAATACATTGCACTGTGTGCCCTTCCAGCCATTGAGCACCCGACTGCAGGGAATATTGAGTCAGTATGTTCTGCCTTCCCCTGGTGTTTGAAATGCTTTACTTGTAATTGAGCTTGGTGCATTTAGCACAGTGTTCAGAGTGTTTTAATTGAGCTTGGTGCATTTAGCACAGTGTTCAGAGTGTTTTAATTGAGCTTGGTGCATTTGGCACAGTGTTCAGAGTGTTTTAATTGAGCTTAGTGCATTTAGCAGTGTTCAGAGCAATGGCGGCTGATGGCCAAAATAAATGGGGAGACAGAAGGCATGGAGCTCCCATTAACCCCCAGCAACACTAGAATCTTACTATTGTATTCTGACTGACAACACTTTTCATATTATTATTATTATTGTTATTGTTATTTTTATTATTTATTTATTTATTTGGCAGATGCCTTTATCCAAGGTGACTTACAGGTATTACAGGGCAGTACTGTACAGGGTTACAATGCAAGATTAATATTTAAATACAGTATAGTTTACAGTAAGTGCAAATAATACTACGAAAATACAATATGAACTAGGATGCAACAAGTTAGGATTACAATAAGTTATGTCTCCAGTGACATATTAGTAGAGCATCAGCTGAGGATCCAGTAACATGGTGCTGAGGTCAGGTAAGTCCAGAGCATAGTAGGAGGAAGGGTAGATCAAGAGATATACAAGTGCATCTAAACAGGTTTGACCCCAATTCAGCTCCTAAACACATGCTCTCCACCAGCCAACAGAGAAAAGAAAACAGGAGCCCATCATAGTTTATTATAATACACTTAACTGTTACACACTGCCAGCATATGCTTAAAAATACACTGTATACAACTAGGGATGGGAATTTTAAATGTTTAAACGTATAAACTCTAAAGAAGTAGTAAAACGTTTAATAATATGCTAGACGTATAACCGGTCACGTGACAAATGTCGCCAAACGTATATTTTTTTATGCATTAATTTTAGTAATTTATCATCAGTAGTCCGTCGCGTATGAGACTGCTCTAGTGCCACAGTAAGGATGGATATTCTAAAAAGGAAGGGGTTTGGCAATTGCCTCCATGTAGCTTTTCTAATTGGTGCAACAGAAAGATTGACACTGGGGCGGGTTTTATTCTCGGTGAATCTGGCGCTTCATTGGTGCACTGCGTGTCTGTGTGTTCATGCTGTAGTAGGCGTGGTTTGGTATCAATTCCATGGCAGGATAATAACGTTAATGATAAGCATTGTTTGCTGAGTTTGTTCTATATTTAAAATGGCATCTCTAAACAAAGGAAGCCATGTTTGGAAATATTTTGAGGAACCAGATGAGAAAACTGTTGTCTGTAAGTAATTATGCCAAACAAAATTGCCGTACCACAAAAACACAAGTTCAATGCTTGAAATGAAAACATTCAGAATTATTGTGGATAGTGATGGCAATAAAAAGCAAACATCCATAACAACATTTGGTATACATTTGGCCAAACAGGGCGTGATCACATTATTCCCTATAACGACAGTGCATGTGAATCGTGAATGCAGCAGTTTTGAAATCGATGTAAGATTATCCCACTACTGTGCCGACCCATAAAACAATAACAGCGAGGCTGGAAAAACTTACAATTCCCACAGACTTGTGGACCTCATTCCCCAATCTTCCCATAGATGGAAGGCTTTTTTCAATTGTTCTGTAAGCTTTTGGACCGAACGGCCGTTTATGTTTAGTACAATTTTTATTTGTATGTTGGAACTATTGCACTAAAGTAAAGGATCCCTGAGCCACACTTCACTCATAATAACGCATACGCAGTAAAGCAGTGCTTCAGCAGGGGGCGGGAGGGTTTGAGTTGCTCCTCCAATTAAAACCAGGGATCAGACTACGTCATCTCCCAGTGCTAGTACTGTACTGTGTGTGGTTATAGCAGATAGGAGGTTGTAATGGAAGCTTGTCTCCTCTGATGACAAAAATTCTCTGCACCCCTCCAATTAAAACCTGTGCTTAGATCACGTGATCTGCTACTGCTGGTACTGTGGTTAATAGCAGATAGGAGTTTATATCGGAGACTTGCCTCCTCTGAGGAGACAGAACTGCTGTTACTATAGGAATGTTGAATCGAGGGTTTAGGTTAAAATGTCTCTTTCTTGCATTGTAGACAAATATTTTTTATTTGTTTCATTGAACATTATTATATTATGATGCTACACATCTATCTATCTGTCTATTGATCGATCGATAGATAGCTCTTGTAGTTGTGCTTGGTGGATTAAGCACAGTGTTGTTTGCCTATTGCTTTCTCCCAGTTCAGCCATCAATGTCAAAACGGGAGAAAAAGTGGCCATCAAGAAGCTGCATCGGCCGTTCCAGTCAGAGATCTTCTCCAAGAGAGCTTGCCGGGAGCTCAGGCTGCTGAAGCACATGAAGCACGAGAATGTGAGTGAGGTTTCCATGGGCGTTGGTTCAGAGCTGGAAAACAGACAGGCTGTCTCCCTTCAGTCAGGAACAGCCGGGGAGCAATTGGAATATACAGTGTTCAAATACACTGACCTGTTCCATCTTGTATTGAAGTGCTGTTCTAGAATGTGGGGGTGGGGAATGGAACACTCTGCTGTTCAGTCAACAAGACCGTCATTGCCCTTTCTTGCTGTAAATTTGAAGTTTAGTCTGCTTTATCCATGCTAACACCATGCTTCCCACATGCTTGAACCATGCACTTAACAAATGTTTTTAGCAATGCTTTACCACGCATGTCTTTGATTTAGCTGTGCTTTGTCTGTTTTACTACACTTGCTATGCTTTTATTACAGTACACCAAATTTGTATAAAGTGGGGCCTGGGCACTGGGGTTTTTCTTCAAATTAATATCATGGGTTCATGATAAGCATTGATAAACATGGATGATATCCGCACCACAACCATAAACTGTCCTCCATCAATATTGAATCTAAAAAGCAGCTGCAAGCACAGTAATAATGAGTGTTGAGTATTAATGCGTCTCACTCCATGCATCAGGTAATCGGGCTTCTGGATGCGTTCACTCCTGCTGCCACGCTAGAGGACTTCCAGGACTTGTGAGTCTCTTACCTTTCATTTGTTTAAAGCTGATCCTGTTTGTTGCATTGCCGGTAATGAGTACCGTGGACAAGCATTCCTGCTTCTTTCCCAGCTCATCCCTGTTCTCCTCCCCCAGCTACCTGGTCATGCCTTACATGGACATGGACCTGTCCAAGGTCAAGGGCGTGCTCTCCGAGGACAAGATCCAGTTCCTGGTTTATCAGATTCTGAAGGGACTCAAGGTGGGTTGGGTTGGAGACTTGTGAGGACGGATGGATATACTTTTACTGTTTAAAATTTTGCTGCAGCACAAAGTTACTTTGCTATTTTTTTTAACCAAATTTAAAAAAAAATAAGTTAACTAGTAATGTTGTTGTAATGTACAATATAAATGCATGTAGCCCTTATAAAAGTTTACCAAAGTGAAAGCATGATAAAGCATGGGTAAGGAATAGCGATGCATGAAGAAGTGTATAACGTTGTAAGCAATGGTAAATGTATAGTATAACCATGGGAAAAGCATAGCAAAAATATGGTGGCATGCTTTTATAAGGAGAGCTCTTGAATTCCAGTTCTATCAGTGCCCTCAGTACAGCACTTGAGGAGCTGTATTTGTACTTGCTGGTTGAGTGGTGGGGTTCTGTAACCCTTGTCTGTATTTGTACTTGCTCGTTGAGTGGTGGGGTTCTTTAACCCTTGTCTGTATTTGTACTTGCTCATTGAGTGGTGGGGTTCTTTAACTCTTGTCTGTATTTGTACTTGCTCGTTGAGTGGTGGGGTTCTTTAACCCTTGTCTGTGTTTGTACTTGCTCGTTGAGTGGTGGGGTTCTGTAACCCTTGTCTGTATTTGTACTTGCTCATTGAGTGGTGGGGTTCTTTAACCCTTGTCTGTATTTGTACTTGCTCGTTGAGTGGTGGGGTTCTTTAATCGTTGTCTGCTCTTAAATGAAATCTGGAGGCCAGTCCTGTTTATTTTTGTGCAGCCTTTGATGGCGACTTTGAACCTAGTAGGTTTTACAAAGCCGAAGTCAGAACTAAAAAACACTGACCGCCGCTGAAAGCAGTTTTAAAATGGAGCTACACGAGATGCAAGCTGCACTGGTCTCTGGACTGTGAAGAAATGTTTTGTTGCTGTTTACTCATCTGTTATGAAGGAATAACATATCGAATGTCTGTCTGGCTACTGTCCTCTCGTTTAACACCTGACAGGAATATTTATATTCCTCGTCTCTGGCTTGGCTAACTGCTCTAAAAATGCTTGATGTAAAATCGAATTTCAGTTTTTATATTCCTGTCCTAACAGATGCAATCCCAGCTGGGATGTTCTTGATTATCCCTCCCCAGGAGATGCCAATCCGAAAGACGCTTACATGTTTAGTTATATCTTCAGAACTGCTGCTTCAAGTGTGACATACATTGGTATAGATTTACATTGGCACACATTCTTGAGGGGATAGGAATTCTGGTCACGGTGATCTACTTATGCAAGAGTTCTGGCTTCTGATTGGTTAGGAGTAATGAGGGCTATAGATTGAGAACTGCTTATTTATTTCCCTGTCCTGTGGGGCAGGTCATTGTAACCCTCCTGTCATAGTTTTGACACCAGGAGTGTGTTGTGCTCATTATGTCCATTTTGAATTGTGTGCCTGTGTGATTGTCTGTGCATCTCATTGCTTTCCTCTTTCTCTTGCAGTATATTCATTCAGCAGGAATTATTCACCGGGTAAGTTCAACTTCACTGGCTTATACAGTATGTATACTAGGGGTGAACAGAGCTTTTCTGTTAACATCCTGCTGTGCTTACAACATACAACCACTAGATTGCACTGTGTGCTAAGTAAGAAATACCATTTTCCAAGGAAGGGGAAATGAGAGTAATTGATTGCAGCCCTTTTCCTGCTGTCCCACATCCAATAAGGTTTATCAGGTGTTTCAAAATAATTGACTTTGATGTCTTGCATTCACGGGAGTGGATGGGCTGCCCTCCTCTCTGTCTGTCTGTCTGTCTATGCTTCAGTCGCTCTGCAGGTCCGATATCAGCCTGTGTTGTGGATGTCTGCTCTGTAGGCCGTGGCTGCCCTCCTCTCTCTCTCTCTCTCTCTCTCTCTCTCTCTCTCTCTCTCTCTCTCTCTCTCTGTGCTTCAATTGCTCTGCAGGTCTGATATCAGCCTGTGTTGTGGATGAGCAGTGGCTGCCCTCCTCTCTCTCTCTCTCTCTCTTTCTCTCTCTCTCTCTCTCTCTGTGCTTCTGTCGCTCTGCAAGTCCGATATCAGCCTGTGTTGTGGATGTCTGCTCTGTAGGCCGTGGCTGCCCTCCTCTCTCTCTCTCTCTCTCTCTCTCTCTGTCTGTGCTTCAGTCGCTCTGCAGGTCCGATATCAGCCTGTGTTGTGGATGTCTGCTCTGTAGGCCATGGCTGCCCTCCCTCTATCTCTCTCCCTTTACAGGTTCACTTTCACAATGCTCTGAGGTCTTGGGTTCCGCTTCCACCCTTCCCTGAAGGAGGCTTAAAGCAGCAGCGACGCCTCTTCCCTGAAGGCTCCACGCTGCTCTGTGTGACATGCTTCGTGTGAAACTGCAGCTCCAGCCCAGACATGCTCACCTCCAGCCCTTGTACATTCACTGCCTGTTCCTTTGAGTCCTGGCAGTGATGGGTGACTCGCCCACCTTATCAGTGAAGCAAAGTTACGAGAGTCAATCATTTTGCTAGTAGCTCGCATTTTAAAAGCTATTTAAAAAGCTATATAATTCCAGCTCTGACCCTGCTAATGGAAGTCTTTGGTTTCAGTGTGTCTGTGTGAGCGGGAGTGTGACAGGAATGGCTGAGATGTGACGTCAGGCCAGATGCAGGAAGTAAAAATACTGACACCAAGTACTTTTTTTTTTAAATGAAACAAATCCCAAACACAAACAACACGATCAGGCTGGGCAATAGCCTTCACTTATCCTTTACGTTTTTTTTCTGTTAGTTTCGTTTTCTCTCGCTCCTCTCTCGCTCCTCGCTCACTCTCTCCGCTCTAACACCCACCTTTAGTGCAGCGAGCTGCAGGCTTTTAAGCAGGTTACCATCTCCTGATTTAGCAACAAATTAACCACTTAATTCAGGAGATGGCCACCTTCTGCACAAGGTTTTTAAACTGCTGTGGATGGGGCTACCCATCCACGCTACTAAACAAAGCAAATCGGCTACGCCGTCGTATTTATAAACAAAACAATAACAAAACATACAGCGCTTCACCGACAAATATAAAACACAATAACACGGCGGTACGCCGTCACAAATACAATAAATAAATCATAATAGAACCCCGTTCTAAAAATAAATAAACAAATCAATATACAGGGCTCTCTACCGCCCTGCTACAGGGAGGTACAGCACAGTCATATACACCACGAAACTGAAACTATCAATGAGTTAAAGATAACGAACAAAAGAAAAGAGTCTTCAGTGTGCAAGCAAGTAGAAGTTGTATTTAATTCAGCTAATTACGTGTGGTGTGTGGTTACATAGCTGCAGTTGTAATGCTATGATTTGCAATTATGTTTTCACTTTAACAACTTTTTTACACTTTCAGATTTGGGGGTGACTAAATTGAAATACATACACTACAGTTTTATTTTTTCTAGAAGAGCATTTTCACACAGATGAGGTCATTCAAGATGTTTTTCCTCGTCTCATGGAGGAGTCTGAATGTTTTGGCATCACTTCAAAAAATAATTGATTTGTTTGGATGCCATTCTGAAGGTGAACACAAGACAGGGCTGGAGCTGAGGGGCTGCTAGGAATCCGATCAGCTCATCACAGCCCGCTCTGACCTGCTCTGATCTGCCCGAGTCTGCTGCTGCTGATTTAGTTTCACATCATCAGAACACCTTGTTCCAGGCTGGGTACATTGTGCCTGCTACATGTACCGGTGTTATTAGTCCACATTACGTGTTGTGAAGTAAGAGGGGAACAACCTGACTTCTACAGTAAGAACTCTCAAATGGAACTCTCAAATGGAATTCACATTTTTTCCCCCCAGTTGGTGCAAAAGCTGTGAATTAAACATGAAACGTTGAAAATCTTTATAAATTGTGTGCATTCTTTGTCATAATAGTCTTGCAGTCTTGGCCAGTCTCAAACTGACTTCAGGAGGAGTTCTGACTAGAATTGCCATGCGCAGTGTGTGTTATAATTTGAACTAGCAGCAGTTTGTATTTGAATGAAAGCTATGAGTGTCCTGAGGTTGTATCGGTTCACTGGTACAGACAGAGACAGCGGTAGTTTTAATTGAAGGACGGTTTGTTGAAAATCCTGTCCCTTGTGGTTTTGACGATTTAATTGGCAAATAATTGCTTGAGTTGCAAGATCCTGAAATTGCAGCTTTGCAGGCTTGTCTGAACTGGAGGCTGTAAGGAGGCTGTGTGGTCCAGTGGGTAAAGAAAAGGGCTTGTAACTAGGAGGTCCCCGGTTCAAATCCCACCTCAGCCACTGACTCATTGTGTGACCCTGAGCAAGTCACTTAACCTCCTTGTGCTCTGTCTTTCGGGTGAGACATAGTTGTAAGTGACTCTGCAGCTGATGCATAGTTCACACACCCTAGTCTCTGTAAGTCGCCTTGGATAAAGGCGTCTGCTAAATAAACAAATAATAATAATAATAATAACTGTGATTTTGAACTTCCAGAAGCAAATTAAAACCCACAAGTCTGCACTGCAGTGTGTGTGATTGCAGAAGCATGTTCATGAAATATGTATATGGGAAGAAGCAGTGTGGGGATTCACCCAGATTATAAAATCACTGTCACAACTGCTTCTGAAAACCAAACTAGCTTGAGGAAACACATTGCTGGACTGTCAGGGCTCGGCTACCGCAAAACACTGACATTGAAAGAGCAGCCGACTACGCCCCCTGTTTGAATCTAGAGGTCAAGAGTCCTCGCCACACCCTCTATTTAAATGCACTTTAGCAAACAGGAGCGTGAAATGAAAACACTCCTCAGGATTCTGGGCTGCCAGTGGCTGGCTGCTCCTTATCAGCACACGTGTAGTCAGTGAAGTAGGGACCTCACTACTCACTTCTCAGCCTTGTTAGCTGCTGTTTGCTGTCTCCTCTGCACGTCCTGTTCACAAAGCCAATGTCATAGAATCTTTTCATTCGCACCAGCTGCAAGAACCTCATACACATGCACACAGACCATGTTAAATGGAGCGTTTGTTTTCGGATCCGTTTATAAATCATATGTAAATGTGTTAACCATTATTACCAAGCAAAACCAGTTGAATACAATAGCATGTGAATGCCACATTACTACTGTAAAGCTTCAAGTTGTGCTAGAAAGGAATTCTGAAGTTTTTAATGCCTTAGTTACATATTGTTACAATGTTGTATTATTAAACTGTATTGTTTATGAATTACGTATGAATTATTCCTTGTTTATTACAGATCGTTAAACTAAAGTATTACCAAACTATATGCTGTGATCACCATGAAATAATAATACACAAGGTGCTCCCTGTTTGTGATCACTCCTTGCTAGTCCTAGTTTTTATATTCAGCATTAGGTGTACCTTGTTCTGGCCCAGTTTCAGAACAGCCACACCTGACATCTCTTTTGTAACCTGCAGGATCTGAAGCCTGGAAACCTGGCCGTTAATGAAGACTGTGAACTAAAGGTAATTGAATTCTGCTACATACATCCTAAATAATACCCAGGTGTGGGAGAGCACTGTGCTGGTCTTTACACATTTAAACAGCATTCCATTAACAAGTGTGTGACTTAAACTTTATATAGATAGATAGATAGATATGTATAGTGTTGTAGTTTATTGCCAAGGCAGTTTTTGTTTCTTGCTTTTCATCGGGGCAACATTTGAAAACATTCCACAAACATATGATAGGATGCCCTTAGTCCATGTTTTGTACATGGTCACGCTTCACTTGCTTTTAACATGGTGTGTTGCAGTAAAACTTCATAAGCATGATGTCAATGAAAAACTGTTGTGAATTGTTCATTCCATTCACGTTTTGCTTCCACTGCTGCTATTTATGTCTTAATATTTCGCCTGCACGATTGGATTTCAATGTGCCAGTCTCACTTTGTCAAGCCCCAGTGCATACATCAGAGTTCCATGTGAGACAGTTCCATCCACAGAGTGAGATTTCTGCACGCGCTCTCCCACTGCCCTTGTGAAACTGTGAAGATGAAATCATTTGTCAGTCCAAATATACATGTGAAATAGTCACCCCCCACCCACACGATACCCGCTGCTGGGATCTAACCCCCTGCCCCCCCTAGATCCTGGATTTCGGTCTGGCAAGGCACGCGGACCCTGAAATGACCGGCTATGTGGTGACACGCTGGTACCGAGCTCCAGAGGTCATTCTCAACTGGATGCACTACACCCAGACTGGCAAGTCACAAACTTTCCTTCCTTATTTCTTTGCAATGCTCGTAATTCTTTAAATGAACCAACTCACTGTACTGACAATATTAAACCTGGAGTGGCTTTGCCCCACAGGGCTGGAGTCACCCATTTTCTCTGTGGGCTTGGCAGGCAGTCTTAGCTGGCACTGTGTCTGTTTATGACTGCAAAAGCCACAAGGCTTATAAACGAGTGATACAAACTGCTGCCAAGGACAGCATGACCGTTTATACATCAATATAATAATCCTAATACATTGCAGACAGTAACAGTCCAGAGTTCTGTAATGCAGGACTGGAGCATTTTCATTGTAATGAGTGCTGGGGAGGGACTGCAATTTTAAATGCTGACTTTGGATACTGTTTTAATTCTGGAAACTGGTGTTGTTTATTAATCTTTTGCTAAATTATTATTATTTGTTTATTTAGCAGACGCCTTTATCCAGGGCAACTTACAGAGACTAGGGTGTGTGAACTGTGCATCAGCTACAGAGTCACTTACAGCAACGTCTCATCCGAAAGACAGAGCACAAGGAGGTTAAGGGACGTGCTCAGGGTCACACAGTGAGTCAGTGGCTGAGCTGGGGACCTCCTGGTTACAAACCCGTTTCTCTAACCCCTGGACCACACAGCCTAGAAATCACAACTAGAAATGCAATGGTAGTACATCACATGTTCCTGTACTAACCCACCTTTCTTTCTTCCTTTCTTTCCTACACAGTGGATATTTGGTCTGTTGGCTGTATAATGGCTGAAATGTTAATTGGCCGCACCCTCTTCAAAGGAAAGGACTGTATCCTTTGTTTCCTCAGTGATTCACGTTGAAAGGAAAGGACTGTATTGTCCTCTGTATTGCTCAGTGTTTCAGGTTGAAATTCACAGCTGAAGTGCATGTAGGGAGGGGTGCTTCTTTTCTGTACATGGGTGGGGGGGAATAATATTTATTTGATATATTCCAGAGCAGTGAGGGGTTTCTGTGAACCTGAGAGACGGCACTCCTAGACCTCTCTGGGTGTAATCAGTGATGATGTTCACGGCCCTGCACTGGGGTTTCTGTGAGAGAGGGCACTCCTAGACCTCTCTGGGTGTAATCGGTGATGTTCACGGCCCTGCACTGGGGTTTCTGTGAGAGACGGCACTCCAAGACCTCTCTGGGTGTAATCGGTGATGTTCACGGCCCTGCACTGGGGTTTCTGTGAGAGACGGCACTCCTAGACCTCTCTGGGTGTAATCGGTGATGTTCACGGCCCTGCACTGGGGTTTCTGTGAGAGATGGCACTCCTAGACCTCTCTGGGTGTAATCGGTGATGATGTGGGTGGGGTCAAGGGGTGAACCGAGAGGTTCAATGTTATTGAAGCTCCACTTCAGGTCACAGAGTTGTCCTTGACCTACGATGACCAGACATGGATCAGCTGACTGAGATTGTGAAGGTAACAGGGGTCCCAGGACCGGAATTTATTCAAAAGCTGGAGAGTGTCGAGGTAAACATTATGCTTACAAAATCAAGTAGGATTCTGACAATGTTTTGGACATTGGACATTGATTGATTTTAATGCTTCTGCCTGCCGCACAGTAAGTACAGATTTGAAATAGAAAAAAAAAAGATTGAGGCAGAATAAATTAATTAAATGAAAATTCAAATTCTATGTTGTAGACAGAGAAAGCAGCACTATGCTAACTAATGAGAATGAGATCAGCTGCAATACTGTCGCTCTCCATTAGAGGGCAGTGCTTGTGACCTCGTCTCAGAGCAGTAGCAGTAATCTGCTGTTGTGTGGGCACCGTTCCAGGATCTCAAGCCTTGGCCTCCGACACCAGTCCCACAGACTCCTGTTTCATACAGTATCTCAGCTTCATACTTCTTCAAGTCCTCAGGCTGACAGACTGACTGTGTGACACAGTGAGCTTCATTTCACATTTTGTTCATGTACGGCAGCTTGCAGTACTGGCTTCTAAATTCTAAATGCCGCAGTTAGTGTCTCTCTGTGTGGATTGGGTTGGATTCTTGGTATATTAAGTGTCATGCTTCTCCTCTAAGCTGAACTGCATGCTTTAATTTAACAGCTTTCTTTTTGTTTATGACTAACAGGCAAAGAGTTACATCAGATCTCTGCCACATTTCCCAAGAAAAGACTTCTCCCTACTCTTCCCTAGAGCCAGCCCCTCTGGTGAGTCCTTCAGAGAACCAAGTGGTATATCCACAAGGTCTGGCTCTGAAGTTGAATGCACGGGAGGGTAACCTCCAGAAGAGCAATCGCGTTTCAGTGTGAAATGGAACAATTCAGAGGAGAGGGGAGGGGAGGGTACGAGAGATGCATTATATACTGTGGAGAGCTTCTCAACAGCACACAAGGTTTAAATGGAACAGTTCAGAGGAGGGGGAGGGGAGGGTACGAGAGATGTATTATATACTGTGGAGAGCTTCTCAACAGCACACAGGGTTTAAATGGAACAGTTCAGAGGAGGGGGAGGGGAGGGTACGAGAGATGTATTATATACTGTGGAGAGCTTCTCAACAGCACACAGGGTTTAAATGGAACAGTTCAGAGGAGGGGGAGGGGAGGGTACGAGAGATGTATTATATACTGTGGAGAGCTTCTCAACAGCACACAGGGTTTAAATGGAACAGTTCAGAGGAGGGGGAGGGGAGGGTACGAGAGATGCATTATATACTGTGGAGAGCTTCTCAACAGCACACAGGGTTTAAATGGAACAATTCAGAGGAGGGGGAGGGGAGGGTACGAGAGATGCATTATATACTGGAGAGCTTCTCAACAGCACACAGGGTTTAAATGGAACAATTCAGGGGAGAGGGGAGGGTACGAGAGATGCATTATATACTGTGGAGAGCTTCTCAACAGCACTGTGGAGTTTTTGACAGATCTTTAATGCACTGTACTGTATTATATGTTTTTCATTATGAGCGGTTGGTGTTTGATTGTTACATAAGCAATGAGGAGGTAGTCTGAGGAGTCAGTTTGCAGTAGTAGAGATGGAAATAAGACCCATTGCATAGCAGTTTGATCCATTCGTGGTTTTGCTGTGACTTTAATAAGACACACCTGAGCTTGTTACCTGTACAGCTATGGCCAAAAGTTTTGCATCGCCCTACAGAATTAACTCATTTTGCTTCATGAAGTTGAGTGAAACCTGCTGAATAATGTTACATTAATATATCGAATTACACACCGCTTTGTAGTTTTCCATATACTTGACCAAAAACTGATAAAAATGGTGTGTTTGTGCCCCCCTCAGCGGTGAACCTGCTGGAGAGGATGCTGGTCCTGGATGCAGAGCAGCGCATAACTGCGGCGGAGGGGCTGGCTCACCCGTACTTCGAGCAGTACCGCGACCCAGAGGAGGAGACGGAGACCGACCCGTACGACGACACACATGACAAAGCAAAGCTGACTGTCAACGAGTGGAAGAGTAAGGAACCAGCATAGCGACCAACGCGCCAGAGACACAGAGAGAGGATGTGGGACAGCCCAGAGACACGGGGAGGACGGACGTGGGACAGCACAGAGACACAGGGGGAGGATGTGGGACAGCCTAGAGACACAGGGGGAGGACGGACGTGGGACAGCCCAGACACCCGGGGGAGGACATGGGACAGCCCAGAGACCCAGGGGGAGGACGTGGGACAGCCCAGAGACCCAGGGAGAGGACGTGAGACAGCACAGAGACACAGGGGGAGGATGTGGGACAGCCCAGAGACACAGGGAGAGGACGTGGGACAGCCCAGACACACAGGGAGAGGACGTGGGACAGCCCAGAGACACAAGGAGAGGACGTGGGATAGCCTAGAGACACAGGTGGAGGATGTGAGACAGCCCGGTGACACAGGGAGAGGATGTGGGACAGCCTAGAGACACGGGGAGGACGTGAGACAGCCCGGAGACACAGGGGCAGGACGTGGGACAGCCTAGAGACACAGGGGCAGGACGTGGGACAGCCTAGAGACACAGGGGCAGGACGTGGGACAGCCCAGAGAAAGAGGGAGAGGTCGTGGGACAGCCCAGATTCACTTTCCTGAACAAAGTCTGTACTTGCCACTGGTTTCTGAATATCATACAGGGATGGAAATAATACTCCTGTTGCATTGCAGTTTCACCCACATGATTAGCCATAGTGTACAGGTAACAAGCTCAGATGTGTCTTGTTAAACTCATAGCAAAACCAGGAATGGATCAAACAGCTATGCAACGCGAGCCTTATTTCCATCCATAGTCTAGTGCCTCTGAAATGGCAACACGGTGCTAACTCTGCAGAGCCTCTCTACGTGCACACTGATGTGGAGGGGGGCACCATCTGAAGTCCTCTGTTGAATTGTTTTTCCATGCAGCAAACGACAGCAGCTTGTAAACATGCAAAAATACATGCTTACAAAAGAAGACACTTAAAAACATCACCCCCTGGTGGTTGATAGTGAAATTGCAGTGGGAGAATTAATCTGACCAGCTGAGTCTCATAGCGCTGGCTAATTCAAAAACAAAAAAACCTCTAATGTCTTAAGTTCAGCTTGGCGTGGAGGTGAAATATGTGAAGAATGTGCGGATGGAAATGATGTACAAAGTGAATCCAACAGGAATCCAATAGTTAAAATCACTTTAGCATTTCATACCTGTATCAAGTTGCTTGCTGCCTGCTTGCTAACGAGGTCTCTCTCTCTCTCTCTCTCTCACTCTTCACTCTCTCGCCCTCCTCTTTAGGGCTCTGCTTCCATGAGGTGACGAGCTTCATCCAGTTCCCTCGCAGAGAGTCCAAGCGGAGGAACACTCTGGTGCTGAAGTGACTCGACCCGCAAGAGGAACAACCTGCCTCCGACATTCCTGAAGATCTGCACTACGAGAAACTAAACCCAGAGAAACAAACAACCACAGAAACATGTTACTGACCCCAGAGCCAGTCCACGAGGAACTGTAAATGGCTTCATTTCATTTAGAGTTTCCACTTTGGGAGAGACAGTACACCTGCTGCAACACTAAATGCAATGCGGCATCTTAAGAATGAAAATCCCAGTGAAACTGACACAGTGTTGCTTCCAAGGCACGGTGTGAAATGACACCGTGTGAAATGTACATTTTGGTTTGTTCTTGAGTGATCAGTCCTGTGATCTAACTGGAATAAATACCATTTCAAGACCAAAACTACAGTCTACTACAAAACCAAAAAACATTTCTTTAAACTTCTGCTCTTGTTGATGAACTAGCCTTGCAAGGAATACATTTAGGTTTACCTGAAAAATGCACCAGTTTTGCCATTATCCTCCAGATAGCTGTTGGCGTGGTCTGGCCAATTCTGAAAACATCCCCTACAGCTGGAAAAGGATTCGATACTTGTCCTCTCGTTGCGCACACTCAGCGTCATCATGGATGTCAAATATTCAGCAGTAAGGGGTTTTAATATGTACCACCATGTCACCCTCTCTGCTGTGCTCGCTGGTGCTCCGATGTGTGCACGGAGGACAATTTGTTGTAAGAGTCTCCAATATATTCTTTTTTTTTAAATTAATTTGATAAAGAATAACTTCTTAAAGCAACTACATAATTAAATAATGCATACTATACCTTTCTGTTTTAGGGGTGGATAGTGAAATGGTAGTCGTATCAGCCCAGAGGCGATCGACAGAGAGAAGAGGAGGTGATGCATTTATTGGACAAGCCTCAGGTCTCCTCTTCAGGTGAAAGCAGAAAAGAGACCTTTGAGGTCTTCAATGCTTGTGATTTAGTCCAATGAAAGGGATCCCCTCTCCTTCTCTTCGTATTGTGATGTATTTCTGTGCTTTGTAAAGCTTTTTCAGTTAATGTATTTTGGCCAAAATTGACTCTTGTGCCATATGTCATATTTTGTCAAGCACACAACATAATTACCTACCAGGTCTGTGCAATAACACTGCAGTGTTCCACTTCATTACCACACCAGAGGGTATGGCCCACGACCACCACCACCCTATAGCAGTTGAGTGAACCAGGTGCATTATAACTTTTTAAACTTCTCATTTAATGAAGGTTTTATCTGCCAGAAATGTTCTCTAACATTGACTCTAAGGCAAGAGATTGTCAAACTTCAGAAACCAATAGAAATACTTAGAAGCATATACAAAACCGAGCAGTTTATTGAAAGCAGCTTTAACCAAATTAATAACAACACCTGGTTAGTTCTTGATTCTATAGAAGAGACTGCAAATGATTTGGAGTCTAACCTTATGAATGTGTCTGCTCCATGCAACACTTCAGAATTACCACAAGATCATGGCTGTGTTGAGGGATTTGAAAAAGGGAAACTAGACGAAAGTCAGAAAACGAGCAGGGACTGTGGAACTGGGAAAACGAGCAGGGACTGGGGGACTGAGAAAACGAGCAGGGACTGGGGGACTGAGAAAACGAGCAGGGACTGGGGGACTGAGAGAAAAAGTAGGTGGGGGAGGCCGAGGCTGAGCAGGCAAGATTCTATTACTAGTGAGACAGATATTGAGTACTGAGCACAGATAACTGTGATGGGTGAAATAAAGGGGTGCTGCTTGTGGGTGACTCAGAATTACTTCTGTAGTAAAGATCCTCTACACAGGGTTGCTACTTGCCTCCCTGGAGCCAAAGTCAGGGACATTGAGTCGAGCAATAAAATACTTGACATCAGAGAGAAGATTTTACACACTCCATCTATTATGGACCATTCTTCCTTACCTGAACCAACTAGACCTGATAGAGTGACGCTGGAGGGTTTTTCCTTGATTACCTTACAAGACCTGACCGCATTAGTTCTGCATATGAAACCTGCTTGTTCCCTTGATCCTGTCTTGACCAAATTATTAAAAGATGTTTTCTGTGTTTATTAATACACACATTTTAACAATTCTAAATGAATCATTTTCCTGTGGTATAGTTCCCTCTGCATTTAAGGGTCTGGTGGTAAAGCCCTTGCTCAAAAGAAACAACCTGGACCCTAAATCCTTTATTAACTATAGGCCCATATCCAATCTGCCATTTTTATCAATGCTTCTAGAGAGAGTTGTTGCCAACCAATTACACAACTTTCTAGCTTGTAATACTATATTTGAGAGTTTATCAGGAGGTGTCCTGTCTTGGTTTAGGTCTTTCTGGTAGGTTTCATTTTGTCTCTATCAGGGAGATGAAGTCTGATTTGATAGAAGTTGCCTGTGGTGTTCTGCAGGGCTCTATCTTGGGTCCTTTGTTGTTTTTATTATATATGCTGCCATTAGGTGACATTATCCGCAGGCATGGAGTGAACTGAACTTCCGTTGCTGTGCAGATGACACTCAGCTGTACTTGTCTTTGGATCCAGGCAATCCTTCTACTGGGGTGCTATTAACTGCTTGCTTTGCTGATATCAAGTGTTGGATGTCACAGAGCTTCTTAATGTTGAATTCTGATGAAACAGAGTTCATGCTGGCGGGCTCACAACACCAACTAAAAAATGACAATTTTACGGAAGTTAGACCTTAGCAGTCTCTCATCGGAAACTAAAACTGGAAATGAGAAATTTGGGGAGGTCATTTTTTTTTATCCTGATCTATCATTTGAGACTCGTATTAGGAAATGATTAAAGTGTAATGTTATCATTTGAGAAATATAGCTAAATTTACACCTATTATTTCTGTACCTGATGCTGAGAGGCTAATGCATGCTTTTGTTTCATCAAGAATTGACTATTGTAATGCACTTTCCTCTGGGATTCAAAAACGTTTGGTATCATCAAATGCCACTGCATGAATATGAACTAAAACCAGAAAAAGTGAACATATTCCCCCTATCTTGGCCTCTTTGCACTGGCTCCCTGTACAGTTCAGAATACATTAAGACTTTGCTTTTTGCGTATAAAGCCCTCTGTGGATTAGCACCCAGTTACTTCCAGGAGCTGTTTACCCCGTGCACTCCTGGTCGCACTCTCAGATCCCAGGATGCGGGCTGCTCTTTATTCCAGGGTGAATACAAATAGCACGAGAGGAAGTCTCCAACACTATGGAACTCTCTGCCTTATTCTGTCAGAGAAGACTCTTACTGCCTTTAAATGAAGACTCAAAACTTAGCCTTTTATCATAGGTTTTATTATACAATATAACTGCTTTTTTGTTTTCCTTTCTAATTTCAAATTGTATTAATGTTCCTACGCTGTTGTTTTTTTATGAACTGGCTTTCTTTCTGTTACCACATTTTGTGCTTAACTGCCTTATTACAGTGGATTGATTTTTTACTTTGTGTAAAGTGCCTTGGGGTCCATGTGACACAAGGCGCTATATAAATATAAATAAATAAATAAACCCTGACAGGCTCAGACCTCGACCCCAATGCAAGTGCTAGCAGGCTGGTTTAAAACCTGCGAAGGAACGCGCCCTGGCCAGCGAGCCATGCATGCAATGCTTTGTGCACAGACCAGGCTCTGTAAAGGGTTGTGATGAGAACAGCTCTCTCTCTCTCAGCTCAATTCAAACGTGCTTTATTGGCATGACAGACATCAGCAGTGTTGCCAAAGCAATTAAATTACATCTCATATGAACAATATATTGATAACAATAAAAATAATAACAATGATGATAATTCTGATATTAATAATAACAATACAACAATAATAAGGACCACTAGTATATAGAATGCAACACAAAGTTGTGGTAGAAAAGCAATGGACCCTATGCAGAGTGTTCACTGTGTGTCCCTCAGGTTGTGGCAAGCTGCTACATACTGGGCAGCCAGTGGGGCTGTGTGTCCTCCCAGTAGGACTGAGAGTTTTTCTGGGTAAGTCAATTGTGGGAAGTGTGGGAGGGAAATTGTAATTTTTTTTAAGGAATATGTTGGGGTCCAATAAGGTCTCTTTTTAGGGTCCAATAACAATCAAATAATTAATTCTCTCTCTCTCTCTCTCTCTCTCTCTCTCTCGCTCCCTTATCATGCATGCATGCTAGTCAGCAAGCTAGCTGACCAGGTTTAATGATTTCAGAGCTGAGTGGAGTGAGAGACACACACACACACACCCTTCTATCTGTTTCTCTGTGGAGATAATCTACAAAGTCCAGAGACTTAGGGTTGGACGAGTGGATTATCCCTTACAAACATTCAACGCTACCCCAGTGCAAAACCTAACAGAACCTCCATCCTCTAAAGAAAATATATCGCTGTCTTACCCTGAAAACTCTAGTAGAAGGATTAGCTGACAACAGCATTTTCAGCAATGGGAGAACAACTGCTCATTCATGCAGGTGCTCCTGGTGCAGCAGCACAACAGGTAGGGATAACACTGCACCATCATGGTACTGCAATGAGAATCATCAGTGTGCATTGCTTTGTAACTTTGGTATGTCAGGTATGAGAATGGGTCACACTGTGGTACCATTCTACTAGTGACCCATGCTGGCTCTGCTGGCCCTGGCAGATATATTAATGACAGTAAGATTTGGAAAGGTTTGCTGTTTCCTGCTCTGGAACACTTGTAGCTCTCCAATAAATGCAATACAGACCTGTGTAGTACTCACGGTAACTGGGACTGTAAAAACATACTGGGGTGTGACTTAAATAAATGTATTACAAATTTGTTACAAATTCCATATTTACTCATCAAATCCTCACTCTATTATCATAGGGCAGCAGTGTGGAGTAGTGGTTAGGGCTCTGGACTCTTGACCGGAGGGTCGTGGGTTCAATCCCAGGTGGGGGACACTGCTGCTGTACCCTTGAGCAAGGCACTTTACCTATATTGCTCTAGTAAAAACCCAACTGTATAAATGGGTAATTGTGTGTAAAAATAATGTGATCTCTTGTAACAATTGTATGTCGCCCTGGATAAGAGTGTCTGCTAAGAAATAAATATATAAATATATATATCAAAGACCCAAAGAAAGCACTTAAAGGCTTTTTAAAAAAGTGTCTTACTAAGGTGCAGGCAGGACCAGCACAACGGGAGCTGATCAGAGGGAAGGAAAACAAATCTGGGGGGATCCAAGACTGGTAGTAAAGGGTAAGGAAACCGTTAAAAAAACAGCAACAGTGAATGTATTCTTGGGTCTTCATTCTTGAGATGTGTACTTTTAAATGTACTGGAGCTAGACCTACCTATAAACCTGGTTTAAAATCAGCTACATGGTTCGGTTATTTACTTAAAAGCATGTGCACTAGCTATCCCAGTTACACAGGCTGCTTCAGATAGGCAGATCGGAAAGTTAAAACATTTTACTTACTTGAGAGAACACAAAAACGCTGGGGTTGACGGGCAGGAGCAGCTGTTTGGGTGAATTTTGACGTCACACTGAAGTTGTCGTTAAGTCGCTGCTGCAGTGAAAAGCAGAATGGGGTGGAGGGGTGCTCTAGTACTGAGTACTAAACACACGTCACGTTCTGCTCGTGCCCGGTCTGGTAAGTCACAGTTTGCATAAATTTAAACATTGATATTAACTGCTGGGTTTCGACTGAGTAGACTACAGCATGTCTTGTTTTAAGATGTTTATTTGCATCAAGGCAGCTGATTTTGCTGCTGTCGGTAGCTTTATAAAAATACCTACTGCCCTAACTCTCAATTTAAGGCCACTAAGATCATTTATCCGGCTAAGAAAATAGTAAAGACAACCACGCAACGAAAACAACAACAATACTTCTAATTTTGCTTTCATATAATTAAGATTATATATATATATATATATATATATATATATATATATATATATATATATATATATATATATATATTTTACATGTAGAAATAAAGAAATTCGATTACTGGATAAAGGCAGGTTAAAGCAGTCGGAAGAGGTATCAGTCAGTTAGCTTGGTTAAGCGCCGTATTCATGTTGAAACAATCATTCTGCCACGTGTGAGGGAACTCGTCCAAAAGACAAGTGCAGTAGTTGTCGTAGAAGCTGCTGTACCATTGCCTAGGAGACACAATAACAATGCCGCAGTGCACAGTAAGCTATGTATGAATACGGAATACACACACACACACGTGTATATATATATATATATATATATATATATATATATATATATATATATATATATATATATATATATATAAATAAAGTACATAAATATGTATGCACTGCTATTGCTAAAGTGTAGTTAGTAAGATTCTATTGGCACCACACCTGGTCAGTTTGTAAGCCATCAAACCCATTTTTATATGTCTGATTATTACTACCAATCTAATTTTTTTAAGGTTGTGTTGATATTATAATAACACGACACTGGTAATAATTAAGTGTATTGCAGATGTAGGCTGACGTGGGCTTCAATGGGGTATGAAGACAGTGATACTACTAGCACCTACAGTACACTAAAATATGTTGTTGGCGTTTACTCGGGTAAGAGAAAGTGTTTGTCCATAGCTCTGTGATGCGCACACGGACGGGTCTCTCTCTCTCGTTAGCTCTGTGTTGTGATCTCGGCTGCACTGAATGTGCACGGACGGGTCTCTCTCTGGTTAGCTCTGTGTTGTGATCTCGGCTGCACTGAATATGCACGGACGGGTCTCTCTCTCGTTAGCTCTGTGTTGTGATCTCGACTGCACTGAATGTGCACGGACGGGTCTCTCTCTCTCGTTAGCTCTGTGTTGTGATCTCGGCTGCACTGAATGTGCACGGACGGGTCTCTCTCTCGTTAGCTCTGTGTTGTGATCTCGGCTGCACTGAATGTGCACGGACGGGTCTCTCTCTCGTTAGCTCTGTGTTGTGATCTCGGCTGCACTGAATGTGCACGGACGGGTCTCTCTCTCGTTAGCTCTGTGTTGTGATCTCGGCTGCACTGAATGTGCACGGACGGGTCTCTCTCTCGTTAGCTCTGTGTTGTGATCTCGGCTGCACTGAATGTGCACGGACGGGTCTCTCTCTCGTTAGCTCTGTGTTGTGATCTCGGCTGCACTGAATGTGCACGGACGGGTCTCTCTCTCTCGTTAGCTCTGTATTGTGATCTCGACTGCACTGAATGTACTGCACGGGGCTTCCATGTTTGTCACCAAGCTCGGTCATCTTGTGTGTTTTTTTTTTTTAAGGGGCGTGTTCTAACTATCTTGATTGAAAGCAAAGGCTTCTTTCCCTAGCCATTGCTGAAAAGAAAAAAAACTCCATTACCAGCACAGGGTCGCAATATTCTCGGGTTTCTATTAAAAACCTTCACATTACAGACTTTTCGGCTCTTACGTTTCTCTAGGAAAACGTTTAGTCGAGACCATTATGGAGGTCTGAAGCCGGAAAAGATACGTTTTTGCCTCCAAAACAGTCGTTTTTCCGGCCGCAGCAGAGCGACGACTGGTCCTTCTTTTTTAAGGTGCCCTCTCTTGCCGCATTCATTTTGCGTTCTGAGATCAAGGTAAACGTGTAAGTTCAACTATTTCTTTTCTATTACCCCCTGTTGTCATTTTAATCTGGTCGTAGTATCTGGTGTTTAAATTCATATTAAGAATGTAGATTGTCATTGCTCAGACTAGGTGGCTCAGCGATAGGGAAAAAAATGGTTACAAAAAAGCGACCACGATTCAGAGGGAAAATACGAACCTGTTGTTTTAGAGGAAATGTGCAAGTCTGTCGCTGTGGTGTTCGCTGTTTTATTTGTGTTTTTATTTTTAAAAAAAAAAGGTTTTATTCAGTAAGGTTTTTGGAGAGAAGATGGCCGCCATCTTCTCGCCTTCTGGAAACAATTCGATTCAACCAAGCACTGTTGCTTAAGCCCGCCCCTTCTATGTGTGGATTGGTCAGGAGAGTGGTAGTTCAGAATTCTTTTGCTTTAGCGGTTGCCGATTGGCTTCTTGAACTCTCAGTTGTGTGGTCTGGGGTTAGGGTGAGCCTGGCGGTTCGATATTGAAGAATCTCCACCAAATAATGTTACAAGGAATAATACTGCATCAAATAAATGTTTTTAATGTACATATTAGAGACACGCTCTGGAAATGACGGTGTGCGGCGGCATGTAGTGTCTTTTTTTTGCGGCATGAATGTGTGTGTCTATGTTGTATCACTGCAGCAGGGACTTGATAATTTTTCATGTGGACCCGCCCCCTTAAGAGAAATAAATAAAAACATTTCATCTGAGTTGTGAAAGTAAAGATTTTAAGCCCGACCCCCTGACCTAGTATTGCCCCATTTTTTTTTCTTTCCCTTTTGAAGCTTCGTTTTCAAAGCTGTCACTTGCAAACGGTACCAAGATAAGTATAATATTCTAGTCTGTGTTGTTGATTATAATTTATTACCAAACACAGCGTAACTTCCAGTGTAAATTATCAGCAAGTTAGTTATCTGGCTTGTTTATATTGAACCCCTAGCGTTTCGACCTGCGAGTGTTTCTTTCTTGTGTGTTTGTGGTTGATGTCATTGACAGGTGGCTGACATTTTATTGACTAAGTAAGACTGTTTGAAGCTTTGCCGGTGATTTTCATTACCCGGCATTTTTTCCTCTCCTCCAAATCACGTGGCAGCAGCAGGCCAGTATCACGTGGCCTGATTTATGCAACGCTGATTTTTAGTTTGACTTTCTTATTTTTTTTTTTTTTGTACCAGGGTTGCTGTCAAATTTATTTTTATTTTTATAACATGCCCTATAAATTAATATGCCGTGTTTGTGTTGTCATAATAGGCAAATTCTATGCACAAACTTCGCGAGTTGCTTTTGACAGGTATTGCAGTAAGAAGTTCCACCTGTAATAAAAACAAACAAAAAAAAAACATGCAGATTGGATAAACAATTTATTAATTTAAGTGTTTTTTTTTTCCTTTGCTGCTTTTCCCCCCCAGTATTTTTGCATACAGTGTTGTACTGCTGCATGTACAGACAGGAGCATTTGTCTCAGTGTTTTTGCAGTTGTCCCACAGTAAGCATTTGTTTCAGTGTTTTTGCAGTTGTCCCACAGTAAGCATTTGTCTCAGTGTTTTTGCAGTTGTCCCACAGTAAGCATTTGTCTCAGTGTTTTTGCAGTTCTCCCACAGTAAGCATTTGTTGCAGTTGTCCCACAGTAAGTGAGTTCTGCCCCGCGGGGGGAATGTAAACGCTCAAGGCACTCAATAAGTCCTGTTTGTTGCATAGAAGGTTCCATTGTACAGACACCATAGATTTCAATTTCACTGTAAAACTGCATGTTAATAATTACACATGTGGTATTGTGATAGGGGGTCATTTTAAATGAGAACTGGTTCTCAATGAACTCCTCTGGATAAATAAATGGTTTGATTTGAGGTGGTACCTGCGTGAGTCAGACTTGTAGTCGAGTCCCAGTCACTGTCATTCGAATCCGAGTCACGAGTCCTTGACTTCGAGTCTCGAGTCTGAGTCCTTGAAACAAACTCCAAATCAATGTTCATTCTAGTATTGGTAGTAGCGGGGGAACAGTTTACCTAACGGACATTGTCTGATATCCCTCAGGAAAAAGGCATAAAAAATAAAAATACAAACAATTATTTGATTAGTTATTCTATTTGCATGCCTTTTTGTCTGTCACTATCTTCTTCTGGAATTGGAGTACTGTTTGAATGTACCTGAAATTTATAGATAAGCTTTAAGTTCAAGTTTGTGGATGTTGTTTTTCACTTTGGTAGAAGCCGTGATCTGGACTATAGAGCCGATGTAGTGTTAGAAAGTGGTACATCATCAGAATGTGGTATGCGTACCACAACTTGACTCATGTAATGGCAGAAAGTGGTATGATGTCATATTTTGGTACATGTGCAATCATTTGCGATCTGATGGGTGTTTTCTAAAGGTACATTTACCATTAATTAATTTTTTTGCAAACTTAAACTGGCAACAGACCATTTTTAAAAAAGAAAAAATTATTCACGAGAAGTCCACTGCAAAGTTCCACAAGAAAAAAAAATGTACAAGACCTAATGTATTTATTTTTTATTTACTACCTATTTAATAGTTTCTCAAGGAAAAGTATGTTTTAAAAACCTTTTATTAACACAAACATCTTATTACTGTCTATAAACCAAAACTCTTAGTGCTGTATTCTGACAGCGCAAATGGGAAATACTGCACTGAAATGGTTTTCTGAAGACATGTCTTGCCCTGTTATAGAGCGCCTGCCCCATCATTAACATATTCACCAAAGTGATTCTGATGACAGTGCGATGGGGTCCCAAATAGACAACTGAGCTCTGTGTTAGACCTGCTGAAACCAGGTTTATTTAGTGGGGCAATCAGGAACTTTAACAACTGAACACACTATAAAAAGCAAAGTTGACCTAAGTAACAACTGCGTGTGTTTGGACTGACACAGAAAGAGCAAATCAAAGAAAGAAAAGTAAAAGAAAAGAATGACTGGGGTGAGTGAGGGGGATTTTTCTCTGCTGTACTCCATCGCTAAATTCTTGTAATTCACATATTGTAGTTCACATTTAGAGGATGCCACAGTGATAAATAATTTGCTTTATTTATGTATTCATTTAAGATTGAGTAATTTAGTTTGGTGTGTAACTATTCACAAACCAACATTTCCATCATCCTTAAATTTACAGTTTGGAGGTACTGTAGAGCTACAACTATGGTACCACAACAAATTCCATAATTTAAAAAAAAGAACCCAAAAAATCTATTTAAAAAATCAAATAATTTTTTTTTTTTTTTTTTAAATAAAAGAAATCACCAACCCTGTATTGCATGTGATAAATATTTGTATACCATTTTCTTAATGGTGGAAAAATCTGATAAATAACATTAAAAACGACAAAAGACTGGAAAATATAATACATTCAATAAAAAAAAAAATGTCAAAGACTGAAAACAGCATAACGTACCATATTTGAATGGGCGCTTTCCTGCTTTCTTAGCGGAACTTGTTTTGGCATGCGTGAGCAAGCGCAGAGTGCTGAGTACCGCTACACAGGTAAGAAATTAAAGTTACTTGCACCTCTGCCTATAGCATCTACTTTGACTTCAATTCGGGTAAAATCTGATTTAGACATTGCCAGAACTGTGTGTGTGTGTATATATATATATATATATATATATATATATATATATATATATATATATATATATATATATATATATATATATAGTGTTCTTAAATAGTAAATGTAGTATTTGTTTTGCAAAACAGAAACGTTATGTTTCACTTTCATTGCATTGGCACTTCAGTCTGTAATACAATGATGCATTTCTGAGATTGTGCTTCAGTTCATTTGATTCCAGTTCATGTATTTATCTTTTCTCTTTTACACAAAAACATTATGTTTATGTATTTCTTGGTGGCGGCTGGTGGCCAAAATGTTTGGGTGTTCACACCTCTGATGCAGTGGGGGTGGGGGTAGGGGGCAACCTCAGTGGAAGAAGCACTGTTCAGCCTGACGTGGCTATCAAGAAGATTAAAAAGAGAGAAACATAAAATATGATATAAATAATATTAAAATCATACAAATATGCTGTACGATATATTTAATTACCAGTTCCCCTGAACAGGCAGCAGTGGTCGGTGGGTGAGGGTGTGTGTAGGATCCCCTTCTATTCCAGTTGCAGTGGGTAGTTTTCAACTCCAGTCCAATCTCTATGTTTTCCTGCCCCCCACAACTGTTGCTGCTGTCACTTTATTAAGTTTGTTTGCCTGTTTCCTGGCCGCAAGGTTTTGTTCTTTCTTTGTTATTTTGGGCTGATGTAGTTGAATCCAGCACAGCCCCCTCCTCCCTCCCTCACCTCCCTCCACCTCTCATGGGGCTGTTCTGGGGCATGAGAAATCCAGACACCAGAGCAGAATAACAAGTTTATAAAAATACAACGGTACGCTGCAACACTTTCAATTGAAATTGTATTGAAACACTTAAACCCACTGGAGGCTCTGCAGTCTGCAGCCTTCTTCTTGGTATTTGAGTGACCGCTCAGGATGGTCACACCCCCAACCTGATTTTCTTTCAGATTCGCTGCTATTCTGAAATTGATCTGCATGCTTCTGGGAATTGGGTCGTCACCAGGCGCTGATCGCTAGTTTACTGCCCAACCTTCTAATTATCAGCTCTGCTGAATTAATGTAACACGTCTAATACACTGTTGCTTGCTGGGTGGTTGGCCTGGTGCAGCGCAGTGTTATTTCTGGAACCCTTTCATGTGCTGTTATCTGAGAGACAGGGCTGTAATTTAATAGGAATGCTAAGCCTCTGTGAAAGGCTTGAGATGTGTGTGTGTGTGTGTGTGTGTGTGTGTGTGTGTTTTCTCTAGGATTTAATACAAAAAAATAATACAAAAAAAAGGGAGGCCTTCTCTTTGTGTACTTGCCCCCACGTTGCCTCTTTCACAGCAATAATATAAGCTGCAATAAACATGCTTTACTGGAATTACCAAGAATGTTTTCACTTTGAATTGCATTGCCACTTGATCAAACTCACGATTGTGACGCAAACCAGATGCTGCTGATGATGACTTGAGTATCCCAAGATTCATTTTCATTACATGTCATAAAATAAATAAATTGCTAGGTCCCACGATGAGACATTTGAATAAAATATAAAGTAATGCTGAAAATCTTAAACGACATTTTATTTATTTATTTATTTAAATATGTAATTCATTATGAATTCTCAGTACATGGATCTGCTGTTTCTAACGGTCTCTCCGCTCTGAACCTTCTCTCGCAGCAGCTGGCGGCTGGGAGATGAGGAAGCCTCGGAGGAAGTCGAGACAGGCTGCCGAGGGCCCGCGCTCCCCGTCCCCCTACCGCCTGAAGTGCTCGCCCACCCGGGAGACGCTCACCTACGCCCAGGCGCAGAAGATGGTGGAGGTGGACATCGACGGGCGGCTGCACCGCATCAGCATCTTGGACCCGCTCAAGGTCATCACGGAGGATGAAATGATGGCGCAGGACATCAGCGAGTGCAACAGCAACAAGGAGAACAGTGAGCAGCCGCTCAGCCCTGGCAAGACTGGCAAGAAGCCGCCGACCACCAAGGGCAAGAAGAAGGAGCCGGCCAAGAATTCCTCTTTGGGTGCGGGGGGCGGAGGAGGAGGGGGGTCCCATCACCACCACCACCACCATGCCCTGCCCAAGCCCACCTTCAAGATCCTGGAGTCCTTCACCCCGACGGACGCCCCGCCCATGCCGGCTGCCTATTACCGCTACATGGAGAAGTCCGTGGACGAGCTTGACGCTGAGGCGGAATACGACATGGACGAGGAGGACTTCGCCTGGCTGGAGATGATTAACGACAAGCGCAGGTCCGACGGGCACGCCTCGGTCTCCCCGGACACTTTCGAGGTGCTCCTGGACCGGCTCGAGAAGGAGTCCTTCTTGGAGAGCCGGAGCCAGGGCCCCTCTCAGACAGTCATCGATGAGGACGCCTTCTGCTGCGTCTGCCTGGACGATGAGTGCCACAACAGCAACGTCATCCTCTTCTGCGACATCTGCAACCTGGCTGTCCACCAGGAATGCTACGGCGTGCCCTACATCCCAGAGGGCCAGTGGCTGTGCCGCTGCTGCCTGCAGTCGCCTGCCCGGCCTGTGGACTGTGTCCTTTGCCCGAACAAAGGCGGGGCCTTTAAACAGACGAGCGACGGTCGCTGGGCACACGTGGTATGTGCCATCTGGATCCCCGAGGTCTGCTTTGCCAACACGGTGTTCCTGGAGCCTGTGGAAGGGGTGGAGAACATTCCCCCTGCCCGCTGGAAGCTGACCTGCTACATCTGCAAGCAGAAGGGGGTGGGCGCCTCCATCCAGTGCCACAAGGCCAACTGCTACACCGCCTTCCACGTGACCTGCGCCCAGCGGGCTGGCCTCTTTATGAAGATCGACCCTGTGCGGGAGACCAGCGTCCACGGGACCACGTTCTCCGTCAAGAAGACAGCCTTCTGTAAGGCCCACTCCCCGCAGAGCACCGGCAGGAAGAAAGGGGCCTCATCCAATAGCGAGAAGGAGGAGGAGGAGGAGGAGGAGGAGGACGACGAGGCCGAGGCAAGGACCCGTGCGCACCACAAGCGCACCCTCAAGAAGGCGTCCAAGCTGAAGCGCAAAATAAAGAAGTCGATGGAGGTGGCAGCCAGGCGCTCCTCGATGCCTTTGGTGATGGTGCCACAAATCCCTTTGCACAGGTGGGTGAGCTTCAGGCTGCAGACTTAATATTTTCTTTGGTTTGGGTGTCTGTTTAACCGTTCTGTTGCTTTGTGTCCGTCATACTCGACAGAGTCGGAGTAAAGGTCTTGGTGGCTATGATAAGGTTTTTTTGCTGTTTCTTTGGTTCACAATTTACAATAAGCAGCATAATTGTTGCAGAATGCTTTCAGCTTTGGGATAAATTTCACAATTCGCTAATTCGTCTAATTCACTGTTAGGCCGTTTTGACTGTACATTGAACATGCCTGTGTTTTACAGTGTAAGGATCAGTCACTAACTTGCTACCCTAAATGTAAGTCAGATATCGAAATGACAGTTAATGACATGGCAATGTCTTTAAATGTGTATGTAAGCACAATGCTGCTGTTTCTAAGGAAGGTTTTGTAGTTCAGGGGCCATATTACAGAACAATTTCCTTACTTGCTTTCCTATCTTATCTTTCATGGCTAGGATAGGATTTTTCCCAACTTGGTATTACAAAAGCATTTCCTAAGCCAGCAGTGTCTACAATTTCCAAATTGTCTCATCCTATCCTAACATTAGTTAGGAACTCCTATCTAATGCCAGTCTTATCTGTAAACGACTGATCAAGTCTGAATAGAGCAGGCTGCAGCTCGAGCTTCAGGGAACTGTCACCAGAATATACATGTTTTTACGTTATGGCGTCTAAACTCGATTGAGTTGTGGCAAAGAAACGTGGGGCTCTAAATTTTACTCGGGAAGAGAATAAGATTTTGATCGTAGAAAAAATGTACACTAAAATCTAGTTAACAACAATAAATAAATACTGCTATGTAAAGAAATAAAAAATAAGTAAAATAATGAAGCAATTATTCAATTGGTCATAAACACCCTTTTATTTTAATTAGGAATGGCAACCTACAACAATATCTCACAGCTAAAAATAAGAACCGTACTGTAATGTAATTCTGTACATTACAGTCCAAACTTGTATTTTTCTAGTTACATTACTCCCCAGTAAAGTTTCAAATATCACTTACTATATCTCATGATCACCGACAGTGACGTGTGAGTGCGTCTAACTCAAACTCCATGCTTGTACCGTACATAACACAATGAACGATCTTCTCTCACGGGAGGTGGGGCTGGATCTAGACGTTACACGCAGCTTACTGTTAAAGGTACACATCCCAAAATATACTAATGGATCATTATGGATTACTGTAGAATATGTAGTATATAATAAATGCCCAGAAATTTATGCAATACAAGATTTAAAATATAAAGCATAAGAACAATAATACATGTACAGTATTTTCATTAGTGGTTTGTTCAGATCTTGCAAATTAACAATTTTCTTTTTCTAACCGACAGATAGGAAAGGTTCCATCCTAAATGTCAGGAAAGAAACTTAGAAAATGACCAAGTTAAGAACGTTCTGTCTTAAGATATTTCCTATCTTAAATTAAGACAGAGCATTTTCAGTAATATCAACTCTCCTAAACTTCAGTTAGGACATTCTGTCTCTGAAGATAAGAATATCTCTTAGGATGCTTTTGTAATATGGCCCCAGATATCTTCTGTTAAAAATGCCTACATTTTGAATGCTCTGTGAATCTGAAGTGTAGTAAACTGACTGAGACAAGTTCACTCGGTCGCGGGTGCCAGACTTGCTTAAGATGGATTTACTGCAGGGTTATTTTGTCAGCCTTACTCTTTTTATTGTTCTGTGTGGTTTAGCACAGAGGGTTATCCAAGATTTTAAACATGGTTTGAAGAAACTACAGGATGTCCAAAATATTTATGTTTTTTGTTGTGCGATAGTGAAATTTCCCATTAGTGATAAACAGCTAAAAATATCAATCGCAGATTTAAACACAGGAGCTGCTAGCGGATTACTGTATGGGACACCTGAAGATAAATCTCATTGATTTTTAACTGAAGAAAGGGAAATCTTTATATTTTCTGCTACCTTTAGAGGCAGAGGTGGCACTCATGGGGTGAAGAAGCTTACCAAACCCTCCTTGATCTGAGACAACAAATAAAACCCTGAAATAATGTTGTAGTGTAGCATGCACATTCGAGTGTCAGACAGGCTTTAAAGGGGGAACAAAAACTGTTTGTTTAATAAATAGTGTGGACAATATAAAACGATATCCAGTCCTGGTTTCATAATATAATTCAAGCTTGCTGCTCTACCTGTACACAATGGCTAATTAAACTCCTGCAGTAGTAAAACCTGGAGAGGATAGAACTGCTGTTCCATCCTTGTGTTCGCTGTAACAATGTCGCTCTTGTTGCACAGGTTAAATAAAATCTGCACTGGCGTTTCTGTTCAGAGGAAGAACCAGTTCATGCAGAGGCTGCACAATTACTGGCTACTGAAGAGGCAGTCCAGGAACGGCGTTCCCCTGATTCGCAGGCTGCACTCGCACTTACAGTCGCAGAGAAACACAGAACAGGTAAGGGTGCTGGGGGGAGGAGGGGCACGGCTCCTGTCCTGACAGCAATTCAAATAGGACAGCAATTGGGGAACGCTTACAAGTTGGTTGACTATAAAACCCTTTTAAGGCTGGTTCATACTTCAGTCTTGAATGCCACCAGCAACCCCTTGGATCGACAGACAGTTGCACAACTGCTGACACGGCTGTTGTGTTGTTGCGTTCGCAGGTGGAACCGGACGAGAAGATGAGTGCGGTGAAGGAGGAGCTCAAGTACTGGCAGAAGCTGCGGCACGACCTGGAGCGGGCGAGGCTGCTGGTGGAGCTGATCCGCAAGAGGGAGAAGCTGAAGAGAGAGCAGGTGAGGGAAGGGGTGGTGCAGCGCAGATACAGGTCCTGTGCTTCAGCTCAAATGAAATGAAACAGTTGTTAGGTTATCTGCACTGATACAGAGCGGGGATTGTTTTTTCTGGTGGTGGGCAACAATATTAAAATTTGATATCGATATCGTGCATACAGTTTGATAGTCTTTCAAAACACTGCAAAATTGCAAATAATCCTATAGGAATTTTTCTTCACACAAATAAGTTTTTGTGCAACTTCCCAACATTTCAGTATGTTTAACATACCTTTGATGTCATTCACTGTATAGCTAATGATGTAACAATCTACTGTTCCTTTCTCTTTATTCTTTGAGCAAAAACTTAATTAACAGATAATTACATATGAAAAGCAGTAACTTACCTTCACTTGGTGGTGCTCTGCTTCATAATATTCCATATCATCCACTTCAAAGCTTAAATATTTCCATACTTCACTGCACACAGACTTGTTAATTTTCTAGAGATTCTAGAAGTAATCTAATCTTAAACTGCTCTGCGTATAAATGTGGACTCACCACACCTCTAAAAGTATTAAGTACTGTGTCATGCTGAATTTTGCATTATTTTGAGATGTGTTTATACTGTTTTGATGTCAAAGTACATCTCGTTTATAATACAGAAAGTAAAACTCTAACCACGGCAATTAAAAATTAATAGCGCAAGTGATGACACGGATAAAATGCAATGAAACACTGACAGGCGCATATCTCCAAATAATGCAAAACGGACGGCCAACCGTGCCAGACTTAATGCAGCATGCAATAGCATGTGGAATTTGTAAAAAAAAAACCAAGTGCATTTAAAATGATTGTTGCTCTTCCACCAGTATTGTGCACCTGTCCTGAATATTTAATCTCGGTCTCTAGAGATCGGGGGCAGCTGTTAAGATTGGCTCAGGTCTTTTATTTACCTGTCTGTGGTAAAGTCCTGTCTGGGCTGTGCTTGTGAGTTCGATCCAGCCCTGGGCTTGTGAGTTTGATATAACTTTTACACTAGTCCACTCCTACACGCACCTTTTATTTGTTTGTGAGGTGAGACTGTATCCAGCAGAAAGGATGCAGATGTTTAAATAATCACACTTGCCATTGGGCTTGTGCTTGAACAGGACAGCTCCTGAATGAAATGTTCTAACCTCTGACCGCTGTATTTAACATGAGCCGCCTCGGACAGATAAATAACATATTTCTATGGGGGATTTCTCTGCTGGTAAACTGATGACTGAACTCTGTAGTTTTTTGTAATTGTTGTATTCTGTTCTGTTTGCAGGTTAAAGTCAGTCAAGCAGCAATGGAACTCCAGCTCACTCCCTTCATCGTACTCCTACGCACAACCCTGGACCAGCTGCAGGAAAAGGATTCCGCACAGATCTTTGCAGAACCAGTTGACCTTAAAGAGGTACATGCTGGCCTGACCGTGACCGCTGCAGTGTTTTAATGTATTTGGCTAATGATCTGGCTCCTGCAGTATATCTTCTTGGAACAAACTGAACTATCACATGCATATGCATGTCAAAGGAAAAGGCCTTCACAGCCCCCGATTTAACACTAGTCTTGGTGTTAGTCTAGTTAGTGCTAGAGACAACCTTACCTAAGATAACATTGGGTAGGGTTAGTGCTAACCAGCTGTCTGTGCATTGGGTGGTGGGTCTCGTGAACGGATTTTGTCTCCATGTTTAATGAATTATTCCTTCAATTTTTATCCTGATGAATGATTTAGAATTCAAATTGACTACACTTGGAGGATAATTGGTGTTAATTGGGCTAATTTCCCATTCCATTTGAGAGCAGGTGTCTGAATGTGTGTTGATTATGTCATGTGGAGAGAATCCTCTTCTAAAAGAAATGCGCCCATAACAGAATGTTCTTGAAGTGCCTGTGAAAAACAGTTCTTAGAACTTCCAGCACAGCACGGCTACAGCTGCTTTCACGTCTGCAAGCTCCTACAACTTGTACATTAACCCTTTTATCCAGTTCACAGTGTAAAGACACTCCCTTTATCCTGTACATAGTCACATTCACCCCCCCCTTCTCCTCATGGCAGGTCCCAGATTACCTGGAGTTCATCTCCCACCCCATGGATTTTGCCACCATGCGGACGAAGCTGGAGTCTCATGGGTACAGGACCTTGGGCGAGTTTGAAGTGGACTTCAACCTCATCGTCAGCAACTGCTTGAAATACAACGGAAAAGACACGATATTCCACCGGGCCGCAGTGCGCCTACAAGAGTTGGGCGGAGCTATCCTGAGACACACCCACCGGCAGGCAGAGAACATCGGCTTTGACCGGGAAACTGGCATGCACCTCAGAGAGTCGCCTAAAACAGAGGACTTCTACCGCTTCTCCTGGGAGGACGGTCAGTGGAGTCCAAAGATTCAATAAACATGTGTTTTCCTTTTATTGTTATTATTATTGTTGTTATTATTATTATTATTATTATTATTATTATTATTATTATTATTATTATTAAACGTTATGGCTGTGGGAGAAAAAAAAAAACTCAACAAAAAACAACTTGTGTCTAGATAATTTTAAACACGTTTACTTTTACAAACTTAGCACACAGAGAAAAAAAAACAAAAAACTGGTAATAAATAAATGTATGGGATAAGTTAAGGTGGTGACATTTTAACCGCAAAATGACTTGGGTCAAAACTATTAGAAGGACCGTGGCTTGACCAAACAAGATCTTCTTCCTCCTAGCATTTCTAATGTTCGATGAATAAAAACAACTTTGACCAAAAAATATTTAGCTTCAAATCAGTAGTAAAGTTTCCTTTTTTCCGTTTGCCTCTCCCCCTCCGATCTCAAATGAACGCAGTGGACAACATCCTGGTCCCGGAAAACCGCGTGCACCTGTCCCTGGAGGACCAGCTGAAGGAGCTGCTGGACAAGCTGGACATGGTGAGCTCCATGCGCTCGAGCGGCGCCCGCACTCGCAGGATACGCCTGCTACGCCGCGAGATCAACAACATCCGGGGTAAGAGACTGCTGTACAACGGGGAGCATGGCCGACACCCGCGGGGGGAGGAGACCGACCGGGAGCACAGCCAACACCTGCTAGGGGAGGAGACTGACCGGGAGTACAGCCAACACCCGCGGGGGGAGGAGACCGACCGGGAGCACAGCAAACCCCCGCGGGGGGAGGAGACTGACCGGGAGCACAGCCAACACGCGCTAGGGGAGGAGACTGACCGGGAGCACAGCCAACACCTACGGGGGGAGGAGACCGACCGGGAGAAACCCCAGGGCGAGGAGCGAGGGGGCAGCCCTGACAGAGCAGGTGTGTTTTACCCAATAGAGCCTTTTAACTGTTTCAGAGGGTTTTACAGATCCCTGATTGTTAGCACTATCCCTGGAATATAATTCTACTATATTATTACTGTGGCACATGTACAGAAAACCTGTCTGTTGCCAGTACTAGAAGAGTCCCTTTCCTTTGTAAATCTACTTGGGCAGTTGGAAATGGTAATGTCTCCACCATGTAGCTCATAAGCCACTGAATAATGTGTACATATCACGGATGTAATGTGAGGGGAGGGAGGATTATTTCATCGATTTCACCTGGGTTATGTCGTGGTCCTGTGATTGTCACGTGATAGGGCTGGGCTATATATACAACACACTTAATGATTATTATTATTATTATTATTATTATTATTATTATTATTATTATTATTAAAAGGCATCCTACACATAATGTATTGTATTGCCGTCATCTTGTGCTGAGAGAGAGAGAGGTGTGTTCACATCACCAGCTATTGACGTGGTTAGAATCATCTTGGACTGGCTCTTGCGTCCTAACTTTTGTTGTTGTGTTTGTTTTATTGCAGGTGACACAAAATCCACCCCACCACCCACCCTAGAGCCCACGGGACCCCCCCCTTCTCTCACAGATTGTGACGCCCACGAAGAGCCGCCCACCCTCAAGCCCGTGGGAGGGGGGGTCGAGGGCAGGGCTCAGAGCCGACTGCATAAGCGCTTGAAATCGGACAGCGAGGTCCTGTCCAGCAAGCGGCTCCAGAGGGAGAGGGAGCACGGCGGTGGAGCCACAACCCAGCGGCTGCTCAGCGACAGCGGCGTCAACGGGATCCCCGGCGTAGGCAGGCGCACCTCCGTCCTCTTCAAGAAAGCCAAAAACGGGGCAAGGCTGCAGAAGGGCTACGACAGCCCGCTGCACAACGGGGACGAGCACGGACCCCCGGCCAGCAAGAGTGGCACCTCGGAGAGCGATGGGGAGAAACCCCCGCGCAGGGCGGCAGAGGCAGGTGAGGGGAGTCCCTGGGCTAATGCAGTGGTCCTCACTTTTTTTTTTTCTTTTTTTTAAATTTTTTTTTTTTTTTTTTACACATTTGTGCTTATTTCTCGCAAGGTCACAAAGAGCAAATGAAAACTGACTTAAATGGCGCAAGAGTTGGAGAGCACAGGTTATTGAACTGGAATCACTTCTAGTTCCTCTGCTGCTACGTCAGTATTCAGGATCGTTGGCTCCTGTCGTGGGCACAACACTCTGGTCTCCCGTGCGCGAATTTGCCAATATGCGGGCCACTGGGCTGACGGGTTAGGTCTGAGGGCCACGTTCGTGTAACTTGGCTTGGCGGGATTAAAACTGCAATGGATATAATTGATGAAAGCCAGGGCTAGGTAATTTTGCTTAAAAACAGAATATTATCTAGTGGCTGCCATCCAAGAGTTTAAAGACTAAGAGGCTCAAGTGTTGCGCCTGTCACAAACCAGTTGCAAACGAGTCGGAAGTCTAGGGTGAAATGTACTAAACATCCGCAATGCTGTTGGTGACTTTTTAGGGAATGCTTTGCGGCAGCAGTTTTTCGTTGTGGTTCAGCCTTAGGTGAAAATGTAATTATGGGCGTTCCTGCATACATTTGCAAAAATGGGGTAGAGATAGTGCAAATGAGGGTTCTAAAGCTGCCGGCAATTGCGACACTTGCTTACAATTGCATCAATTTGGTAAGAACTTTTGAAAGCATGTTTTAAACAGTTGCAATTGTTGCTGGCTTTTCCCAGTCAGCGTTTTGGCTTGCGTTGCCAGTTGTGCTCAATGCATTTTTGAGGCAAACACCCAAATACCTATTTTTCCCTAAAAGCAGGGTGTACTTGCCTTGAAAACCAAATTTCTATGACATTTCTGGTTTCCCCGATGTGTTGGGAGCAATAGACTGCACACATATTTATTTATATATTTATTGCATTTATATAGCGTTTTTATAAAAAAGTATCGCAAAGCACTGTACAGTACATGGCATGTCACACATACAACTGCCATAATCAGACCATTTAAAAACATTTTAAATAACAGTATACAATACAAAAGCAGTAATTTAAGTTACATTAAACCCACTAAGATAAAAAAAAAAAAACATTTTATAAAAGTGTGTTTTTAGTCTTGACTTCCATTTCAAACGAAGGCAGAGCATTCCATAATTGAGGAGCTCTACAAGAAAAAGCCCTACCTCCCCGTGTTAGTTTTGTTGACACTAGGAATGAGCCCCGAGCAGCCCCGCATCCTGTGATCTCAGAGTGCAGTTTGGAAGATACAGGGTCAGTAGCTCCTGCAAATAACTAGGTGCTAATCCGTTCAGGGTCTTGTAAATTATAGAATCTGATGGGATTAAACTGCATTTCATTATTTATTCGAACAAATGTTGCACAACACTTGCAATGCTAGAGAGCTCGCTAAGATGAAGCAACACATATTTAAATTAGTAGATTGCGGCTTTCTTTATTAACATGTTTTCTCTTGGTATATACAACAAAATGTATACTTTGCGAATTGTTGCAACAGAAATGCAAATTGCGGTATGTTTGCGCTGCAACTGGCCCAACTTAGTAAACCTACCCCGCAGTTTTTTAGAGGACCAAAACCCCCATACACAGACGGGTTTATACAATCAAGAGATTGAAAAGAAAGCTGTGTGTGAGAGTTATTGTAAGTATTGGTTCATTCATGTATCGCGTGAGTCCTGTGATGCTGCAGGTAGTTAAGGGTGCTCATGTTGTTCATTCATGTATCTCGTGAGTCCTGTGATGCTGCAGGTAGTTAAGGGTGTTCATGTTGTTCATTCAGGGATCTCGTGAGTCCTGTGATGCTGCAGGTAGTTAAGGGTGCTCATGTTGTTCATTCATGTATCTCGTGAGTCCTGTGATGCTGCAGGTAGTTAATGGTGCTCATGTTGTTCATTCATGTATCTCGTGAGTCCTGTGATGCTGCAGGTAGTTAAGGGTGCTCATGTTGTTCATTCAGGGATCTCGTGAGTCCTGTGATGCTGCAGGTAGTTAAGGGTACTTGTGTTAATCATGCCAGATTCAGTTCTCCTCACTTCACATGTATATTTGTGCAAGCTTTTGCTCTCGCCTCTGGGTGTCACTCAAGAGCTGCTACAGAAGAACTCTGTACAGCACTGCACTGCCTGTTTGTTAGGGAATGAAACAAGGCTACAAGAAAGATCAAAATGTAACATAAGGTATCCAGTGGTGGTGTGTAAATAAATAAATAAAAATAAAAACCTCACTTGAGAGCTCATAGGCTATTGTTGTGTTTTTATGTGCAAATGCAGACCGTTGTTAAAACTGAACAACTCTGCTATAAGGGTGTCGTTGGGTTTTCACCTAAAAATCATAACTATGTTATATGTATTTATTTATTTATTAATTTATTTATTTTAAACACTTTTTAAAATGTATGATTTACAGATTTAGCATTCAGTCAGTGTGTGTGTGTGCGTGCGTGCGTGCGTGCGTGCGTGCGTGTGTGAAGTGCCAGTTGCAGTAATGATGATGTGTTGCGTGCGTGCGTGTGAAGTGCCAGTTGCAGTAATGATGATGTGTTGTGTGCTTTGCACAGGGTTAACGAACGGCTTTGGAAAGCACACGCAAAGCGGCTCAGACTCGGAGTGCAGTTCATCATTCACGGCTGCTGTGCCGTTTGAGAAAGACGGGTAAGAAACCTTCCACGAGGGACTGTCTGAAAGGGCTCTTTCACTGGTTAGACTGTAGTGTGTTTATTATTATTATTATTATTATTATTATTATTATTATTATTATTATTATTATTATCTTTAATTACTTTTAGTTAGTTGCCAATACAAAGCTGGTTATGGGGTTAGATTTGTCACTTCCAGCTGTTAGGATATTGAATAGCAGATTTTAAAAGCTGAATCCTTTTTGTCTTGCAGGAACACTTCTCCTCCCAAACGCAGTCGTGGAAAGCCAGCACTTTCCAGGGTTCCCTTTCTAGAGAGCGTCAATGGGGACTCTGACTACACCTCCACAGGTAGGAGTGGACTTTCACCTGTCAGCATTGCCGAGTGCCGCGCTGTGCCCTCTGAAGCTTGGGCTCTCGGCCCTGCCGAGTGCTGCGCTGCGCCCTCTGGAGCCTGGGCTCTCGGCCCTGCCGAGTGCTGCGCTGTGTCCTCCTGGAGCCTGGGCTCTCGGCCCTGCCGAGTGCTCCGCTGTGCCCTCTGGAGCCTGGGCTCTCGGCCCTGCCGAGTGCTCCGCTGTGCCCTCTGGAGCCTGGGCTCTCGGCCCTGCCGAGTGCTGCGCTGTGTCATCCTGGAGCCTGGGCTCTTGGCCCTGCCGAGTGCTCCGCTGTGCCCTCTGGAGCCTGGGGTCCACAGCTAGACACCTGCATAGCATACACACAGCAGTGATGCAGTTATTTCTTACCAGCTTCCAGTGAACTGCACGCATGAGCAAATAGCGGTGTGGAGTTCATTGCATCCTGGTAGAAGCCCAATTGCAGGGAATTAATTAATAATCTCTCTTTATATTTGCTGGAGTTTAAACATCAAGATTAATCCCAGATATGATCTAGAAACATGTCCCCTAACAATAGAGGATAAGTGTGTGTGTGTGTGTGTGTGTGTGTGTTTAACACACAGAATACATTTATTACATTGTTTCTGTTTTTGTGATAGGCAGAAATATCTTGATGCCATTTGAAAGCAATGCAGAACTGGAGACTTTGGACCTTGTGTGGGCAAAGTGCAGGGGGTACCCTTCGTATCCGGCGCTGGTGAGTTCAGACCTGGGGGGTGGGTTTAGCGTGCTGTATCTACATATTTCTATACTACCTTTCATTTAGCTTGAGTGTTAATGAAACCTCTTAACGGTTTTTACAAGGTTTTATACGGCTGCCCTGTTTTGCATTATTCTCACTGCCGCAGCTCCCTGAAGTTTGTCTGTTTGTTGAATTGTTGCCAGATTATCGACCCCGAGATGCCGCGGGAAGGTTTGCTGCACAATGGGGTCCCGATCCCGGTCCCTCCTTTAGATGTGCTGAAGCTGGGGAAGCAGATGCAGAGCGAAGCGGAGGACAGGCTTTTCCTCGTCCTTTTCTTTGACAACAAGAGGACCTGGTGAGTGGAGAGAGAGAGGACCGCCACTGCAGCGTCTGCAGTGCCACATGCAGCTCCTTTATTTAAACTCTGTCTCGTGTTCCTGTTCAGTTTGTACACAAACGTAATTCCTTGGTTTAATTGACTGCATCCTTCCATGCGATATAATATTCCTTCCTCCGTTTTTACTGGCTATTGAAAGGAAAAGGCGCACCTCACAAGGAACAAGTAACACAAGCAAACTGCTCTACAGCTATCCATTAGCTTTTAGTATAAGACTGTATCTACCTTTCAGAGATTAAACGTCAATTAAAAGTAAATGTAAGATCCTCAGAAAACTTAAGTTATCGGTTATACCGATAATTTAAGGATTACCGTTTTTTAAATGTTTAAAATCTCTACAGCCCTGGTTCTCGGTCACTTTGTAATGTGTTTGTTTCTTTTGACACCAGGCAGTGGCTTCCCCGTGACAAAGTCATGCCCCTGGGAGTGGAGGACACGATGGATAAGCTGCGCATGATGGAGGGGCGGAAGACCAGCATCCGCAAGTCCGTCCAGGTGGCGTACGACCGCGCCATGATGCACCTGAGCCGAGTGCGGGGCGATCACGCCTTCATCACCTCCAATTACCTCTAGAAACACAAAGCAAGGCTGTGTTTGTATTAAAGGACAACCAAAACTATTGAAGTACTGTTCCACAAAAACGTCACAAGAGCTTTTTTATGTTGTTTTATTTCTATTCATTTTTATTCATGACTTTCTAAAGAAGAAAGTTAAGAGAAAAAAAGCATCACTGCCATTTCTTGTAACATAATAGCTTTTTACTTTAATCTTTTATGAACCACTTCTTGTACATGGAAAGCACATTTCATGGTACTCTTTTTGCAATGCATTTTCTGAGGGCACTACGGGCTAGACGATTATGTAAATATAATGATTATGTAAAATAATGTTATACATTATTGTTGGCTGCACCATTCATTAAGCGTCTCTGTAGTGCTTACAGTTCCCTTTTTTTAAATCACAAAAATGTAATTTATTTAAAAGAAGAAGAAACCATGTCGTTTTGACAATTGAAAATACTAGATGAGTTATTAAATATATATATGTATATAAAAAACAACGAATAAGCAGTGGACTTGTGTGACCTTGTGTATAACGTTATAAGGTTTTAAAAACATTTTTATTACATTTTATGATTTAATTTGTAATGTTTTTGAGATATTTATGGGACCTAAATGTTGCTGATAGTCCACTGTAAAGCACAGGATGTTGTATTTATTGTAGAAAGTGTTTGCTTTCTAGATCTGTTTATAACATGGCTATGAGAGAAATTCTACGCTTGTACAAAATGCAGATTTTACCTACTATATAACCTGACTGTCTGAAAGTATATTTTCTCTCTCGAGAAATAAATGTTCTAATCTACATTTTCTGCTTTCTACATTTCTTTTATTGCTTCCACCTTTTTTTTAAATTTTTGTTTTAAGAATTCTGGTAAAAACTGCACTTTAATATATATGGACCACATTTATTTATTTTTTACACAATATCCAATAAAGTTGTTTTGTTATTATTACTAGCAATTCTTATTTTTAATCTGAACTTTGGGGTTATTAAGATGCTTGTGGAGGAGCAGGCATGGTTGACTCATTTTTGTGTAGAGTTTTCTTGAATCTCTGTTAAAAAAGCTTCATACTCATAGCTTACACTACAAACTGTCTGGGGCTGAAGCTGTTGTACTATAGGTCGGTGTAAGAACATCAGAACATAAGAAAGTTTACAAACGAGAGGAGGTCATTCAGCCCATCTTGCTTGTTTGGTTGTAAAGCACAGCACTGTGATCCAGTAAGCAAAAGAACTATGAGGAGTGATTTTTAAAGGGTTAAACCTCGTAATTATTGTCAATGAGCCCTACAACATACATAATTGATACCCCTGCTTCATTAAAGCTGCATTCCCCTTCCCTGGAGTTTTTAAAAGTAATTGCTGTTCATTATCTGAGCACAGCAATACTTGGTAGTGGACTTGGCATGAGATACAATTACGATGGAGTGCATACTTTGCTGCCAGTTTTCCCTGTTGAATAAGCAAGAGGTGTGTTTATTTATTTATTTATTTATTTTTTTTATAATTGACAAGACAATATATAGGTATTCTTTTAAATGGAGTTTTCAAATGGGGAAAATTGCTGATGGAAATGACCACAGCATTCACTAAAATAAAATGAAAAGTTCTACTGGCTAATCCTCCAGTGTGACATACATATGAAAAGGTGACCTTTTGATAAAGGTTGGTAGTGAATCAATAGCATGCTTTGGCTCCAGATGCTGCCGCTCCTCTGAGTCGGGGTGCTGCGGTGGATATGCCAGCACAGCTGGTTGCATTGACCCTGCGCAGCTGCCATTCAGGTAGAACACAGTGCAGGGAGCCACATGTCTGATCTGATCATTGCCTAATACAGGTCTTGTTCAATTAAACCAGATTGCCTGTGCAAGTGATTGAGCTACTGAGACAAGTCCAGGACCTTTACATTCTCGTTATAGCCATGTGGTTGATTTACCTGGAGTGAAGCCTGAATAATCTGTTCATCCCCCAGTGTGTCTTGCATGATGATGAAGAGAGTAACCCAAAGTCATTTCACAACCACCTATTGCACTTGACATTGTGTGGGTTACAAACTCTGGGCTTTCATTTTTCAAGACAGCAGTAGAGTGAAGCGTGGAGCTCCGCAGGGTTCACACGCAGTAAGAGGAAGACAGCAGTAGAGGGAAGCATGGAGCTCCGCAGGGTTCACACGCAGTAAGAGGAAGACAGCAGTAGAGGGAGGCGTGGAGCTCCACAGGGTTCACACGCAGTAAGAGGAAGACAGCAGTAGAGGGAAGCATGGAGCTCCGCAGGGTTCACACGCAATAAGAGGAAGACAGCAGTAGAGGGAAGCATGGAGCTCCGCAGGGTTCACACGCAGTAAGAGGAAGACAGCAGTAGAGGGAAGCATGGAGCTCTGCAGGGTTCACATGCAGTAAGAGGAAGATAGCAGTAGAGGGAAGCATGGAGCTCCGCAGGGTTCACACGCAGTAAGAGGAAGACAGCAGTAGAGGGAAGCATGGAGCTCTCCAGGGTTCACACGCAGTAAGAGAAAAACAGCAGTAGAGGGGAAGCATGGAGCTCCACAGGGTTCACACGCAGTCTTTCTCTCATTCCATTCTGCCAGTCCCACAGCCAGGGAGATGACCTTGTTAGTGTTTGTGTGAGCCGGGTGGACACACTTCCAGGACTCAACAGTTGCCAGTATTGCTGTGCAAAGCATTCTCATCAACGTGAGCAAGTGAACAGTGCAATACATTTGTCTTGAATTCATGGAGAAGTGAGTCCCCGAATGTAGATTATTGCTGCTCCCGCTGTGTGCTGATTGATAAGAGCCCCCAGAGTAGCTTATTAGCCCACAGGCCAGCTGCATGTGTGGCTGCTGTGTAGGGCAAAACTGCCAGGAGAAGCCAGCAACATTCCTATCACTTCATTAACATGCAGAACTCCTGTTAGAAGAGCTGTGCGATCTTTCCCAAAAGAGTTTAAGGGGTTTATTAGTAGTAGTAGTATTATAAATGGTACATTTATTTAACAGGAAAATAATCTAAGTGACACCAATGTTTCTTGTCCTAGCTAGGGCTGGTTACAGGATACAGATTTCAGTGATCTATCAGATCATTGATAACTACTAGTGGCAGATCCCCAAGTATATTTGTACTTTGTTACTATATATATATATATATATATATATATATATATATATATATATATATATATATATATATATATATATACAGTACTGTGCAAAAAGTTTTAGGCAGGTGTGAAAAATGCTGTAAAGTAAGAATGCTTTCAAAAATAGACATGTTAATAGTTTATATTTATCAATTAACAAAATGCAAAGTGAGTGAACAGAAGAAAAATCTACATCAAATCAATATTTGGTGTGACCACCCTTTGCCTTCAAAACAGCATCAATTCTTCTAGGAACACTTGCACACAGTTTTTGAAGGAACTTCGGCAGGTAGGTTGGCCCAAACATCTTGGAGAACTAACCACAGTTCTTCTGTGGATTTAGGCAGCCTCAGTTGCTTCTCTCTCTTCATGTAATCCCAGACAGACTCGATGATGTTGAGATCAGGGCTCTGTGGGGGCCATACCATCACTTCCAGGACTCCTTGTTCTTCTTTACGCTGAAGATAGTTCTTAATGACTTTCGCTGTATGTTTGGGGTTGTTGTCATGCTGCAGAATAAATTTGGGGCCAATCAGATTCCTCCCTGATGGTATTGCATGATGGATAAGTATCTGCCTGTACTTCTCAGCATTGAGGAGACCATTAATTCTGACCAAATCCCCAACTCCATTTGCAAAAATGCAGCCCCAATTTTGCAAGGAACCTCCACCATGCTTCACTGTTGCCTGCAGACACTCATTCGTGTACCGCTCTCCAGCCCTTCGGCGAACAAACTGCCTTCTGCTACAGCCAAATATTTCAGATTTTGACTCATCAGTCCAGAGCACCTGCTGCCATTTTTCTGCACCCCAGTTCCTGTGTTTTCGTGCATAGTTGAGTCGCTTGGCCTTGTTTCCACGTCAGAGGTATGGCTTTTTGGCTGCAAGTCTTCCATGAAGGCCACTTCTGACCAGACTTCTCCGGACAGTAGATGGGTGTACCAGGGTCCCACTGTTTTCTGCCAATTCTGAGCTGATGGCACTGCTGGACATCTTCCGATTGCGAAGGGAAGTAAGCATGATGTGTCTTTCATCTGCTGCAGTAGGTTTCCTTGGCCGACCACTGCGTCTACGGTCCTCAACGTTGCCCGTTTCTTTGTGCTTCTTCAAAAGAGCTTGGACAGCACATCTGGAAACCCCTGTCTGCCTTGAAATTTCTGCCTGGGAGAGACCTTGCTGATGCAGTATAACTACCTTGTGTCTTGTTGCTGTGCTCAGTCTTGCCATGGTGTATGACTTTTGACAGTAAACTGTCTTCAGCAACCTCACCTTGTTAGCTGAGTTTGGCTGTTCCTCACCCAGTTTTATTCCTCCTACACAGCTGTTTCTGTTTCAGTTAATGATTGTGTTTCAACCTACATATTGAATTGATGATCATTAGCACCTGTTTGGTATAATTGTTTAATCATACACCTGACTATATGCCTACAAAATCCCTGACTTTGTGCAAGTGTGCCTAGAAGAATTGATGCTGTTTTGAAGGCAAAGGGTGGTCACACCAAATATGGATTTGATTTAGATTTTTCTTCTGTTCACTCACTTTGCATTTAGTTTATTGATAAATATAATCTATTAACATGTCTATTTTTGAAAGCATTCTTACTTTACAGCATTTTTTCACACCTGCCTAAAACTTTTGCAAAGTACTGTATATATATATATATATATACAATGCATTGCAATCTTTCAATGAAACCCTGTTCCAATGTTTTACAGTAATTCAGCCTCTGTTTGAACCTTGCTAATACCTTGTGCCTGTGCAACAGATGTATGTGATATTTCAGAGTGATTTAAACTGCCGTGTTCTTGCGACCTCCATCTGGGTGAATCAACGGGCACCAGCATCGTGTGGCAGCCTGTGCTGAGTGCTGGTGTTAAGACGAAGAGAATCAGGGCGTGTCTTCTCATCTGTCAAGCAGGCCAATGGGTTAAGACGAGGAGAATCAGGGCGTGTCTTCTCATCTGGCAAGCAGGCCAATGGGTTAAGACGAGGAGAATCAGGGCGTGTCTTCTCATCTGTCAAGCAGGCCAATGGGTTAAGACGAGGAGAATCAGGGCGTGTCTTCTCATCTCTCAAGCAGGCCAATGGGTTAAGACGAGGAGAATCAGGGCGTGTCTTCTCATCTGTCAAGCAGGCCAATGGGTTAAGACGAGGAGAATCAGGGCGTGTCTTCTCATCTGGCAAGCAGGCCAATGGGTTAAGACGAGGAGAATCAGGGCGTGTCTTCTCATCTGTCAAGCAGGCCAATGGGGTTTCAGATGATATACGAGCGTTACCCCCAGCAACAGCGCATCAAGGTAGATACTGCCTCACGACCTCCCCCTGCTTTGGATTAAAAGTGGGTCTGGTTTGTACCAGCTCGTCACACACTTCAGGCTCTTAGGCTGCTTAGCTTGTGGGAAATTTTAAAAAGCTGGACCGATGGCCGGGGACTACCTTAAATGGATTTACCATAGTAACATTGCAACTTCACATGCTCCGTAGGCTTGATCTGCTGCTTCCTGAAGATGAACCAGTTCCTGTGCTGTAGGTCATGCCAGTGTTCTCACTGCAATCAGAGAATGCGGCCCTAGAGCACTATAGAGGAGGGGCGGTGATGATACATTTGAAAAATCTTTGAACATTTCTTTCTTGCCTTGGTGATTCTGTACTTCAGGCTGTGGAATTAATGTCAGGCACTGCTGGCGGGATCTTGCCTATTCTAGGGCTCACACTGATTTTTTTTTTTTTGCGGGACAAATTGGAAATGGACTGCAGAGAAAAGAGAGGTGATGAAATGCATTAGATTGGCGCTGATTAATTGAAGGCGCCGTGCTGAATCCGAACACCTTAATTACTGGTGCAGGATTTATTCGTGGAGGAAGGAGGATGGATATTGGAACCGGCGTGTGATAGAATGAGAAGGAAAGCTAGTTAAGCCTTCTCATTGGAAACATTTTGGAAAATGTAAAGTGAAGGTGAATGATTCAACAGAGCCGCAATACATATGTGCAATTATAAATTATAAAGGCATTTAAATACAGGAAATACAGGTCTGTGTATCAAGCGTGAATTACAAAATGAATCAGTCTGTTCTGCTGTGCAGTAAAGCAGAGCCTGTAGGCAGGGGTTGGGGGCTAGGAACAGAGAAAGAGTGGTCATCACCTTGAGGGGATATGATAGTATAGATTAATATGATGGCAGGATCTCAGGAGTGTGTTCTGCAACATTAGCTTGTTTGGAGCAGCAGAGAAGCATGCATCAATAGCTAATTCCAAACTGGCCCTTTATGGTCATGCTGAATGCAAATGCAATGCAGTCACACGTTAGTCCTGGGATCTGCTAATGAACTACATGTGAATGCACTACAAGCTCTGGACGAACTGGAAAGCGAATGACGAGGGATTGAGGCATGTGTCCTCTGCTGTAGTATATTTGTAAAGTACTGAAGTGTGTTTTGATCAGGTTTTAGCACAGCACAATGGTACATATTGAAAAACACTTTTTGCACAGCACAATACATCTGCCTGCATTGTCCCACAGACACATCTGCATGCAGGGAATTGATACAAATAGACACACAGCCACAGACTACATGACTGCAGGAAAGTGGATGGTTGTGCCAGTGATGAATGGGGTCTGCCACAAAACCGACTGGAGATAAAAGGGGAAATCCTGCAAGAGGGTAGATGAAAAGGCAGACTGGGGCAAATGCTTGCCAAACTTGAGTACACAGGTCCGATGATAAGGAGGACGGTACTCAGCCTGGCAAGGCAAATGAAAACCTCCATCCTCATTCTGTGAAATTAAAGAGACACGTCATATCATCCACATTTTTAGAGCTGCATTCCTCTCATGGTCAACTTTCAACTTTAGCTCTTAGAAACAGGTTGAAAAGGGACACTGGCTGGAATAGCTCATCACAGTTCAGCGTCCCTGTAAGCCTTTGTTTGTTGTAAAGCTGTCTCTCCTTTATTTTGTTCTACCTCAATCAGACCCTGTTTATTCCCTGTGCTACAAATGAAAACAACACTCACGGGTTTAGAGAGGGAGCCACATCCAAGGTGTTAAAAGCCTTTCAGTTTGCTCTTAGCTAAAACATCCTGGCAGAGCACTTGAGTGGCAGCCTCACACCTGATTGCACTTTAAGTAGGGCTCTCTGAAGCTCGTCTCCTTCGAGTCTCCCTGTGTTGTGTGAGTGGAACAAGGAGGGAGCCAGCACAGTGTTTCACAAATAGCCAAGATAGGAAAATAAAGGTATATTCAAGTAAAAGAAAAAGAAAAAAAGCAACAGAGAGAAAAGTGGTTCTTGCTGAGAAGTCGATCATTCTAAATGTTATCTCCTCCTGGGCGGCAGACAAGAGCTCAACCCAATGAGCCCCATCTTTACACAACACAATCGTTCAATATTAACCATGCTTCATAATGTTAAACAACATGCTGAGCCCTGAAGTTGTTTAAAGATAGTGCTCACATAATATTTGATACCCTTGAAGTTGCATTAACGGTGAAACAACTTCCATCATAAAGATTTGAGTTTTGGACGTCACTTGTGGCTGTATTCCATTCACACTGTTATCTTTTACCAAACTGACCTATATGTATTGTAATTCTGGACCAAGGCGCACGTTGTTGATTTCACTTGTTCATTTTTTAATCTTAATGTTGCACAAATAAAAGTTGCAAATATGTTGGTGAACAAATCCTGAGTGTGTATACTCTTTGCTGCATATATATACAGTGGCTCTCAAAAGTATTAACCCCCCTTGGACTTTTCCACATTTTATTGTGTTACAACATGGAATCAAAATTGATTTAATTAGGAGTTTTTGCCACTGATCAACACAAAAAAGTCCATAATGTCAAGGTGAAAAATAAAATCTACAAATTGTTCTAAATTAATTACAAATATAAAACAGAAAATAATTGATTGCATAAGTATTCACCCCCTTTGCTATGACACACCTAAATAAGCTCTGGTGCAACCAATTGTCTTTAGAAGTCACATAATTAGTTGAATGGAGTCCACCTGTGTGCAATTAAGGTGTTTCACATGATTCCAGATTAAATACACCTGTCTCTGGGAGGTCCCACAGTTGGTTAGTACATTTCCTAACAAAAACTACATCATGAAGACGAAGGAACATTCAAAGCAAATCCGGAATAAGGTTCTTCTTCTTTGCATATATATATATATATATATATATATATATATATATATATATATATATATATATATATCTTTTTTATCTAGCACTGGATTCAGTGAGAGGCGCGAGGTACCTGGATTTCACCGGATGTGTTTCTGAAACATCCTGCCCAGTGCACCCTGCAGAGGGAATCATCTGGTGCTGTTTCAGGGCTGGGGTTCCAAAGCCATGCAGTGGAAGAGCGGAGGTTGAGAAGTGGGAGCTAATGCACAAGCAGGAGCCATGCAATGAGTCAACAGCAACTTAATATGTAAATAAATATCTATCTGTGTCACTGGGCATATTCAAACTTGGGGCTTTATCTTCAGCAAAGTAGGCTGCCAAAGCTTTATCTCGAATGGTGAACAAATTAGGTTAGCTCACACGAGGGGGGCAAGGAGGAACTATCAGCTCTTTTTAATCAGCCTTATTTCTACTTATCAGCTGTCAAACCAAATGCAAATCATTAATCACACTTTTTTCTTTTACTTCCATTTGCCATGATTAAAAATTCAGGTCACAGGCTATAGCAACCCTAGCAAGCAAACTTTTTGAAAAATGTTGCGATTATTGGTGTTCGTTTAGCCGTTGGTAATTAGAGATTGTTTAAGCTTTTGGGCAGCGTTTGACCTAGAGCAGTTTCTTCGTCGAGGTAAAGTTTGATTAAGGCTCATTAAGTGAGTCAGCACAGCACTGTGCAAATGTTTATGACCTGCCTAATTGGGAGTAGAGGCGTCTGAGGTCCAGCTCTGTCACTCAGTGTGAGAATGTAATTGGTATTCAGTGACAGGTCCTGCAGCACTGTCATGAGCATACCAGGCTGCACAATCACAGGTCCAGCAGCACTGTCACTCTAGACCATTAATACCAGGTTGCACAATCACAGGTCCAGCAGCAATGCTCTAGTGACTAGAGCATCAATACCAGGCTGCACAATCACAGGTCCAGCAGCAATGCTCTAGTGACTAGAGCATTAATACCAGGCTGCACAATCACAGGTCCAGCAGCAATGCTCTAGTGACTAGAGCATTAATACCAGGCTGCACAATCACAGGTCCAGCAGCAATGCTCTAGTGACTAGAGCATCAATACCAGGCTGCACAATCACAGGTCCAGCAGCAATGCTCTAGTGACTAGAGCATTGATACCAGGCTGCACAATCACAGGTCCAGCAGCACTGTCACTCTAGACCATTAATACCAGGCTACACAATCACAGGTCCAGCAGCATATACAAAGTTACTGCATGTCTTTCTGGGTATTCCCCTAAGTGCTGAATCCATCATGACCACAATGCTTCTTGATTCCAGTGCTGCTGTTAGGCTGTGGGACTCCACTGACCACTAGGTGTAGCTATTTCCCAAGCCTTGGTGGCAGAGCTAGTGCAACTCCTAGACTGGACTCAATTTACAAAGCTTCAGGGACTCGACTCATGAAGGAGCTGAGGCAATGTAATGAACTTTTGCTGGTGTGTTTTGTGTTGCAGACAGGTATGCCTATTTATGTGATGCCATGCCTGGGGTTCAGGGAAAACAGAGCACTAATAACTCAATCCTCTTTACTGAGTTTACCTGTTTGCAGTCTAAATTCCCCAAATAGAAAGATCTTTTGGATGCATTCAAACCTTTTATGTAGAAAGCTTTACGACAGTGTACCGGTGTTTGCACTAGGTCTTATAGAGTATACTTATTTGTGATCAGGTGCAGGAAGTGGGTTAGAAGTGGAATCTTGCTAAGATGATTCTGATTGGAATTCAAGAGAACAATGCCCAGCGAGGGAGGTAAAGATGACATTCTTATACTATTAGGACAGAAACTACAGGCTATGTGTCGAACGAGAAATAACCTGCCATCATTAAACCCTGTGATTCAAGTTAAAATACACGTCGGCAGCCCATTTATAATAATCTTCAGCAATCCACGTGACAGAACATTATCCTGGTTTATTCATCCGAGTTAACAAATAGAAAAGAATAAATAAAAACCTGAGTCTAAATGAAGCCGATCTCTTGAGAGCCAATTCCAAGATGAACATTGCTTTGGAGTCTTATACACATCTAAATCATGCTTGAGTTTGAATACCAGGACTGAAATAGCTTCCAGATTACTGCTGAAGCAGTATTGGGGATGCCGTATATCAAAAGGCTCACAGCCGCAGGTAGCAGGGGCATGACATTCTTTATAGCAGGATTTGTGGGTCTGTATTACAGTGTGAACTCTCCTCTTGCCTGTGCATTAAATACTCTGAACTAAGTTGACAAAGCCTGTCGCGGAGATGATTACATCCCTGATGAATTAGTCCATAAATGTGTGCTGAATTTGACCTGCAATGCTGAGATGACTTATTACCACTGCTCATTACAATCTATTAAGAATGGAATTAAAGCCCTGCATTCCAAAGGCTGCGGAGGAAGTTCTATTCGGAATGTTCTTCCATCACTATCAGCCAATCAGGCAGCGACAGTGTGGCATCCCAGAACTCTGGAAGAGATCTAAGGGTGCTGGCATTGGTGCTTCGGGAAGGAGTGCAGATGGGTTTCCATTTCTAATATACTGAAGAATTTGGTGCAAGATAAAGCGTTTTTAATTATTCAATTTATACCGGCAGGGTTCAAGACTCATTAGAGAGAGCATTAATTAGAGGCATCGAAAAATAATGCAAAAGAAAATGGCATAAGGTCCTAGGTTTTACAATACATGAAAGGAATTCCTAATAAAAACACTGCCCTTTTGTTGAGGTCTAGAACGCAGCAGCTACCATTCTGCTGCCGTCATGACAATGCCTTATTTACAGCTCTCTCTAATTAGGGAAGTTTCACCTACAATCATTACTTATTTACAATACTCACAACTCCCATTAAGAGAGACAAATCATTAAAATGATTAAGCAAAGACAGTCAGCCTTCACGCTAAATAATCAGGCACGGATACAAAAAAAAAAGATTCCAGCTGAGACAAACTAGCTAATGAACAGAAATAATGAGTGGCTGATGGACTTCGGTGCCGTGCGAGCTGGGTAAACAAGGGGGTAAGAGTTAACAGCGCCATAGTTTATATTACAATAGGGGAGGTTCATCATAACCCTTTGTACAAGTGAAACGAAGGTTTACCTCTTTTTAACTTTAGCAATACTATTAGACTTAACACCAATGCTTAATACTCACCAGCCACATATGTCTGGTTTGAATGCATGAAGAGTGACTTGGTAAGACTTTATGTTGCAAATCCTAACCCTAATGAAAAATTCCAACCCTAACCCTAACCACAACCCTAACCCTAACCCTAACCCTAACCCTAACCTGAACCCTAACCACAACACTAACCCTAACCACAACCCTAAACCTAACCCTAACCCTAACCCTAACCTAACCCTAACCCTAACCCTAACCCCAACCCTAACCCTAACCCTAACCCTAACCACAACCTTAACCCTAACCACAACCCTAACCCTAACCCTAACCCTTTCAATAACTAACTCAGTGTATATAGTTATTAAAGAAGTAGATGTATGGTATAGGTTATAGGGTACTGAAGTGCACACATGTACAATATACAGTATCCTGTTACATGCACACATGTATAATATACAGTATCCTGTTACTTGCACACGTATTCAATATACAGTATCCTGTTACATGCACATATATACAATATACAGTATCCTGTTACATGCACACATGTACAATATACAGCATCCTGTTATATGCACACATGTACAATATACAGTATCCTGTTACATGCACACATGTATAATATACAGCATCCTGTTACTTGCACACGTATTCAATATACAGTATCCTGATACATGCACACATGTATAATATACAGCATCCTGTTACTTGCACACGTATTCAATATACAGTATCCTGTTACATGCACACATGTATAATATACAGCATCCTGTTACTTGCACACGTATTCAATATACAGTATCCTGTTACATGCACACATGTATAATATACAGCATCCTGTTATATGCACACATGTACAATATACAGTATCCTGTTACATGCACACAATATACAGTGTGTGCGCCTGCTTTAATACAGCAGTTGGAAAAACAAATCTTTAGGGGTGGTGTGGGGGGTTCTAAATCTAAATGCAGCATAAACTCCAGTGGGGAAACACCATTGATTTTAATTACGTTCTTAACTGAGAATTGGTCCCTAGACCTTTGAGTATAATTATTGTTCTCTGATTTATGGAATACATATTATACAGTATATGTATTCATCAGCTCAATACAATACTCAGAAAAGCAAACTGAAAATGATTTACAGGGTAGTTAATGAGTGTGTCTTCAATGCTGTATAAATTGCCTTTCTATGAGGTCACCACCTTTTCTTCTCTGCATGGCTACTCCTCTGCAATATGGTGGAACTGGAACAGAAGAAAATGAAATGTCAAAGCTAGCTTATCCATTTTTGAAATCCATGATACAGACAATATAAACATTACAGGGTGATCAACCCTCATTGTCACGCCCAATAAGATCCTGGACAACAACCAGCCTCATTAAATTTATTACTGGAACTACGGTTTTGTTGGATTAAACTAAAGCTTAGCTTGCTCCCTGGGTCAGTGCATTGGGAAGTGGCTTAAAGCATTATACCACCTTTGCTGACAGAGTGCTATAATGATGCTGCAATTAGAAGCTCCTGTATGGTTTGAGTGTGCATCGTGTGCCGAGGTATTGCCCTTCTTCATGGGACATGCTCAAGTCCACACTGTGGTCTCTGTTAGCCAGTAATACTCTCTGAACACACTCACTCATACACATCTCCACTAGTTCTAAAACCAAACTGATTTAAACAATTAAATCTGTCAAAGAAATACATTTCACAGGCTCAAAAACATACCAGGTAAAAAAAAAGCTGTAAGCTATATTAAAAAAGGGGTCTGTTAGAAAGACACAATTGGGGTAAACTTGCCCCCCTCCCCCCATTCTCATTGTAGTAGAACTAGCAGCTCACATTGTGTCTGGTTTAGCTGAGACTGCCTTGCCTCCCCGGCTGAGAGCAGTGTTTGGGTTCCTGCATTGAACAGCAGTGAAGATGGGAGAAGGACAGTCAGCTTTTTTTGTAACCCTTTAAATGTAACTTATACTTGTAGACAGATACCCTCGGCTCTAAAGTGGGTGTGTAAAAAACAAAGCCCAAACCTTCAATCAGTGATTAGGAAAGTGCAGGGAATATCAAAGTGGTTTTTTGCTTTAAATGTAAGCATACAGTGCTGTGGGAAGCTATTGCAGTATAGTGCCCGATAAAAAGCTAAGATTATTGAACCAGCTGGGTCCATGTTGTAAAATGTAGTATAAAACATTTTTTTTAGAAGCGAAGGTTTAAGTTTCAGACTTTTTCCACACAACAGAGTGGTATGGTAAAGCATGAGGTCGAAGAATAGGAGAAACATACAGAATAACAGCAATGCACCTTTACCATGATAAACCCGGACGTTGGATTAATGCACTGTGAACCCTCGCCCCTGGTTAAACCTTTATTTGTTCAAATCGTTTTCCACTTTCTTATTCAAATCAAAGAAGGGCGGTATTAAAGAGAAGGCAGGGCCAATGACAAATGAGGTAAAAATCTAAAGGTTCTCCAAATGTAAAACATATTCACTTTAAAATTTCAATTTATCATGATCTAAAAAAAGAAGGAATGGTGCAGAATGATAGCTGGGCTGAGTTGCTATAGTAACAATATCAGAGAAAACAGGAAAGCTAAAAGCAGAATAGCATCTACTGCAAACCCAGGGAATTAACCACTCTGTTCTGCTGATCTCAAGACAACAGCTAGAGAGAAACAAATAGGAAACTTGACCTTATATTGATACAGCATTGGTACAAAATAAAAGAAATGCAATAAATGCTTGCTGAGGCCTTGAGGTCTGGATACAACTGATAACACTCAGCTGGGTCCGAATACAGCCAGAGAACACTAAATAAACTGACACGCCTGTGTGATTGTCATAGCCTTGTACACAAAGGGATCTGTATAACCTTTTCATATGTGTGCTGAGCCCTCGAAAATACTAAGCATTAAAATGTTTAAGAAATGAATAATTTGGATATAAAGGAGGTGAAAGGTCGGAGATGAGAAGTGGAGTGAAAGAGTGTATGCAAGTGTTAAATAGAGAAAGAAAGAGAAAGAAAAGAATAGACGCTAAATTACCATCACTGGAAGGGACAGGGCTCCATAGAAAGCTCTCTGTGAGTAGGAGAGAGCGTGCTGTCTGGATATAATCAGCCTTACTTTATTGAAAAGTGAACTTGAACCGAGAAGAAGACAGACTTGTGATTGTTTCTTTTAAGGGTATAACCCATGCCGACTTCTAGTCTCTATATGGAAGATGCAAATACATGATAGCCATGGAAAAGCAATGGAAAAAAACATTTTCAATGAAATGATAATATTTATTATGTGTCCAAAACTACTTTTTTTCAGCTATTTTTGAAAATATGTCATGCATGAAAGTGTTAATAACCTAAGCAGCTGCAGATTTGAGGTCTGTGACTATTTAAAGTCCTGTTTCACGTGTGCCTGCCTGACTGGCTTGCAGCCCCTGAGCTGTAAGTCCACCATAGCCTTCTTTCTAACGCCTTGCCATTGTGCTGTATGTGACCCATAAAACACCTGCCCATGCCTTATTGATGGTTCATGGTAATAGCACCACGTATCCCATTTCAAACTAATCTGTATTCTGGAGTACACTGTAAGAGCTCACTGCAGTTTACAGCTGCACTCCCTGAGCACCAATTCAAAATCCTGATGCACCATTTATTTGCATGTCTTTAAGATATAAACACAGAAGCCTTATGTTTGGAAACGAAGGCTGTGCGTATGTGAAGTCTGTTTGGAAACGAAGGCTGTGCGTATGTGAGGTCTGTTGTCTGGAAACGAAGGCTGTGCGTATGTGAGGTCTGTTGTTTGGAAACGAAGGCTGTGCGTATGTGAGGTCTGTTGTCTGGAAACGAAGGCTGTGCGTATGTGAGGTCTGTTGTTTGGAAACGAAGGCTGTGCGTATGTGAGGTCTGTTGTCTGGAAACGAAGGCTGTGCGTATGTGAGGTCTGTTGTCTGGAAACGAAGGCTGTGCGTATGTGAGGTCCGTTGTCTGGAAACGAAGGCTGTGCGTATGTGAGGTCTGTTGTTTGGAAACGAATGCTGTGCGTATGTGAGGTCTGTTGTCTGGAAACGAAGGCTGTGCGTATGTGAGGTCTGTTGTTTGGAAACGAAGGCTGTGCGTATGTGAGGTCTGTTGTTTGGAAACGAAGGCTGTGCGTATGTGAGGTCCGTTGTCTGGAAACGAAGGCTGTGCGTATGTGAGGTCCATTGTCTGGAAACGAAGGCTGTGCGTATGTGAGGTCTGTTGTTTGGAAACGAATGCTGTGCGTATGTGAGGTCTGTTGTCTGGAAACGAAGGCTGTGCGTATGTGAGGTCTGTTGTTTGGAAACGAAGGCTGTGCGTATGTGAGGTCTGTTGTCTGGAAACGAAGGCTGTGCGTATGTGAGGTCTGTTGTCTGGAAACGAAGGCTGTGCGTATGTGAGGTCTGTTGTCTGGAAACGAAGGCTGTGCGTATGTGAGGTCCATTGTCTGGAAACGAAGGCTGTGCGTATGTGAGGTCTGTTGTTTGGAAACGAATGCTGTGCGTATGTGAAGTCTGTCTGGAAACAAAGGCTGTGCGAATGTGAGATCTGTTGTAGCTTGCAATCACTCGGCGGGGTTCTGAGCTCTGTTGTTCCAGTACTGAGTTCGGCCAATTGTGCGCCGCCCTCTGGGAACTCTCGTCCATGGTCGGCAGTGGAATAGCCTGGACTCAAACTGGCAACCTCCAGGCTATAGGGCACATCCTGCACTCCACCAGAGTGCCTTTATCGGATGCGCCACTCAGGAGCGACAGCGGTAAACTTTTATAAGGGGAAAGTCATTGACAAGCATATTCTACAGTTAATATTATTATTGCCTTTCTTTGGTTTCTGAATGAAACACAGAGCACATTTATTTATTTAAAATAAAATAAAATAAAAACTTAAGAAGACTACTTACAAGCCTCTAAATGAAACGTCTCAGTTGCTTTATTTTCTGGTTTGCTTTATTGGGCGGGTTCTTCCTTTTGAAAATGGTTATAATGATTTAAAGCAGCACGCACGATATTGAGATTGCGCAGATATGTGTGTGTGCCATGGTAACATAAAGCAAGAAGAGTTACATGAGAAGAAAGAAGACAGACTGGAGATGCAATGGAAAGCAGCACTGCTCTTTGAATATCTCTGAAAGAGTATTATTTGAATTGCATGGAAGTATGTTTTGAGCAGAATGCTCTGTAGGAGAGCAAAGCCAGTGCTGCTGTAGGACACTGTCTGTTGGGGCATGAACTTGCAGTTTTACAATCCCTTCAAACTGGTGCACCAGAGCCCTCTGTCCTATAGTGGAGTTGATAAAGTGCATCGATTCACTGCAAAGAAAAGAGAACAGAGAACAGCAGAGAACAGCAGCATGGGCTGTGTTGGTACTGAACAGGGACACACGCACTCTGCTAAATGTATTTAGAACCTTGTCATGGTGAGTGCTTAAGGCTGAGCTGAAGGTTTTTTTTTTTAAAGCTGTATTCATTTAATTTCAATATAGTAAGACTGTTGTCATCAGCGTATCCTTTTTTCTGTTATATTTTTACACAACACAGCACACTATTTCCATGGCTTCCACTCTTCCTGAAGCTATGAGGTTTGAGTCTCACATCTATCTTGAAATGGATTACAGTCCGCAAAAGCTTCAATTAACTAATAGCAATTAAAAACCTGTATAGGTATGGCATTTCACATAACTCAGCATGACACCTACATGAAGCGTGCAGCTTGAAGCTTTATTGCATGCCAGCGATCTCATAAATAGTGGAAGATGTCCTGTGTTACTCATTGTTTAACAACAATAAACCGTTATTAATTTAAGAATGTAAAAATTCAATTCAGGGCAATGTTTTTTTTGGGGGTCTTTTTAAATTGTTGTTGAATCATTTTCTACATGGCTTTTTAAGTGGGTGGTTGTAAATACTTCAGCAGTAAAACAAAAATAATTGAATTCTATAAGGAAAGACAGCTTTTAAGGGAATTGTTCATATAGTAATTTTCTTGTAAGAAAACATAGCAACACTAGCATGTACAGCATGAACACCCACTCTCCACAAGTAATAAGTAGTGTCTTTAGAGGTCAATATAATGCAGTTTTATGAATCATTTTGCCAACATAAGCCCTGTGTCTCCTGTGACTTATACCTGCGGGTATACAGGTGCTTTGCCACACAAGAAACGAAAACAGCTTTTCATGTTTCCTTGCTGTTACTCTGCTGTGTATAAGAGTCTCATAGTAAGCTGGACCTGTAAAAAACTATAGCTTTGCATATCATTTCAGTGGGAATACCCTGAGCTGGCCTTTAAAGGGTTAACTACTCTGCCAGCGCTGCTGACTTCTGCGTTAAAGGCTAATTCAGTGTAATCTACTCCATCCACTCAATACATAACAATGAGGTGCCTCAGGTGCAGAGCTCGGAGAAGAGCTGCTTGAGATCTCCATAGAAATAATACATTTCCGACTCTGCAGGAATAGACTTCTCATATAGATTAGCAACACTTCTATAGACTCATCTGCATACTAAAAGCTGTTGCACTTATACATGTCCTTTCCATAGATACTGTATGCTGTCACTGTATTCATTATTTTGATGAAATAGATATATTTATTGTTAAGATCTGTTTCTGTTAAAGAAAACTGTAGTTGATAGTTGAAACCTCCTGGAGACGAGGGCCCGGCCTGGGAAACCTGGAGATGAGGGCCCGGCCTGGGAAACCTCCTGGAGATGAGGGCCCGGCCTGGGAAACCTCCTGGAGACGAGGGCCCGGCCTGGGAAACTTCCTGGAGACGAGGGCCCGGCCTGGGAAACCTTTGCCTGGACTCAGGGGTGCTGCTTCACCAGTAGCCCAGCTGATCCTAGATGATGGTTTTCATAACCTGTTTACACAGACGGTATTTATTTACTTTAATAATATAAATGCCATGTTTTTGTGATTTATAATAAGATAATACGTGGTGTGCAGGGGTGTCTCTTTCTATGAGAGACGGAATTTACAGTAAGGGACACCCTTCACACTATGCATTACCTTATCAGTAACTTCAGCAAGGCAACGATTGGCAGAGGAGTGAAAATGGCGCTAAATCTATTAAAAGGGATTTTTTTAAGTTTTTCTTTTCAGTCCATTTTTAAGTAATTTAATGAAGAAACGTGTTCAGGTTCTTGAACTGCTTCCCTGCAGGTTTCTCTGCTAATTAGTAGATTAGTGTTTTAATGCAGTGATTCATTTGTATCTTGTAAAGAAGCACTTAAACCCAGACTGTGAGTTGAGGAATCGGATCGGTATATTGAGGAGGTGAACATGGAGCCAGTTCCCAGGTTTCTATAGCGGGGCCCCAGAGGTAGGTGATGCTAGCAAAGCTAAGCCTGGGAGCTGCACTACTTTACATGCATTTTAAGAGCATCTTTCATCTTATATGTAATCTTCTGAACTGCAAATGCTTCCTCTCAACAGATGTCTGTTTTAGCAAAATTGTCATTAAATACTAAATGAAATCAGCTTTCAGATGTATTTATTTGTGGTTGCTCAGCGTTTAGCTGATTTCATCTGTTGATAGGATGCATTTACAGTTCAGCAGATTATAAATGAGATGAAAGATGCTCTTAAAATGCATATGAAGTACATCTCCTTTTTATTTGTAGTGAAGGCTTGTGGTATTTAATATAATGACATTGGGAAGGTAGACTGGCAAAATTTCTATTTTAAAGGGATAATAATGCAGGCTCTCTTGTGCAGATCACTTAGTCTTCAAGCTTCACATACGAAACAACAGCCAGAGAAAATGATGAGGTTGTCATGCTGATGTGTGGTAAAGCATGAAGGGTGTATGATTTAAAAAGGAACAGCGCAATGGGGTTCTGTAAGGGTGAAACACAGACAGTAGCAGTTCTTTGGAAATTAGCGCAGGATTTTATGGCAAAGATTTTTTTTTTTAACGCAGCCTATTGATCTGGTTGTTTATTTTCTCAATTTGTAGGAATCACCATGCTGTTTGCAATTCCAACAGAGAACTATACAACTGCATTGACAAGCACAAACTCTTACAGAACTCAGCTCACTGCCAGTCAGGTCACAACTTACTCCAAATGTCCTCTAGATGGCACACAAGGGACTGCAAACCCTCAACTCTGGGCTTCTCACAGTAATGCGCACAGCAGAAGAATTGGATGAAAAAGCACAGAGACATGCATCATTATATAAAATGATCAATCAAGCAAACATGGGGCAGTACAGCAGGTAGAAATGTATCAACAACAAAAAAATATGAGCAGGAGGATAGCTATGCAGATACAGCAATTCACAATGCAGACCCATAGGCATTCAATGGATTTTGCAGAAATTATTTAAACCCTGAATATTTCACAGTGATGATTGTTTCCATGTAATGCTGTGATGTCTTATCACCCAATCACTTGGTGCTGACTTTAACCCTGACAGTTATTACTGCAGAGCAGGAAAAGGAAATCTGGCACTTACAATTGCATTTAATGCATCTACAGTTACACTGCAAACTTTGTTTGTTATTGTCAGGGTAATATAAATTACATCCTACCTGTATGTAATAACAGAAGGGTCCCAAGTGAAGTACTGCTTCAATCTGCTCACCTGCAGGAATGTCCCCTCCCCCCATATTCTCTGATGGGCATAACCCCCCTTTATCTGTCTGCAGCTCATACAAACTTCTTCCAGCGCAGCTCTTCTGCACCCTGCACCTGATTCTTCATGCACAAGGTGATCTCAGTGCACGTGCACTGCAGTTCTTGTTACATTTCGTTGATTTTGTATTTATGATCTTGTGTTCATGCCTCTGTGGGATTTGGGGAGTCTCATCATCAAAGCAGTTTAAACGGAGGATGAAAGTGCCACAAGTAGAATAACATCTTTATCAAACCAACCATTTTACGATGCAATTCCATGGATCACAAAGATTAGTACATGCTAGGTGCACATGTTAGTACCTCTATCTCTGCACACTGTACTGGCACTGGTGCATATGTGACTGATATTATAAGAAGCGTGACTAGTTACTTCACTGGGAAATGTTCTGTCTGGATTCTGCATGTCAGATTCAGCATCTTTGTAAATCTTAGAAATGTCCAAAGGTTTGGTGGGGTGACAGGCATGTTCTTAAACTGGTTAAAATGATAAGGAAATGTTTACTGCAACGCCATCACTGGATGCCACATCTTCCCATCCTCTTTGAGAAGGATCAAGGTACGCTTCAGTACAGTGGGAGCCTTATCAAAATGAAACAGGTCAGACGGAACAATAAGTTCTATAATGTGAGACATTGCATTTGCAAAAGGCCCTAGCTAATGGTCATTTCCCTTATAAAGGTCTATCATAGTAAAAGCATTGCAAAGTGTAATAAAGCACAATGACAGCATAAAAAAGCATAGTTAAGCATTGTAAAGCACAGAGAGTTACAGTAATGTATATTAAAAAACATGGCAAACCAGGGTACACTAAGTATATCCATGGGAAAAGCATGGGAAAAGCATGGGAAAAGTGCAAAAATGCTGCATTTTTTTGTCAGTTCGACGAGTGGAAGATATATTTTTAGCGGTCGGTATACACGGTACAGGGCATTGGGAATCCTTTCTTAGGATAGTACATTGCCATAGCTAGGACCGATGTAACTGTTCTTCTGCTAACATGGACACTGTCGTGCATTGTGACCGCAGTGCCACGGAACTGATATTGGAGGCAATAGTAGTCTCGACTAGAATGACCAATACAACGGCATGAAGCACAGGATAACAGCAGCAACTGTGTTTCCTAAACTGGCATATACTTTTAAAACTCATAAAAAAACACAGTCAGCAAAAGCCTATTCAAAGATTGCCAATACTATTGGGGTTTTGAACACATCCTGTTATATTGTTGAAGGAGTCCCGTGAGATAACGCTGAATCCAAAAGTATAATGTAAATCCCTAACAAAGATTCTGTATTATTCTTAGACGGACATAAGCTGGCTTTACAGGAGTTACTTTACTGCAGCAGATCAATACGTGTTTGAGTAACTCTACACACCCGCTGCACTGTATGTGTGCACAGGAGTTACTCTGCTGCAGCGGATCAATACAACTCTACATACCCGCTGCACTGTATGTGTGCACAGGAGTTACTCTGTTGCAGTGGATCAATACAACTCTACATACCCGCTGCACTGTATGTGTGCACAGGAGTTACTCTGTTGCAGAGGATCAATACAACTCTACATACCCGCTGCACTGTATGTGTGCACAGGAGTTACTCTGTTGCAGAGGATCAATACAACTCTACATACCCGCTGCACTGTATGTGTGCACAGGAGTTACTCTGTTGCAGCGGATCAATACAACTCTACATACCCGCTGCACTGTATGTGTGCACAGGAGTTACTCTGTTGCAGTGGATCAATACAACTCTACATACCCGCTGCACTGTATGTGTGCACAGGAGTTACTCTGTTGCAGTGGATCAATACGCACCCTTGCTTCTGTTTCCCCGTCGTTTTATTTCTATTTTGCCTTGGCAGCATAAATGAAAGGACCTTCTAATTCTTTTCTAAATATAAGCTTGTTAATGCCGATAGCTGTGTCTTTGCTTCTTCTTCGTCCCCATTATAAGCTCTTTAATAATCCACTGTCATATTGCATTGAGCTGAAGGGCAAGCGCTGTCACAAATGGGTTTGCAAAACATTTACATCAAGCAAGTGTGGGAGGCTGAAAGACAATGACTTACCTGCAGCGCCTGTGCTAAGTGGGGGTTAGGGTTAGGATTAGGGTAACATAGCACCTTCACGGCAGTTAGAATGTTTTATATTAATCCTTTTGGTGTTTCCCCTCAGTCTGAGTGTGTTTTATACTCTTTATTAGCATAAAGCTTCACCATGAAAAACACTTGTCATTAAGATTCTCTAATTACACTGTAATAACATACTATTTCACATATTGCTGTGTAGTTACATTGAGACAGCATGTTTAATTACAAAGTGATTACACTGTATTTACAAATGAGGCTGTGTATATACAATATAATAACTATGTAACAACATGTGCAATTATAGTGCACTTACTATATAACCACACCTGCAATTACAATGTTATTACAGTGTAGTTAGAGACACAATGCAGAGTGTTACCATACAATGAAAGAGATAGAGCAGGGGGCAGTATTTATGAGCTTTAGGCTGTTGGCAATTGGTTCTTCTGTTAGTTCATTAAAACAGACCCCATCATACACTCAGCTATAGTTTTATGTAAAGCAGTGGACTTTCTTTTTCCACATATTTGCATTTTAATAGCATTTATTGTAGGGTGATTCACCCTGGGGCATTTCCAGCATGACACCCAGGCTCTGCATTGAACTAATGTTGTTTAATAATAATACTAATAAAAGCAAAACAGGTCTATGCAAAGACTGTACCCTTTTAACTTGTTTTCAGATAACAATAAACTCAATTGACTGAATTTTGACATTTAAGGACAATGTAATTTGCGCTTGATTTTTGTGTCTGATATTTGCGTTTGCAAAGGTTGCATTCAAATAAATAATAAAAAAAGACAAGGTCCCAAATATGAAATAGGATACGGAACAAAAAACAAAATGACCTTTAAGAACGCTCTGGTTAGTCCTTGATTTACCTGATTTAAATTTATAATTCCCCTGATGAAAGCAAAGAAGTGCATCATATGAGCCTATGGACAGCGTGCATACTGGAGAACACATTCTTTTATAACTGTTTCTATTTAGCCAAAGGTACACGAGATGCTTACAAAAGAGAGATAAATAAACACAGTAAAATGCTAATTCAAACACAGTCCCAGTGTGAAGCCAATTCACTTTGAATATCTTTGGTAGTCAATCTCGGATTGTTATTAACCTTCTTCACAGTTCTTCTGCTTGTTCTTGTTGAAAGAACCTTCTTTCTTCCAGACCGAGGGAGCGTTGTGACAGTACCATGAGTCTTGTACTGCTTGATAATAGAAACAATAGTTGAAATTAGGAAACTCAAATGCTTGGAAATCTTCTTGTATCTTTCTCCAGCTTTATGACAATAAATCATTTTTCTGCCTAAGGTCTTCACTTTTTACTTTTTCCCATATTGACTTATTGGTAATGACAGCAATCATCCTATGCCTAACCCTTTTATATTCTCTAAGTATGTTCACAAACAAGCCAGCATTTTCTAGACTTTTCTAGAATTAGGTTCTACGTTATCATATTGGAATTTCTAACACCTTGTAGACAATACTATCATAGCATCAAAGGGTATGAATAATTTTGAATTAGCATTTTTGGAGTTTTGCAAAACAAATGCTGAAATAAATAATTGCAGACATTTATTTCTTGTAACTTTTTTTCCTCATCCACAAAAGCAAAACTTTTGCTAAAAATTTTTTTCCTAAAATTCTTTGTTTTTGAGAAATTTCTAGAAATTATAAATTTCCATTTGGGTATGTAAACCTTTTGACTACAACTGTATATTGAAAAGCATTTCCCTGTGTCAGACATAAGAAGCCGTTCTAGGGTCGACACATGAAACATGACATTTGCATTCAGTCATTGTTGGTACCTTTGAACCGTCCCATTACTTTCTAATAAGTAACCTTATATTGCCCTGTAACACCTATAAGTCGCCTTGGATAAAGACTTCTTCCAAATAAACTATTAATATTATTAATAAATAATAATAAGATGCATATAAAGAAATCCAGATCACATGATGATTTTGAAACACTGGTTTGGAATCACAAAACACCCAGTAAACAAAACCCTGGGTGAATATCATGAAATACATGCATTCTTCTGTACTGATAATCTGCTAATCAGGTTTACTGGTATCAATGCATTTCAATCCCTCTGCTCGGCTCCCAACACCTCTTAAAGATCAAACCTGTTGATTACATTGTTTGCAATGTGGCAGGGAAACTAATTTCCCTCTGTGACCAAAGTAAATCCAAGAGCTAGTCTTTTTCCCTGAACACTAAAGGCTGGTTTCATAGACCCTTATTGGCACTAATCATGGATTGCCTTACAGTCCAAGATTATTGCTAATCATGGTTTGCACAACCAGACCATTTAATTTTCAAAAACTTTTGTCTGATGCCTGTTGCCATTTGACCAGTTGCCCCAGCAAAAAGACACCTCTCAATATCAAAGCATAGCACTTTCATTTCATTAGTGTTAAAAGTTCTAGCCACAGTTAAATGGTGCCGTGTTTTGTTTTTAAAGGCCTGAAGCTGGGAGCTTTTGCAGTCAGCCAAGGGGGAAGTTAGAATAAACAGACCTTTATCTGTGTTCTGCTTTGAATTTCAATCTCCGAGCTAAAAAAACAAAAACAAAACAACACTGCTGCATTGTAATCACTGTGTCTTCTGGGAACCCATATATTCACCTTGTCTGGTAAACACTAAAAAAGAAGCTTTGACAGACCTTTTAAAGTCAATGCAAGTGAAACCTGAATGTTTCCAGCCCCACATGCAGAGGTGTCAGTGCAGACTGACTCGCAGCCTCCAGTACTCAGCTCCTGTGGATTTGCAGGTCACAGGTGCACCACTGGAAGAGATCAGTAATATGTATAGCTGCACATTTAGAGCTGGAGCTTGCTGTAGGCAAAGCAGCAAAGGTTACCCACTGAAACAGGAGGTTGTATGCAGCTAAGTTCTCAAGCTCGTTGACCCGCAAGTCTTTATTAACCTCATCCCAAGTAATTATGGCTCATTACTGTAAGGAGTAAGCTGTTTTAATATATTGAAAAGGATCCCTCCCCACTATTCCAGTGAGAAATTGCAGCTACAAGAAATCAATGCTGCTGTTTAGCAGCTGAAGTGCTGACAGCTTTCCCTTGTAATATCCAGTGAATGCTTGTTTCTTTTATTTGTTTATTTATTTCATGCAATGCAGCCTTTAGCATACAGTATAGGCTGGTGATAAAGTGAGCTAACTGTGGAAGTCATACTGGCTATATTAGCACTGTGTTTGCAAGGTCAGGGCACAAGGGAGGTCCCAAGCTTATCAACACAGAATTCAGACAATGATTAAATATTTAAATAAACAGTCAGACATTAGAAATTATAAACATGGTTTGGGCATAAGGTCTCAGCCCCCCTGCCAGAGCAATGAAGTGCTGGCTGTTAGCTTTCGTAAAAATACAGGCAGGATGTTCTTCAGACAGTCTGGTGCATAGGTGGAGGAGGGGAGGAGGAATGAGAAAACACAAAAGACAACAGAACCTGATTGGATACTTTGTCTGTCTGAAAAAAAAAACCATGGAAGTCCTGGATTTATCCAATGCATCATTATAGAGGTATCTACTGCATTGGCAACCCCCCAAACCAACTTCAGGTGGTAGCTTTCTATCTGTTCTTTCAATAGCTTTTATAACATTGTATTTTTTGATATTTTTTTTCACATCTCCTTAAATCCAGGGGACAGTGGAAAAAAAAATACATGGAAATGGGTTAAGATGTCGAGATCACAAGATAAATGACCTCATGATCTCAACATTTTAAACCATTGCTGGTATGTCGCGATCACAAGATAAATGACCTCATGATCTCGACATTTTAAACCATTGCCGGTATGTCGAGATCACAAGATAAATGACCTCATGATCTCGACATTTTAAACCATTGCTGGTATGTCGAGATCACAAGATAAATGACCTCATGATCTCAACATTTTAAACCATTGCTGGTATGTCGCGATCACAAGATAAATGACCTCATGATCTCGACATTTTAAACCATTGCCGGTATGTCGAGATCACAAGATAAATGACCTCATGATCTTGACATTTGAAACTGTTATGTCGAGATCATGAGATAATGTACCTTGTGATCTCAACATTTTAAAATGTTATATCGAGATCATAGGATATTGTATCTTGTGATCTCAACGTCACACTTTTTATTTTCATTATTTTCCATGTCCTTAATGAGCCACTATATCAATCAATATTGGCCAGCGAGTCTGATACCGGGCTATTCAACCGGCCTGATTATGAAGACTTCATGTCAGCGTCACAGGATAGACACTGCAGTAGCCAGAAGCAGCTGGTAATGTGTTTTGTTGTTAACTCTTCAGCTCTGCTCAGTAACACTTTAAGCATGTTAAACTAATATGCAGTCTATTCAGACTGCTTCAGAATTTATATTCTTTTTTTTCTGTTCCTCATGTGGTTTTATCCCTTTATTAAAAATGCATCTGTTTATAAATCCTGCATGACCAGACTGCCGGATGACATTTAGGACGCAGGTATGGCTCTCACAGGAGAACTTCACAGATATGCCTCTCACAGGAGAACTTGCCAGGTTAAATATCACTTAATAATCGAACACAGGGATTTTTCATCTTTTATTGTTGAGTTTGGGTTTCTGTTTTTTTTTATTTTCAAAGTAGCAATAAGACTTGCACAAGTAAAGCCAAGGGATATTGAAGCAAGTCTCCTCCAAGGTCGTGCTGTGCAGCCTGCAGTGCTATAATATTGCAGACAAACCATTTCTGCAATCTCTGTAGCACCCAGACCTCATTTCAGATTAGAGATTGCTCTCCTTTGTTCTGAAACCGAGTGCCAGTATGTTCAATTTCACTTTGTTTTGTGTGTGTGGCTGTGTGTTTTTATGTATGTGACAAATGAAAAACCTCACAAACAAACTAAGACCTAAATTAAGCTTTATTGAGCACGTACTGGATCTCACTAAGCTTATATAAGAATCATTAATCACTCCCTTTAAGCCCCACTATCAAAAACGACATCAAGTGACACATTGTACCTCTGCTACAGGTAATACTGACTCCTGTGGGTGATTGGAGGTACTAGGATGTGCAAAGTCTCTCGTTTGGACCCAGGATTTTTTTCAGCCTCCAGGGTTAATAGTTTCTTTGTCTGTTTTTGTAGGCTCTTGTTTTTCCTATTTTCACATGGCCTGGACTAAAAAGAGCACGGAAGAGGGCAGAGGCTGGGCACAAGCCAGCGCCACCGCAGACGAGCCTCTTAACCACCATGCAAAAGAGCCAGGCCCATCTGCAGGGGTGGTTATAGAACTTTGAACTGAATGAAAAAGCATAACGGCAGTGCAGTCACACCACGCTGCCCGTTGCAGATGAACAAAGTATCCTCTGCACTACAGTACACAAATTAATCTTTCTCCTTCCCCTTTGATCCTGAGATCCATTAGTGCTGGTTCGAATGAATGGCTGCAGCACGAGCCTCGATTACTGTCCCCTTTCCTGAACAGCACTCTGTGTAATTGTACTGCAGCTCTGATGCGAAGTGCCTCTAAACCACAACTTGAAGTTCACCTGGATAACATCATAGGCTGCAAAAGCCAGGCCTACTTTGTTTGAAACGTTATTTTAAAAATCTGGAACAGTCTGGCCCTTTGGAGCAGGCTGACCTTCCGCATCGTGTTGTGTGTAAATAGTCTGGCACAGTTCCGTGCTCCTGGAATTATGGGCTGAAACTGAGGATGACTTTTTTTATTTCTTTATTATTAAAGTGCAGTTTAAAAGCCATGCCATTGCAGCCTGACATTAAACAAAATACAAAGAATACAACAAATACGTTTGTTAAAATGTTCTCAAAAGTACTTTTCTTTCAACAAACTTGCTTACCTTTGGGTAAAGTCAGCAAGAACTCTTGCAAACAGTATTTAATACATTATTGAACACGTTGAACACTGTATTTTAACCAGTGTGACTTCCCTCTTCTCCCTTTAAGATTTCTGGTGCAGCTAGTCCTCACACACATTGAATGTCAATTATAAAAGGCGTCAGAAGCTGTCACTATGGCTTGCTTCGTAGTCATACGGAAGGGGAGAGAAGCTGATAGTCTGGATTGAGTAATTGCTGTGAGCCCTTTCTGTGTTTTAGTTAATATTCAGTGTCTTGTGGTGTGTGCTTACAGCTGAAGGCATTCATCTTGTCTACGTCTGAAGACAGTTAACAGCATTTGAATTAAAAATTAAGAGGAACATTATGTCAGAAATCCCTAAGCCCTGCCAATGATTAATGTTACTTTCTCACTGTCTCAAGCTTATATCCAAATATTCCAAAGGAGCTTGGTATCAAGCATTACAATATGTTTTATCTAAGAGAGAGAGAGGGATGATCCACCCACTGATTATTTGATACAATGCCAAATTGTTATTGAGTAAAAATTATTTTCTATTGGAACAGAATTACTATCTACAAATTCAAGGTACAGCTATGGGGTCAACTATGGCACCTAATTATGTGAATTTGTTTATGGGCAAGTTTGAAAATGACTATGTATGGAACAACAACCCTTTTAAACATTCGGCATTATTTTGGGGACACTATACAGATGACATTTGGCATGGCACAGAAACAAATTTATATTATTTTGTGGAGTTTCTTAATAGTTGTATTGAGAGTTTAAAATTTACTGTAACAAAGAGTAAGACAACTGTTAATTTTTTGGGTGTAACTTTATTGAAAGAGGATGGTAAAATACATACTACCTTATTCAAGAAACCTACAGGTAGAAGCACATCACTGCTTGCTAACAGCTGTCATCCTGTCCCACTCAAAAGAGGGCTGCCGTTAGGTCAGTTATACCGGGTGCGGAGAATCTGTGACACGGAAGAGGATTTTCAAAGGAATGCCAATGAGATGATACAAAGATTTCGTCATCATGGTTATCCTGAAAAATGGTTACAATCAGCTTTACTGAAAGTAAAAAAAGAGGACAGAAATAATCTTTTAAAACCAAAAACAAAAAAGAGAAAACATTTTCTGTGTTTTTTTTGTCTACATTTGGTCTAGTTGTAGAGATATACGCTCTATTGTTAGCAAACATTGGCATATTTTGGAATGGGATAACTCTTTGGCGCGACTTGATAGACTCTTTGGTATAAGCGGATGATTTTACTCCTCCAGATCCATTCTTTCCCACCCCCCCTGGCTGTTTTCCATTTGTCAATGTGCTTTGTACAGTAATATATTGAAAACAACAACATTTGCACACTTCTGTAAAAAGATTTTCAGTTAAGAATCGCATCACATGTAACGGCATACATGTTGTTTACTTATTATCATTTCCATGTGGTAACGGCTGTGTTGGTAAAATTGAAAGTTTCACAGTTTCACTCTGCATCTTGGTGTGATTTAGAACCGGTGTGCCGGTTCACTCTGAATCTCGGAGTGATTTAGAACCGGTGTGCCGGTTCACTCTGCATCTCGGAGTGATTTAGAACCGGTGTGCCAGTTCACTCTGCATCTCGGAGTGATTTAGAACCGGTGTGCTGGTTCACTCTGCATCTCGGAGTGATTTAGAACCGGTGTGTCGGTTCACTCTAGAACCGGTGTGCCGGTTCACTCTGCATCTCGGAGTGATTTAGAACCGGTGTGTCGGTTCACTCTGCATCTCGGAGTGATTTAAAACCGGTGTGCTTGTTCACTCTGCATCTCGGAGTGATTTAGAACCGGTGTGTCGGTTCACTCTGCATCTCGGAGTGATTTAGAACCGGTGTGCTGGTTCACTCTGCATCTCGGAGTGATTTAGAACCGGTGTGCCGGTTCACTCTGTAACCTCAGTGTGATTTAGAACCGGTGTGCTGGTTCACACTGTAACCTCAGAGTGATTTAGAACCGGTGTGCTGGTTCACTCTGCATCTCAGAGTGATTTAGAACCGGTGTGCCGGTTCACTCTGCATCTCGGAGTAACTTGCTGAGAGACCCCCTCCTGCCCTCAGCTATCCACGCTCATCACTACCCCAGTGGAAATGGGCTCTCAGATTCATCAACATGATTAAACACCAGAAAGGGCCCAGCCTCTTAAATGTGCAGTGCAGTGAAGTGGGCCAAATATAGACAGCAGCTTGACATGGCTCCAACTGCCCTTTAACCAATGCTTGCTATTCTTCTGTTTTTTTTGTATTTAGCAATAAAATAAAATAAAATTAAAATTAAAATAACAAAAACATGAGTGCTCCTGTCTGCAGATGAATTGTCAGTGTTACAAAACTGCACTTTCTAGTTTTAGTTTTGTAACATTGAAAGCAGTTCACATGTTGCTGCAGAGTGTAAACCTGTGTCTATACAATATAATGTCAATTCCCTATTTCTCATCTACGACCAGTAACAAACCCAGA